>CM064884.1:7732169-8122370 GCA_003313485.2 Penstemon barbatus
TTTGGTTTATGTAACCTGAAAATTCTCTACAAAGTGAACCAAACAAGGCCTTAAGCTCCTAACTAGGATACTGCACTTTTATCAAAAGATGACATGTTATATATTCAATAACAAAATGATCTAACCATCAGAGGATTTCTATATTGTAACTGTATCCTGTTGCAAATCTTAGAAACAAATCTTATTAGATATATCTCATAAAGAGAGAACAAAAACATAGGCCTTTTATACAACACTCAAGACATATCAACATAAAAATTTCGGATATTTCATTTGTATTTATATATTATATACAGTAAACCAAATAGAAAGTTGTTAGACATCGAATGCCACGGGTCACAGTGTCCCATAAAAAGACCAGTGCTTAATTAAAACAAGACACTGTTATACTACTAAACAAACTTATCATCTCCTTTTCTTTTTACTAGAAAAGTGCACGTGTTTTGCACGTGATTAACTAATCTTTTAATCAAATTAGAAAAGTGCACTTGTTTTGCACGTGATTAACTAATTTTTTTTAATCAAATTAGAAAAGTGCACGTGCTTTATACGTAATTAACTAATTTATGTTAATCAAATTAGAAAAGTGCACGTGTTTTGCATTTGATTAACTAATTTCTTATGTTAGTTGAATCATATCATCATTTTTAATCATACTATGGTCTAAATGACATACCACATAATTTCTTTGATTAAATCGCTTTAAAGTTGTTATCATTTTTAGGCTCTTTAATTAGTTATAATTTTTTAAAAACTTACAAAAGAAATATCAATTTTACCTGCTTTTACATTGAGTATATCATTTCTTTTTTGTTATTTTAACCCGTCCTGTTCGAATAGTGTTGACCTTCTTCTTCTTCGTTCAATTCTATTTTACTACTTGAATCCTCTTGTAATATATCTCTTATCAAATTAATTAAATGGCTGGGTTTATGGAACTTGAGAACAGAGCTCGAGATATCAGGTTTGAATCAAATGGGATGCTGAATTTGGGTCATGACATTGAGGCGAATTGCGGCGGCGGCGTATGATTATGATAACGATTCACGATGGGCAGATTATTGGTCCAACGTACTCATTCCACCCCACATGGCATTCCGTAACGACGTCGTCAACCACTTCAAGCGCAAGTTCTACCAGCGTTACATCGTACTAATTTTCTGTTGCATGTACAAATCCATGCACAGGAATAAAATGAGCAGGGGGGTTTTTGCTAGGGGGTTAATTGCTATTTTGCAGCTGGAAAGAAAACGCATTTCTGATGTTACGTTTTTATTATTAAACCAACACCTTGATGACGTGGGAAATCTAATGTTTTATATATTGGACGAATGAATCCAGTAGACGCTGAGTAGATGCCAAGTAGATAAAGTGCAGACATGGAAAAACGGACTTGCTTTAAATAGCAAGTTACACGCACTAACACATTCAACACCCTGCACGAGTAAGAATTTCTTTCTCTCTTCTTCAGCTGAATTCACCTGTTCCTGCGTCCATTGATCCAAGCTTTTCCATCTTCATTTCATGTTATATGAAGATCTTGAGCTGGATTTATTACATTCGGTTGTAGATAGCAATCCTATGTAATTGAGTGTTGTTGATCATAGTTCATTTACTGTTGCATTCCTTTTGGTGATTTGGATTGAGATTGCGATTATGGTTGTTGTTCATTTGTTGATTTAATTGCGGATACTGATATTACAGTTGGTTGGATTAATTGCAATTGTTGTTTGATTGGTTAAATTGTGTTTGAATTGATTGAATTGAGTTAGCAATACATTTTACATCTATCATTTTCTTCTGACTTCTATGGAATTTTTAGCGAATCTTAGTAGGGTTTATTTATTAATATTTGTAATTATCCTCCAAATTTAATCTTGATGACTTGGCCGCACTATGTGTAAATTTGCATCACATATAAAGTCATATTTTTTGTAAGTGATACGACCAACTTTTGATAGCAATTACAAAATAATGATAAAAATATTAATTATATCATTACAAACTTGTTTGATGGATACGAGTACTTTACATGGCAGAGGAAATTAGTGAAAAGCAGCAAAATTCACCACCTAATTTTTGTTTTAGCTGAAGAGATTATATTATCATAAGATAATCTTATTCGTTTGAATCAACACTACTAAACAAGAGATAAATGTTTATAAAAGACAGTCTCTCTCGTTTTGTTTCACCAAACGAATTTATTAAAGGTGATCTCTTGTAGGTATTATAAAGTTTGCTCAATAACCTATCATTAAACTCGAACCAAAATCCATAACAAGGAGTTAAGGGCCTACAATCTTAAGCCTTATTTGAAGAGCTTTCTTCAACTCCGTAGCATTTTCAGAAAAAATACTTAAACAAACTTTGTAACAGTTTGCAGAAGCAATTCTACAAAAGGGATAACAAGGATTTGGTTTATGTAACCTGAAAATTCTCTACAAAGTGAACCAAACAAGGCCTTAAGTTCCTAACTATAGCAGTTGATAATCCACCTCTCCCACCAAGGCGCGGTTCCCCTCCAGCAGTAGCTGTTGATAATCCACCTCCCCCACTTAGACGTCCACCAAGGCATTCCCCTACGCCACTTCCCCTTGTTGGGTCGCCTGTTCCTTCAGATATACCTTCATCAGGGAATTCAAGGGTTCTAGGATCAGCAATAGGAAGTATTGTGGGAGTTTTTGTACTCATTCTAGTGCTTATGGCGGTGTGGTTTGTCTACCGAAGAAGGAAAAGGAGTGAAATGCCCTCTGTTTTCGAGTCCGAAAAAACAAGTAATACTTCATTATAAATCTTATATCTATCACGAGGAGCAATGTGCAACTAGCTAAAATTTAACCTAGGTAGGACTGTTCCAGCTTGTACGTAGTTTAATTATGATATGGCCCAGATCGAGCAAGTAGCTAGCACCACTCGTTTGCACGATTTCATTATCTGATTGATTTGTAAATATGGTTTACACGTGCCAACATTCAAAAAGTCAGTTCAAAGATAAGATATATTCTCAAGTCAGTCAGTATAACTATAGATAGACATCCATACATTGTTATTAATATTACTACTAGCTAGGTAGTTGTGAATTGTGATCAGTATTAGTAAGTAGTTACGAGAAAGTTATACTCGTATATAATATAATTGTAGTAATAGCGTGGAAGGAACAGGTGTTGTTCCAATCTAAACCAAATAGAAAGTTGTTAGACATCGAATGCCACGGGTCACAGTGTCCCATAAAAAGACCAGTGCTTAATTAAAACAAGACACTGTTATACTACTAAACAAACTTATCATCTCCTTTTCTTTTTACTAGAAAAGTGCACGTGTTTTGCACGTGATTAACTAATCTTTTAATCAAATTAGAAAAGTGCACTTATTTTGCACGTGATTAACTAATTTTTTTTAATCAAATTAGAAAAGTGCACGTGCTTTATACGTAATTAACTAATTTATGTTAATCAAATTAGAAAAGTGCACGTGTTTTGCATTTGATTAACTAATTTCTTATGTTAGTTGAATCATATCATCATTTTTAATCATACTACGGTCTAAATGACATACCACATAACTTCTTTGATTAAATCGCTTTAAAGTTGTTATCATTTTTAGGCTCTTTAATTAGTTATAATTTTTTAAAAACTTACAAAAGAAATATCAATTTTACCTGCTTTTACATTGTGTATATCATTTCTTTTTTGTTATTTTAACCCGTTCGTTTACAATTTTTTTATGGTTTATCCAGTTTATTTAAACGATCCATCCATTCTCAAGTTAACCCATTAGTTGATTTTTACATTTGTTAATCAGTTCACTCATTCTCTTAACTAAATTCTTTTAATAAAATCAGAAAAGTGCACGTGTTTTGCATGTGATTAACTATAATTTTATTTCATAATTTTTTAATCGGATTCCAGCTCTAGCTATTGCTGATAGTACGCTACCTCCCTGGTGGACCGATTCCCCTCCAGCAGTAGCTGTTTATAATCCACATCTCCCACCAAGGCGCGGTTCCCCTCCAGCAGTAGCTGTTGATAATCCACCTCCCCCACCAAGGCGCGGTTCCCCTCCAGCAGTAGCTGTTGATAATCCACCTCCCCCACTTAGACGTCCACCAAGGCATTCCCCTAAGCCACTTCCCCTTGTTGGGTCGCTGTTCCTTCAGATATACCTTCATCAGGGAATTCAAGGGTTCTAGGAGCAGCAATAGGAAGTATTGTGGGAGTTTTTGTACTCATTCTAGTGCTTATGGCGGTGTGGTTTGTCTACCGAAGAAGGAAAATGAGTGAAATGCCCTCTGCTTTCGAGTCCGAAAAAACAGGTAATACTTCATTATAAATCTTATATCTATCACGAGGAGCAATGTGCAACTAGCTAAAATTTAACCTAGGTAGGACTGTTCCAGCTTGTACGTAGTTTAATTATGATATGGCCCAGATCGAGCAAGTAGCTAGCACCACTCATTTGCACGATTTCATTATCTGATTGATTTGTAAATATGGTTTACACGTGCCAACAATCAAAAAGTCAGTTCAAAGATAAGATATATTCTCAAGTCAGTCAGTATAACTATAGATAGACATCCATACATTGTTATTAATATTACTACTAGCTAGGTAGTTGTGAATTGTGATCAGTATTAGTAAGTAGTTACGAGTAAGTTATACTCGTATATAATATAATAGTAGTAATAGTGTGGAAGGAACAGGTGTTGTTCCAATCTAAACCAAATAGAAAGTTGTTAGACATCGAATGCCACGGGTCACAGTGTCCCATAAAAAGACCAGTGCTTAATTAAAACAAGACACTGTTATACTACTAAACAAACTTATCATCTCCTTTTCTTTTTACTAGAAAAGTGCACGTGTTTTGCACGTGATTAACTAATCTTTTAATCAAATTAGAAAAGTGCACTTGTTTTGCACGTGATTAACTAATTTTTTTTAATTAAATTAGAAAAGTGCACGTGTTTTATACGTAATTAACTAATTTATGTTAATCAAATTAGAAAAGTGCACGTGTTTTGCATTTGATTAACTAATTTCTTATGTTAGTTGAATCATATCATCATTTTTAATCATACTATGGTCTAAATGACATACCACATAATTTCTTTGATTAAATCGCTTTAAAGTTGTTATCATTTTTAGGCTCTTTAATTAGTTATAATTTTTTAAAAACCTACAAAAGAAATATCAATTTTACCTGCTTTTACATTGAGTATATCATTTCTTTTTTGTTATTTTAACCCGTTCGTTCATAATTTTTTTATGGTTTATCCAGTTTATTTAAACGATCCATCCATTCTCAAATTAACCCATTAGTTGATTTTTACATTTGTTAGTCAGTTCACTCATTCTCTTAACTAAATTCTTTTAATAAAATCAGAAAAGTGCACGTGTTTAACTATAATTTTATTTCATAATTCTTTAATCGGATTCCAGCTCTAGCTATTGCTGATAGTACGCTACCTCCCTGGTGGACCGATTCCCCTCCAGCAGTAGCTGTTGATAATCAACCTCCCCCACCAAGGCGCGGTTCCCCTCCAGCAGTAACTGTTGATAATCCACCTCCCTCACTTAGACGTCCACCAAGGCATTCCCCTACGCCACTTCCCCTTGTTGGGTCGTCTGTTCCTTCAGATATACCATCATAACTCAAGGGTTCTAGGAGCAGCAATAGGAAGTATTATGGGAGTTTTTGTACTCATTCTAGTGCTAATGGCGGTCTGGTTTGTCTACCGAATAAGGAAAAGGAGTGAAATGCCCTCTACTTTCGAGTCCGAAAAAACAGGTAATACTTCATTATAAATCTTATATCTATGACGAGGAGCAATGTTCAACTAGCTAAAATTTAACCTAGGTAGGACTGTTCCAGCTTGTACGTAGTTTAATTATGATATGGCCCAGATCGAGCAAGTAGCTAGCACCACTCGTTTGCACGATTTCATTATCTAATTGATTTGTAAATATGGTTTACACGTGCCAACATTAAAAAAGTCAGTTCAAAGATAAGATATATTCTCAAGTCAGTCAGTATAACTATAGATAGACATCCATACATTGTTATTAATATTACTACTAGCTAGGTAGTTGTGAATTGTGATCAGTATTAGTAAGTAGTTACGAGTAAGTTATACTCGTATATAATATAATAGTAGTAATAGCGTGGAAGGAACAGGTGTTGTTCCAATCTAAACCAAATAGAAAGTTGTTAGACATCGAATGCCACGGGTCACAGTGTCCCATAAAAAGACCAGTGCTTAATTAAAACAAGACACTGTTATACTACTAAACAAACTTATCATCTCCTTTTCTTTTTACTAGAAAAGTGCACGTGTTTTGCACGTGATTAACTAATCTTTTAATCAAATTAGAAAAGTGCACTTGTTTTGCACGTGATTAACTAATTTTTTTTAATCAAATTAGAAAAGTGCACGTGCTTTATACGTAATTAACTAATTTCTGTTAATCAAATTAGAAAAGTGCTTTAAAGTTGTTATCATTTCTAGGCTCTTTAATTAGTTATAATTTTTTAAAAACTTACAAAAGAAATATGAATTTTACCTGCTTTTACATTGAGTATATCATTTCTTTTTTGTTATTTTAACCCGTTCGTTCACAATTTTTTTATGGTTTATCCAGTTTATTTAACAATCCATCCATTCTCAAGTTAACCCATTAGTTGATTTTTACATTTTTTAATCAGTTCACTCATTCTCTTAACTAATTTCTTTTAATAAAATCAGAAAAGTGTACGTGTTTTGCACGTGATTAACCATAATTTTATTTCATAATTCTTTAATTGGATTCCAGCTCTAGCTATTGCTGATAGTACGCTACCTCCCTGGTGGACCGATTCCCCTCCAGCAGTAGATGTTGATAATCCACCTCCCCCACTTAGACGTCCACCAAGGCATTCCCCTACGCCACTTCCCCTTGTTGGGTCACCTGTTCCTTCAGATATACCTTCATCAGGGAATTCAAGGGTTCTAGGAGCAGCAATAGGAAGTATTGTGGGAGTTTTTGTACTCATTCTAGTGCTTATGGCGGTGTGGTTTGTCTACCGAAGAAGGAAAAGGAGTGAAATGCCCTCTGCTTTCGAGTCCGAAAAAACAGGTAATACTTCGTTATAAATCTTATATCTATCACGAGGAGCAATGTGCAACTAGCTAAAATTTAACCTAGGTAGGACTGTTCCAGCTTGTACGTAGTTTAATTATGATATGGCCCAGATCGAGCAAGTAGCTAGCACCACTCGTTTGCACGATTTCATTATCTGATTGATTTGTAAATATGGTTTACACGTGCCAACATTCAAAAAGTCAGTTCAAAGATAAGATATATTCTCAAGTCAGTCAGTATAACTATAGATAGACATCCATACATTGTTATTAATATTACTACTAGCTAGGTAGTTGTGAATTGTGATCAGTATTAGTAAGTAGTTACGAGTAAGTTATACTCGTATATAATATAATAGTAGTAATAGCGTGGACGGAACAAGTGTTGTTCCAATCTAAACCAAATAGAAAGTTGTTAGACATCGAATGCCACGGGTCACAGTGTCCCATAAAAAGACCAGTGCTTAATTAAAACAAGACACTGTTATACTACTAAACAAACTTATCATCTCCTTTTCTTTTTACTAGAAAAGTGCACGTGTTTTGCACGTGATTAACTAATCTTTTAATCAAATTAGAAAAGTGCACTTGTTTTGCACGTGATTAACTAATTTTTTTAATCAAATTAGAAAAGTGCACGTGCTTTATACGTAATTAACTAATTTCTGTTAATCAAATTAGAAAAGTGCACGTGTTTTGCATTTGATTAACTAATTTCTTATGTTAGTTGAATCATATTATCATTTTTAATCATACTATGGTCTAAATGACATACCACATAATTTCTTTGATTAAATCGCTTTAAAGTTGTTATCATTTTTAGGCTCTTTAATTAGTTATAATTTTTTAAAAACTTACAAAAGAAATATCAATTTTACCTGCTTTTACATTGAGTATATCATTTCTTTTTTGTTATTTTAACCCGTTCGTTCACAATTTTTTTATGGTTTATCCAGTTTACTTAAACGATCCATCCATTCTCAAGTTAACCCATTAGTTGATTTTTACATTTGTTAATCAGTTCACTCATTCTCTTAACTAATTTCTTTTAATAAAATCAGAAAGTGTACGTGTTTTGCACGTGATTAACTATAATTTTATTTCATAATTCTTTAATTGGATTCCAGCTCAAGCTATTGCTGATAGTACGCTACCTCCCTGGTGGACCGATTCCCCTCCAGCAGTAGCTGTTGATAATCCACCTCTCCCACCAGGGCGCGGTTCCCCTCCAGCAGTAGCTGTTGATAATCCACCTCCCCCACTTAGACGTCCACCAAGGCATTCCCCTACGCCACTTCCCATTGTTGGGTCGCCTGTTCCTTCAGATATACCTTCATCAGGGAATTCAAGGGTTCTAGGAGCAGCAATAGGAAGTATTGTGGGAGTTTTTGTACTCATTCTAGTGCTTATGGCGGTGTGGTTTGTCTACCGAAGAAGGAAAATGAGTGAAATGCCCTATGCTTTCGAGTCCGAAAAAACAGGTAATACTTCATTATAAATCTTATATCTATCACGAGGAGCAATGTGCAACTAGCTAAAATTTAACCTAGGTAGGACTGTTCCAGCTTGTACGTAGTTTAATTATGATATGGCCCAGATCGAGCAAGTAGCTTACACCACTCGTTTGCACGATTTCATTATCTGATTGATTTGTAAATATGGTTTACACGTGCCAACATTCAAAAAGTCAGTTCAAAGATAAGATATATTCTCAAGTCAGTCAGTATAACTACAGATAGACATCCATACGTTGTTATTAATATTACTACTAGCTAGGTAGTTGTGAATTGTGATCAGTATTAGTAAGTAGTTACGAGTAAGTTATACTCGTATATAATATAATAGTAGTAATAGCGTGGAAGGAACAGGTGTTGTTCCAATCTAAACCAAATAGAAAGTTGTTAGACATCGAATGCCACGGGTCACAGTGTCCCATAAAAAGACCAGTGCTTAATTAAAACAAGACACTGTTATACTACTAAACAAACTTATCATCTCCTTTTCTTTTTACTAGAAAAGTGCACGTGTTTTGCACGTGATTAACTAATCTTTTAATCAAATTAGAAAAGTGCACTTGTTTTGCACGTGATTAACTAATTTTTTTTAATCAAATTAGAAAAGTGCACGTGCTTTATACGTAATTAACTAATTTCTGTTAATCAAATTAGAAAAGTGCTTTAAAGTTGTTATCATTTCTAGGCTCTTTAATTAGTTATAATTTTTTAAAAACTTACAAAAGAAATATGAATTTTACCTGCTTTTACATTGAGTATATCATTTCTTTTTTGTTATTTTAACCCGTTCGTTCACAATTTTTTTATGGTTTATCCAGTTTATTTAACAATCCATCCATTCTCAAGTTAACCCATTAGTTGATTTTTACATTTTTTAATCAGTTCACTCATTCTCTTAACTAATTTCTTTTAATAAAATCAGAAAAGTGTACGTGTTTTGCACGTGATTAACCATAATTTTATTTCATAATTCTTTAATTGGATTCCAGCTCTAGCTATTGCTGATAGTACGCTACCTCCCTGGTGGACCGATTCCCCTCCAGCAGTAGATGTTGATAATCCACCTCCCCCACTTAGACGTCCACCAAGGCATTCCCCTACGCCACTTCCCCTTGTTGGGTCACCTGTTCCTTCAGATATACCTTCATCAGGGAATTCAAGGGTTCTAGGAGCAGCAATAGGAAGTATTGTGGGAGTTTTTGTACTCATTCTAGTGCTTATGGCGGTGTGGTTTGTCTACCGAAGAAGGAAAAGGAGTGAAATGCCCTCTGCTTTCGAGTCCGAAAAAACAGGTAATACTTCGTTATAAATCTTATATCTATCACGAGGAGCAATGTGCAACTAGCTAAAATTTAACCTAGGTAGGACTGTTCCAGCTTGTACGTAGTTTAATTATGATATGGCCCAGATCGAGCAAGTAGCTAGCACCACTCGTTTGCACGATTTCATTATCTGATTGATTTGTAAATATGGTTTACACGTGCCAACATTCAAAAAGTCAGTTCAAAGATAAGATATATTCTCAAGTCAGTCAGTATAACTATAGATAGACATCCATACATTGTTATTAATATTACTACTAGCTAGGTAGTTGTGAATTGTGATCAGTATTAGTAAGTAGTTACGAGTAAGTTATACTCGTATATAATATAATAGTAGTAATAGCGTGGACGGAACAAGTGTTGTTCCAATCTAAACCAAATAGAAAGTTGTTAGACATCGAATGCCACGGGTCACAGTGTCCCATAAAAAGACCAGTGCTTAATTAAAACAAGACACTGTTATACTACTAAACAAACTTATCATCTCCTTTTCTTTTTACTAGAAAAGTGCACGTGTTTTGCACGTGATTAACTAATCTTTTAATCAAATTAGAAAAGTGCACTTGTCTTGCACGTGATTAACTAATTTTTTTAATCAAATTAGAAAAGTGCACGTGCTTTATACGTAATTAACTAATTTCTGTTAATCAAATTAGAAAAGTGCACGTGTTTTGCATTTGATTAACTAATTTCTTATGTTAGTTGAATCATATTATCATTTTTAATCATACTATGGTCTAAATGACATACCACATAATTTCTTTGATTAAATCGCTTTAAAGTTGTTATCATTTTTAGGCTCTTTAATTAGTTATAATTTTTTAAAAACTTACAAAAGAAATATCAATTTTACCTGCTTTTACATTGAGTATATCATTTCTTTTTTGTTATTTTAACCCGTTCGTTCACAATTTTTTTATGGTTTATCCAGTTTACTTAAACGATCCATCCATTCTCAAGTTAACCCATTAGTTGATTTTTACATTTGTTAATCAGTTCACTCATTCTCTTAACTAATTTCTTTTAATAAAATCAGAAAAGTGTACGTGTTTTGCACGTGATTAACTATAATTTTATTTCATAATTCTTTAATTGGATTCCAGCTCAAGCTATTGCTGATAGTACGCTACCTCCCTGGTGGACCGATTCCCCTCCAGCAGTAGCTGTTGATAATCCACCTCTCCCACCAGGGCGCGGTTCCCCTCCAGCAGTAGCTGTTGATAATCCACCTCCCCCACTTAGACGTCCACCAAGGCATTCCCCTACGCCACTTCCCATTGTTGGGTCGCCTGTTCCTTCAGATATACCTTCATCAGGGAATTCAAGGGTTCTAGGAACAGCAATAGGAAGTATTGTGGGAGTTTTTCTACTCATTCTAGTGCTTATGGCGGTGTGGTTTGTCTACCGAAGAAGGAAAAGGAGTGAAATGCCCTATGCTTTCGAGTCCGAAAAAACAGGTAATACTTCATTATAAATCTTATATCTATCACGAGGAGCAATGTGCAACTAGCTAAAATTTAACCTAGGTAGGACTGTTCCAGCTTGTACGTAGTTTAATTATGATATGGCCCAGATCGAGCAAGTAGCTTGCACCACTCGTTTGCACGATTTCATTATCTGATTGATTTGTAAATATGGTTTACACGTGCCAACATTCAAAAAGTCAGTTCAAAGATAAGATATATTCTCAAGTCAGTCAGTATAACTACAGATAGACATCCATACGTTGTTATTAATATTACTACTAGCTAGGTAGTTGTGAATTGTGATCAGTATTAGTAAGTAGTTACGAGTAAGTTATACTCGTATATAATATAATAGTAGTAATAGCGTGGAAGGAACAGGTGTTTTTCCAATCTAAACCAAATAGAAAGTTGTTAGACATCGAATGCCACGGGTCACAGTGTCCCATAAAAAGACCAGTGCTTAATTAAAACAAGACACTGTTATACTACTAAACAAACTTATCATCTCCTTTTCTTTTTACTAGAAAAGTGCACGTGTTTTGCACGTGATTAACTAATCTTTTAATCAAATTAGAAAAATGCACTTGTTTTGCACGTGATTAACTAATTTTTTTTAATCAAATTAGAAAAGTGCACGTGCTTTATACGTAATTAACTAATTTCTGTTAATCAAATTAGAAAAGTGCACGTGTTTTGCATTTGATTAACTAGTTTCTTATGTTAGTTGAATCATATCATCATTTTTAATCATACTATGGTCTAAATGACATACCACATAATTTCTTTGATTAAATCGCTTTAAAGTTGTTATCATTTTTAGGCTCTTTAATTAGTTATAATTTTTTAAAAACTTACAAAAGAAATATCAATTTTACCTGCTTTTACATTGAGTATATCATTTCTTTTTTGTTATTTTAACCCGTCCTGTTCGAATAGTGTTGACCTTCTTCTTCTTCGTTCAATTCTATTTTACTACTTGAATCCTCTTGTAATATATCTCTTATCAAATTAATTAAATGGCTGGGTTTATGGAACTTGAGAACAGGGCTCGAGATATCAGGTTTGAATCAAATGGGATGCTGAATTTGGGTCATGACATTGAGGCGAATTGCGGCGGCGGCGTATGATTATGATAACGATTCACGATGGGCAGATTATTGGTCCAACGTACTCATTCCACCCCACATGGCATTCCGTAACGACGTCGTCAACCACTTCAAGCGCAAGTTCTACCAGCGTTACATCGTACTAATTTTCTGTTGCATGTACAAATCCATGCACAGGAATAAAATGAGCAGGGGGGTTTTTGCTAGGGGGTTAATTGCTATTTTGCAGCTGGAAAGAAAACGCATTTCTGGTGTTACGTTTTTTTTAGTAAACCAACACCTTGATGACGTGGGAAAGCTAATGTTTTATATATTGGACGAATGAATCCAGTAGACGCTGAGTAGATGCCAAGTAGATAAAGTGCAGACATGGAAAAACGGACTTGCTTTAAATAGCAAGTTACACGCACTCACACATTCAACACCCTGCACGAGTAAGAATTTCTTTCTCTCTTCTTCAGCTGAATTCACCTGTTCCTGCGTCCATTGATCCAAGCTTTTCCATCTTCATTTCATGTTATATGAAGATCTTGAGCTGGATTTATTACATTCGGTTGTAGATAGCAATCCTATGTAATTGAGTGTTGTTGATCATAGTTCATTTACTGTTGCATTCCTTTTGGTGATTTGGATTGAGATTGCGATTATGGTTGTTGTTCATTTGTTGATTTAATTGCGGATACTGATATTACAGTTGGTTGGATTAATTGCAATTGTTGTTTGATTGGTTAAATTGTGTTTGAATTGATTGAATTGAGTTAGCAATACATTTTACATCTATCATTTTCTTCTGACTTCTATGGATTTTTTAGCGAATCTTAGTAGGGTTTATTTATTAATATTTGTAATTATCCTCCAAATTTAATCTTGATGACTTGGCCGCACTATGTGTAAATTTGCATCACATATACAGTCATATTTTTTGTAAGTGATACGACCAACTTTTGATAGCAATTACAAAATAATGACAAAAATATTAATTATATCATTACAAACTTGTTTGATGGATACGAGTACTTTACATGGCAGAGGCAAATTAGTGAAAAGCAGCAAAATTCACCACCTAATTTTTGTTTTAGCTGAAGAGATTATATTATCATAAGATAATCTTATTCGTTTGAATCAACACTACTAAACAAGAGATAAATGTTTATAAAAGACAGTCTCTCGTTTTGTTTCACCAAACGAATTTATTAAAGGTGATCTCTTGCAGGTATTATAAAGTTTACTCAATAACCTATCATTAAACTCGAACCAAAATCCATAACAAGGAGTTAAGGGCCTACAATCTTAAGCCTTATTTGAAGAGCTTTCTTCAACTCCGTAGCATTTTCAGAAAAAATACTTAAACAACCTTTGTAACAGTTTGCAGAAGCAATTCTACAAAAAGATAACAAGGATTTGGTTTATGTAACCTGAAAATTCTCTACAAAGTGAACCAAACAAGGCCTTAAGCTCCTAACTAGGATACTGCACTTTTATCAAAAGATGACATGTTATATATTCAATAACAAAATGATCTAACCATCAGAGGATTTCTATATTGTAACTGTATCCTGTTGCAAATCTTAGAAACAAATCTTATTAGATATATCTCATAAAGAGAGAACAAAAACATAGGCCTTTTATACAACACTCAAGACATATCAACATAAAAATTTCGGATATTTCATTTGTATTTATATATTATATACAGTAAACCAAATAGAAAGTTGTTAGACATCGAATGCCACGGGTCACAGTGTCCCATAAAAAGACCAGTGCTTAATTAAAACAAGACACTGTTATACTACTAAACAAACTTATCATCTCCTTTTCTTTTTACTAGAAAAGTGCACGTGTTTTGCACGTGATTAACTAATCTTTTAATCAAATTAGAAAAGTGCACTTGTTTTGCACGTGATTAACTAATTTTTTTTAATCAAATTAGAAAAGTGCACGTGCTTTATACGTAATTAACTAATTTATGTTAATCAAATTAGAAAAGTGCACGTGTTTTGCATTTGATTAACTAATTTCTTATGTTAGTTGAATCATATCATCATTTTTAATCATACTATGGTCTAAATGACATACCACATAATTTCTTTGATTAAATCGCTTTAAAGTTGTTATCATTTTTAGGCTCTTTAATTAGTTATAATTTTTTAAAAACTTACAAAAGAAATATCAATTTTACCTGCTTTTACATTGAGTATATCATTTCTTTTTTGTTATTTTAACCCGTCCTGTTCGAATAGTGTTGACCTTCTTCTTCTTCGTTCAATTCTATTTTACTACTTGAATCCTCTTGTAATATATCTCTTATCAAATTAATTAAATGGCTGGGTTTATGGAACTTGAGAACAGAGCTCGAGATATCAGGTTTGAATCAAATGGGATGCTGAATTTGGGTCATGACATTGAGGCGAATTGCGGCGGCGGCGTATGATTATGATAACGATTCACGATGGGCAGATTATTGGTCCAACGTACTCATTCCACCCCACATGGCATTCCGTAACGACGTCGTCAACCACTTCAAGCGCAAGTTCTACCAGCGTTACATCGTACTAATTTTCTGTTGCATGTACAAATCCATGCACAGGAATAAAATGAGCAGGGGGGTTTTTGCTAGGGGGTTAATTGCTATTTTGCAGCTGGAAAGAAAACGCATTTCTGATGTTACGTTTTTATTATTAAACCAACACCTTGATGACGTGGGAAATCTAATGTTTTATATATTGGACGAATGAATCCAGTAGACGCTGAGTAGATGCCAAGTAGATAAAGTGCAGACATGGAAAAACGGACTTGCTTTAAATAGCAAGTTACACGCACTAACACATTCAACACCCTGCACGAGTAAGAATTTCTTTCTCTCTTCTTCAGCTGAATTCACCTGTTCCTGCGTCCATTGATCCAAGCTTTTCCATCTTCATTTCATGTTATATGAAGATCTTGAGCTGGATTTATTACATTCGGTTGTAGATAGCAATCCTATGTAATTGAGTGTTGTTGATCATAGTTCATTTACTGTTGCATTCCTTTTGGTGATTTGGATTGAGATTGCGATTATGGTTGTTGTTCATTTGTTGATTTAATTGCGGATACTGATATTACAGTTGGTTGGATTAATTGCAATTGTTGTTTGATTGGTTAAATTGTGTTTGAATTGATTGAATTGAGTTAGCAATACATTTTACATCTATCATTTTCTTCTGACTTCTATGGAATTTTTAGCGAATCTTAGTAGGGTTTATTTATTAATATTTGTAATTATCCTCCAAATTTAATCTTGATGACTTGGCCGCACTATGTGTAAATTTGCATCACATATAAAGTCATATTTTTTGTAAGTGATACGACCAACTTTTGATAGCAATTACAAAATAATGATAAAAATATTAATTATATCATTACAAACTTGTTTGATGGATACGAGTACTTTACATGGCAGAGGAAATTAGTGAAAAGCAGCAAAATTCACCACCTAATTTTTGTTTTAGCTGAAGAGATTATATTATCATAAGATAATCTTATTCGTTTGAATCAACACTACTAAACAAGAGATAAATGTTTATAAAAGACAGTCTCTCTCGTTTTGTTTCACCAAACGAATTTATTAAAGGTGATCTCTTGTAGGTATTATAAAGTTTGCTCAATAACCTATCATTAAACTCGAACCAAAATCCATAACAAGGAGTTAAGGGCCTACAATCTTAAGCCTTATTTGAAGAGCTTTCTTCAACTCCGTAGCATTTTCAGAAAAAATACTTAAACAAACTTTGTAACAGTTTGCAGAAGCAATTCTACAAAAGGGATAACAAGGATTTGGTTTATGTAACCTGAAAATTCTCTACAAAGTGAACCAAACAAGGCCTTAAGTTCCTAACTATAGCAGTTGATAATCCACCTCTCCCACCAAGGCGCGGTTCCCCTCCAGCAGTAGATGTTGATAATCCACCTCCCCCACTTAGACGTCCACCAAGGCATTCCCCTACGCCACTTCCCCTTGTTGGGTCACCTGTTCCTTCAGATATACCTTCATCAGGGAATTCAAGGGTTCTAGGAGCAGCAATAGGAAGTATTGTGGGAGTTTTTGTACTCATTCTAGTGCTTATGGCGGTGTGGTTTGTCTACCGAAGAAGGAAAAGGAGTGAAATGCCCTCTGCTTTCGAGTCCGAAAAAACAGGTAATACTTCGTTATAAATCTTATATCTATCACGAGGAGCAATGTGCAACTAGCTAAAATTTAACCTAGGTAGGACTGTTCCAGCTTGTACGTAGTTTAATTATGATATGGCCCAGATCGAGCAAGTAGCTAGCACCACTCGTTTGCACGATTTCATTATCTGATTGATTTGTAAATATGGTTTACACGTGCCAACATTCAAAAAGTCAGTTCAAAGATAAGATATATTCTCAAGTCAGTCAGTATAACTATAGATAGACATCCATACATTGTTATTAATATTACTACTAGCTAGGTAGTTGTGAATTGTGATCAGTATTAGTAAGTAGTTACGAGTAAGTTATACTCGTATATAATATAATAGTAGTAATAGCGTGGACGGAACAAGTGTTGTTCCAATCTAAACCAAATAGAAAGTTGTTAGACATCGAATGCCACGGGTCACAGTGTCCCATAAAAAGACCAGTGCTTAATTAAAACAAGACACTGTTATACTACTAAACAAACTTATCATCTCCTTTTCTTTTTACTAGAAAAGTGCACGTGTTTTGCACGTGATTAACTAATCTTTTAATCAAATTAGAAAAGTGCACTTGTTTTGCACGTGATTAACTAATTTTTTTTAATCAAATTAGAAAAGTGCACGTGCTTTATACGTAATTAACTAATTTCTGTTAATCAAATTAGAAAAGTGCACGTGTTTTGCATTTGATTAACTAATTTCTTATGTTAGTTGAATCATATCATCATTTTTAATCATACTATGGTCTAAATGACATACCACATAATTTCTTTGATTAAATCGCTTTAAAGTTGTTATCATTTTTAGGCTCTTTAATTAGTTATAATTTTTTAAAAACTTACAAAAGAAATATCAATTTTACCTGCTTTTACATTGAGTATATCATTTCTTTTTTGTTATTTTAACCCGTTCGTTCACAATTTTTTTATGGTTTATCCAGTTTACTTAAACGATCCATCCATTCTCAAGTTAACCCATTAGTTGATTTTTACATTTGTTAATCAGTTCACTCATTCTCTTAACTAATTTCTTTTAATAAAATCAGAAAAGTGTACGTGTTTTGCACGTGATTAACTATAATTTTATTTCATAATTCTTTAATTGGATTCCAGCTCAAGCTATTGCTGATAGTACGCTACCTCCCTGGTGGACCGATTCCCCTCCAGCAGTAGCTGTTGATAATCCACCTCTCCCACCAGGGCGCGGTTCCCCTCCAGCAGTAGCTGTTGATAATCCACCTCCCCCACTTAGACGTCCACCAAGGCATTCCCCTACGCCACTTCCCATTGTTGGGTCGCCTGTTCCTTCAGATATACCTTCATCAGGGAATTCAAGGGTTCTAGGAGCAGCAATAGGAAGTATTGTGGGAGTTTTTGTACTCATTCTAGTGCTTATGGCGGTGTGGTTTGTCTACCGAAGAAGGAAAAGGAGTGAAATGCCCTATGCTTTCGAGTCCGAAAAAACAGGTAATACTTCATTATAAATCTTATATCTATCACGAGGAGCAATGTGCAACTAGCTAAAATTTAACCTAGGTAGGACTGTTCCAGCTTGTACGTAGTTTAATTATGATATGGCCCAGATCGAGCAAGTAGCTTGCACCACTCGTTTGCACGATTTCATTATCTGATTGATTTGTAAATATGGTTTACACGTGCCAACATTCAAAAAGTCAGTTCAAAGATAAGATATATTCTCAAGTCAGTCAGTATAACTACAGATAGACATCCATACGTTGTTATTAATATTACTACTAGCTAGGTAGTTGTGAATTGTGATCAGTATTAGTAAGTAGTTACGAGTAAGTTATACTCGTATATAATATAATAGTAGTAATAGCGTGGAAGGAACAGGTGTTGTTCCAATCTAAACCAAATAGAAAGTTGTTAGACATCGAATGCCACGGGTCACAGTGTCCCATAAAAAGACCAGTGCTTAATTAAAACAAGACACTGTTATACTACTAAACAAACTTATCATCTCCTTTTCTTTTTACTAGAAAAGTGCACGTGTTTTGCACGTGATTAACTAATCTTTTAATCAAATTAGAAAAATGCACTTGTTTTGCACGTGATTAACTAATTTTTTTTAATCAAATTAGAAAAGTGCACGTGCTTTATACGTAATTAACTAATTTCTGTTAATCAAATTAGAAAAGTGCACGTGTTTTGCATTTGATTAACTAGTTTCTTATGTTAGTTGAATCATATCATCATTTTTAATCATACTATGGTCTAAATGACATACCACATAATTTCTTTGATTAAATCGCTTTAAAATTGTTATCATTTTTAGGCTCTTTAATTAGTTATAATTTTTTAAAAACTTACAAAAGAAATATCAATTTTACCTGCTTTTACATTGAGTATATCATTTCTTTTTTGTTATTTTAACCCGTCCTGTTCGAATAGTGTTGACCTTCTTCTTCTTCGTTCAATTCTATTTTACTACTTGAATCCTCTTGTAATATATCTCTTATCAAATTAATTAAATGGCTGGGTTTATGGAACTTGAGAACAGGGCTCGAGATATCAGGTTTGAATCAAATGGGATGCTGAATTTGGGTCATGACATTGAGGCGAATTGCGGCGGCGGCGTATGATTATGATAACGATTCACGATGGGCAGATTATTGGTCCAACGTACTCATTCCACCCCACATGGCATTCCGTAACGACGTCGTCAACCACTTCAAGCGCAAGTTCTACCAGCGTTACATCGTACTAATTTTCTGTTGCATGTACAAATCCATGCACAGGAATAAAATGAGCAGGGGGGTTTTTGCTAGGGGGTTAATTGCTATTTTGCAGCTGGAAAGAAAACGCATTTCTGGTGTTACGTTTTTATTAGTAAACCAACACCTTGATGACGTGGGAAAGCTAATGTTTTATATATTGGACGAATGAATCCAGTAGACGCTGAGTAGATGCCAAGTAGATAAAGTGCAGACATGGAAAAACGGACTTGCTTTAAATAGCAAGTTACACGCACTCACACATTCAACACCCTGCACGAGTAAGAATTTCTTTCTCTCTTCTTCAGCTGAATTCACCTGTTCCTGCGTCCATTGATCCAAGCTTTTCCATCTTCATTTCATGTTATATGAAGATCTTGAGCTGGATTTATTACATTCGGTTGTAGATAGCAATCCTATGTAATTGAGTGTTGTTGATCATAGTTCATTTACTGTTGCATTCCTTTTGGTGATTTGGATTGAGATTGCGATTATGGTTGTTGTTCATTTGTTGATTTAATTGCGGATACTGATATTACAGTTGGTTGGATTAATTGCAATTGTTGTTTGATTGGTTAAATTGTGTTTGAATTGATTGAATTGAGTTAGCAATACATTTTACATCTATCATTTTCTTCTGACTTCTATGGATTTTTTAGCGAATCTTAGTAGGGTTTATTTATTAATATTTGTAATTATCCTCCAAATTTAATCTTGATGACTTGGCCGCACTATGTGTAAATTTGCATCACATATACAGTCATATTTTTTGTAAGTGATACGACCAACTTTTGATAGCAATTACAAAATAATGACAAAAATATTAATTATATCATTACAAACTTGTTTGATCGATAAGAGTATTTTACATGGCAGAGGCAAATTAGTAAAAAGCAGCAAAATTCACCACCTAATTTTTGTTTTAGCTGAAGAGATTATATTATCATAAGATAATCTTATTCGTTTGAATCAACACTACTAAACAAGAGATAAATGTTTATAAAAGACAGTCTCTCGTTTTGTTTCACCAAACGAATTTATTAAAGGTGATCTCTTGCAGGTATTATAAAGTTTGCTCAATAACCTATCATTAAACTCGAACCAAAATCCATAACAAGGAGTTAAGGGCCTACAATCTTAAGCCTTATTTGAAGAGCTTTCTTCAACTCCGTAGCATTTTCAGAAAAAATACTTAAACAAACTTTGTAACAGTTTGCAGAAGCAATTCTACAAAAAGGATAACAAGGATTTGGTTTATGTAACCTGAAAATTCTCTACAAAGTGAACCAAACAAGGCCTTAAGTTCCTAACTATAGCAGTTGATAATCCACCTCTCCCACCAAGGCGCGGTTCCCCTCCAGCAGTAGCTGTTGATAATCCACCTCCCCCACTTAGACGTCCACCAAGGCATTCCCCTACGCCACTTCCCCTTGTTGGGTCGCCTGTTCCTTCAGATATACCTTCATCAGGGAATTCAAGGGTTCTAGGAGCAGCAATAGGAAGTATTGTGGGAGTTTTTGTACTCATTCTAGTGCTTATGGCGGTGTGGTTTGTCTACCGAAGAAGGAAAAGGAGTGAAATGCCCTCTGTTTTCGAGTCCGAAAAAACAAGTAATACTTCATTATAAATCTTATATCTATCACGAGGAGCAATGTGCAACTAGCTAAAATTTAACCTTGGTAGGACTGTTCCAGCTTGTACGTAGTTTAATTATGATATGGCCCAGATCGAGCAAGTAGCTAGCACAACTCGTTTGCACGATTTCATTATCTGATTGATTTGTAAATATGGTTTACACGTGCCAACATTCAAAAAGTCAGTTCAAAGATAAGATATATTCTCAAGTCAGTCAGTATAACTATAGATAGACATCCATACATTGTTATTAATATTACTACTAGCTAGGTAGTTGTGAATTGTGATCAGTATTAGTAAGTAGTTACGAGTAAGTTATACTCGTATATAATATAATAGTAGTAATAGTGTGGAAGGAACAGGTGTTGTTCCAATCTAAACCAAATAGAAAGTTGTTAGACATCGAATGCCACGGGTCACAGTGTCCCATAAAAAGACATGTGCTTAATTAAAACAAGACACTGTTATACTACTAAACAAACTTATCATCTCCTTTTCTTTTTACTAGAAAAGTGCACGTGTTTTGCACGTGATTAACTAATCTTTTAATCAAATTAGAAAAGTGCACTTGTTTTGCAAGTGATTAACTAATTTTTTTTAATTAAATTAGAAAAGTGCACGTGTTTTATACGTAATTAACTAATTTATGTTAATCAAATTAGAAAAGTGCACGTGTTTTGCATTTGATTAACTAATTTCTTATGTTAGTTGAATCATATCATCATTTTTAATCATACTATGGTCTAAATGACATACCACATAATTTCTTTGATTAAATCGCTTTAAAGTTGTTATCATTTTTAGGCTCTTTAATTAGTTATAATTTTTTAAAAACCTACAAAAGAAATATCAATTTTACCTGCTTTTACATTGAGTATATCATTTCTTTTTTGTTATTTTAACCCGTTCGTTCATAATTTTTTTATGGTTTATCCAGTTTATTTAAACGATCCATCCATTCTCAAATTAACCCATTAGTTGATTTTTACATTTGTTAGTCAGTTCACTCATTCTCTTAACTAAATTCTTTTAATAAAATCAGAAAAGTGCACGTGTTTAACTATAATTTTATTTCATAATTCTTTAATCGGATTCCAGCTCTAGCTATTGCTGATAGTACGCTACCTCCCTGGTGGACCGATTCCCCTCCAGCAGTAGCTGTTGATAATCAACCTCCCCCACCAAAGCGCGGTTCCCCTCCATCAGTAGCTGTTGATAATCCACCTCCCTCACTTAGACGTCCACCAAGGCATTCCCCTACGCCACTTCCCCTTGTTGGGTCGCCTGTTCCTTCAGATATACCATCATAACTCAAGGGTTCTAGGAGCAGCAATAGGAAGTATTATGGGAGTTTTTGTACTCATTCTAGTGCTAATGGCGGTCTGGTTTGTCTACCGAATAAGGAAAAGGAGTGAAATGCCCTCTACTTTCGAGTCCGAAAAAACAGGTAATACTTCATTATAAATCTTATATCTATGACGAGGAGCAATGTTCAACTAGCTAAAATTTAACCTAGGTAGGACTGTTCCAGCTTGTACGTAGTTTAATTATGATATGGCCCAGATCGAGCAAGTAGCTAGCACCACTCGTTTGCACGATTTCATTAACTGATTGATTTGTAAATATGGTTTACACGTGCCAACATTAAAAAAGTCAGTTCAAAGATAAGATATATTCTCAAGTCAGTCAGTATAACTATAGATAGACATCCATACATTGTTATTAATATTACTACTAGCTAGGTAGTTGTGAATTGTGATCAGTATTAGTAAGTAGTTACGAGTAAGTTATACTCGTATATAATATAATAGTAGTAATAGCGTGGAAGGAACAGGTGTTGTTCCAATCTAAACCAAATAGAAAGTTGTTAGACATCGAATGCCACGGGTCACAGTGTCCCATAAAAAGACCAGTGCTTAATTAAAACAAGACACTGTTATACTACTAAACAAACTTATCATCTCCTTTTCTTTTTACTAGAAAAGTGCACGTGTTTTGCACGTGATTAACTAATCTTTTAATCAAATTAGAAAAGTGCACTTGTTTTGCACGTGATTAACTAATTTTTTTTAATCAAATTAGAAAAGTTCACGTGCTTTATACGTAATAAACTAATTTCTGTTAATCAAATTAGAAAAGTGCTTTAAAGTTGTTATCATTTCTAGGCTCTTTAATTAGTTATAATTTTTTAAAAACTTACAAAAGAAATATGAATTTTACCTGCTTTTACATTGAGTATATCATTTCTTTTTTGTTATTTTAACCCGTTCGTTCACAATTTTTTTATGGTTTATCCAGTTTATTTAACAATCCATCCATTCTCAAGTTAACCCATTAGTTGATTTTTACATTTTTTAATCAGTTCACTCATTCTCTTAACTAATTTCTTTTAATAAAATCAGAAAAGTGTACGTGTTTTGCACGTGATTAACCATAATTTTATTTCATAATTCTTTAATTGGATTCCAGCTCTAGCTATTGCTGATAGTACGCTACCTCCCTTGTGGACCGATTCCCCTCCAGCAGTAGATGTTGATAATCCACCTCCCCCACTTAGACGTCCACCAAGGCATTCCCCTACGCCACTTCCCCTTGTTGGGTCACCTGTTCCTTCAGATATACCTTCATCAGGGAATTCAAGGGTTCTAGGAGCAGCAATAGGAAGTATTGTGGGAGTTTTTGTACTCATTCTAGTGCTTATGGCGGTGTGGTTTGTCTACCGAAGAAGGAAAAGGAGTGAAATGCCCTCTGCTTTCGAGTCCGAAAAAACAGGTAATACTTCGTTATAAATCTTATATCTATCACGAGGAGCAATGTGCAACTAGCTAAAATTTAACCTAGGTAGGACTGTTCCAGCTTGTACGTAGTTTAATTATGATATGGCCCAGATCGAGCAAGTAGCTAGCACCACTCGTTTGCACGATTTCATTATCTGATTGATTTGTAAATATGGTTTACACGTGCCAACATTCAAAAAGTCAGTTCAAAGATAAGATATATTCTCAAGTCAGTCAGTATAACTATAGATAGACATCCATACATTGTTATTAATATTACTACTAGCTAGGTAGTTGTGAATTGTGATCAGTATTAGTAAGTAGTTACGAGTAAGTTATACTCATATATAATATAATAGTAGTAATAGCGTGGACGGAACAAGTGTTGTTCCAATCTAAACCAAATAGAAAGTTGTTAGACATCGAATGCCACGGGTCACAGTGTCCCATAAAAAGACCAGTGCTTAATTAAAACAAGACACTGTTATACTACTAAACAAACTTATCATCTCCTTTTCTTTTTACTAGAAAAGTGCACGTGTTTTGCACGTGATTAACTAATCTTTTAATCAAATTAGAAAAGTGCACTTGTTTTGCACGTGATTAACTAATTTTTTTTAATCAAATTAGAAAAGTGCACGTGCTTTATACGTAATTAACTAATTTCTGTTAATCAAATTAGAAAAGTGCACGTGTTTTGCATTTGATTAACTAATTTCTTATGTTAGTTGAATCATATCATCATTTTTAATCATACTATGTTCTAAATGACATACCACATAATTTCTTTGATTAAATCGCTTTAAAGTTGTTATCATTTTTAGGCTCTTTAATTAGTTATAATTTTTTAAAAACTTACAAAAGAAATATCAATTTTACCTGCTTTTACATTGAGTATATCATTTCTTTTTTGTTATTTTAACCCGTCCTGTTCGAATAGTGTTGACCTTCTTCTTCTTCGTTCAATTCTATTTTACTACTTGAATCCTCTTGTAATATATCTCTTATCAAATTAATTAAATGGCTGGGTTTATGGAACTTGAGAACTGGGCTCGAGATATCAGGTTTGAATCAAATGGGATGCTGAATTTGGGTCATGACATTGAGGCGAATTGCGGCGGCGGCGTATGATTATGATAACGATTCACGATGGGCAGATTATTGGTCCAACGTACTCATTCCACCCCACATGGCCTTCCGTAACGACGTCGTCAACCACTTCAAGCGCAAGGTCTACCAGCGTTACATCGTACTAATTTTCTGTTGCATGTACAAATCCATGCACAGGAATAAAATGAGCAGGGGGGTTTTTGCTAGGGGGTTAATTGCTATTTTGCAGCTGGAAAGAAAACGCATTTCTGGTGTTACGTTTTTATTAGTAAACCAACACCTTGATGACGTGGGAAAGCTAATGTTTTATATATTGGACGAATGAATCCAGTAGACGCTGAGTAGATGCCAAGTAGATAAAGTGCAGACATGGAAAAACGGACTTGCTTTAAATAGCAAGTTACACGCACTCACACATTCAACACCCTGCACGAGTAAGAATTTCTTTCTCTCTTCTTCAGCTGAATTCACCTGTTCCTGCGTCCATTGATCCAAGCTTTTCCATCTTCATTTCATGTTATATGAAGATCTTGAGCTGGATTTATTACATTCGGTTGTAGATAGCAATCCTATGTAATTGAGTGTTGTTGATCATAGTTCATTTACTGTTGCATTCCTTTTGGTGATTTGGATTGAGATTGCGATTATGGTTGTTGTTCATTTGTTGATTTAATTGCGGATACTGATATTACAGTTGGTTGGATTAATTGCAATTGTTGTTTGATTGGTTAAATTGTGTTTGAATTGATTGAATTGAGTTAGCAATACATTTTACATCTATCATTTTCTTCTGACTTCTATGGATTTTTTAGCGAATCTTAGTAGGGTTTATTTATTAATATTTGTAATTATCCTCCAAATTTAATCTTGATGACTTGGCCGCACTATGTGTAAATTTGCATCACATATACAGTCATATTTTTTGTAAGTGATACGACCAACTTTTGATAGCAATTACAAAATAATGACAAAAATATTAATTATATCATTACAAACTTGTTTGATCGATAAGAGTATTTTACATGGCAGAGGCAAATTAGTGAAAAGCAGCAAAATTCACCACCTAATTTTTGTTTTAGCTGAAGAGATTATATTATCATAAGATAATCTTATTCGTTTGAATCAACACTACTAAACAAGAGATAAATGTTTATAAAAGACAGTCTCTCGTTTTGTTTCACCAAACGAATTTATTAAAGGTGATCTCTTGCAGGTATTATAAAGTTTGCTCAATAACCTATCATTAAACTCGAACCAAAATCCATAACAAGGAGTTAAGGGCCTACAATCTTAAGCCTTATTTGAAGAGCTTTCTTCAACTCCGTAGCATTTTCAGAAAAAATACTTAAACAAACTTTGTAACAGTTTGCAGAAGCAATTCTACAAAAAGGATAACAAGGATTTGGTTTATGTAACCTGAAAATTCTCTACAAAGTGAACCAAACAAGGCCTTAAGTTCCTAACTATAGCAGTTGATAATCCACCTCTCCCACCAAGGCGCGGTTCCCCTCCAGCAGTAGCTGTTGATAATCCACCTCCCCCACTTAGACGTCCACCAAGGCATTCCCCTACGCCACTTCCCCTTGTTGGGTCGCCTGTTCCTTCAGATATACCTTCATCAGGGAATTCAAGGGTTCTAGGAGCAGCAATAGGAAGTATTGTTGGAGTTTTTGTACTCATTCTAGTGCTTATGGCGGTGTGGTTTGTCTACCGAAGAAGGAAAAGGAGTGAAATGCCCTCTGTTTTCGAGTCCGAAAAAACAAGTAATACTTCATTATAAATCTTATATCTATCACGAGGAGCAATGTGCAACTAGCTAAAATTTAACCTTGGTAGGACTGTTCCAGCTTGTACGTAGTTTAATTATGATATGGCCCAGATCGAGCAAGTAGCTAGCACAACTCGTTTGCACGATTTCATTATCTGATTGATTTGTAAATATGGTTTACACGTGCCAACATTCAAAAAGTCAGTTCAAAGATAAGATATATTCTCAAGTCAGTCAGTATAACTATAGATAGACATCCATACATTGTTATTCATATTACTACTAGCTAGGTAGTTGTGAATTGTGATCAGTATTAGTAAGTAGTTACGAGTAAGTTATACTCGTATATAATATAATAGTAGTAATAGCGTGGAAGGAACAGGTGTTGTTCCAATCTAAACCAAATTGAAAGTTGTTAGACATCGAATGCCACGGGTCACAGTGTCCCATAAAAAGACCAGTGCTTAATTAAAACAAGACACTGTTATACTACTAAACAAACTTATCATCTCCTTTTCTTTTTACTAGAAAAGTGCACGTGTTTTGCACGTGATTAACTAATCTTTTAATCAAATTAGAAAAGTGCACTTGTTTTGCACGTGATTAACTAATTTTTTTTTAATCAAATTAGAAAAGTGCACGTGCTTTATACGTAATTAACTAATTTATGTTAATCAAATTAGAAAAATGCACGTGTTTTGCATTTGATTAACTAATTTCTTATGTTAGTTGAATCATATCATCATTTTTAATCATACTATGGTCTAAATGACAGACCACATAATTTCTTTGATTAAATCGCTTTAAAGTTGTTATCATTTTTAGGCTCTTTAATTAGTTATAATTTTTTAAAAACTTACAAAAGAAATATCAATTTTACCTGCTTTTACATTGAGTATATCATTTCTTTTTTGTTATTTTAACCCGTTCGTTCACAATTTTTTTATGGGTTATCCAGTTTATTGAAACGATCCATCCATTCTAAAGTTAACCCATTAGTTGATTTTTACATTTGTTAATCAGTTCACTCATTCTCTTAACTAAATTCTTTTAATAAAATCAGAAAAGTGCACGTGTTTTGCACGTGATTAACTATAATTTTATTTCATAATTCTTTAATCGGATTCCAGCTCTAGCTATTGCTGATAGTACGCTACCTCCCTTGTGGACCGATACCCCTCCAGCAGTAGCTGTTGATAATCCACCTATCCCACCAAGGCGCGGTTCCCCTCCAGCAGTAGCTGTTGATAATCCACCTCCCCCACCAAGACGCGGTTCCCCTCCAGCAGTAGTTGTTGATAATCCACCTCCCCCACTGAGACGTCCACCAAGGCATTCCCCTACGCCACTTCCCCTTGTTGGGTCGCCTGTTCCTTCAGATATTCCTTCATCAGGGAATTCAAGGGTTCTAGGAGCAGCAATAGGAAGTATTGTGGGAGTTTTTGTACTCATTCTAGTGCTTATAGCGGTGTGGTTTGTCTATCGAAGAAGGAAAATGAGTGAAATGCCCTCTGCTTTCGAGTCCGAAAAAACAGGTAATACTTCATTATAAATCTTATATCTATCACGAGGAGCAATGTGCAACTAGCTAAAATTTAACCTAGGTAGGACTGTTCCAGCTTGTACGTAGTTTAATTATGATATGGCCCAGATCGAGCAAGTAGCTAGCACCACTCGTTTGCACGATTTCATTATCTGATTGATTTGTAAATATGGTTTACACGTGCCAACATTCAAAAAGTCAGTTCAAAGATAAGATATATTCTCAAGTCAGTCAGTATAACTATAGATAGACATCCATACATTGTTATTAATATTACTACTAGCTAGGTAGTTGTGAATTGTGATCAGTATTAGTAAGTAGTTACGAGTAAGTTATACTCGTATATAATATAATAGTAGTAATAGCGTGGAAGGAACAGGTGTTGTTCCAATCTAAACCAAATAGAAAGTTGTTAGACATCGAATGCCACGGGTCACAGTGTCCCATAAAAAGACCAGTGCTTAATTAAAACAAGACACTGTTATAATACTAAACAAACTTATCATCTCCTTTTCTTTTTACTAGAAAAGTGCACGTGTTTTGCACGTGATTAACTAATCTTTTAATCAAATTAGAAAAGTGCACTTGTTTTGCACGTGATTAACTAATTTTTTTTAATCAAATTAGAAAAGTGCACGTGCTTTATACGTAATTAACTAATTTCTGTTAATCAAATTAGAAAAGTGCACGTGTTTTGCATTTGATTAACTAATTTCTTATGTTAGTTGAATCATATCATCATTTTTAATCATACTATGGTCTAAATGGCATACCACATAATTTCTTTTATTAAATCGCTTTAAAGTTGTTATCATTTTTAGGCTCTTTAATTAGTTATAATTTTTTAAAAACTTACAAAAGAAATATCAATTTTACCTGCTTTTACATTGAGTATATCATTTCTTTTATGTTATTTTAACCCGTCCTGTTCGAATAGTGTTGACCTTCTTCTTCTTCGTTCAATTCTATTTTACTACTTGAATCCTCTTGTAATATATCTCTTATCAAATTAATTAAATGGCTGGGTTTATGGAACTTGAGAACAGGGCTCGAGATATCAGGTTTGAATCAAATGGGATGCTGAATTTGGGTCATGACATTGAGGCGAATTGCGGCGGCGGCGTATGATTATGATAACGATTCACGATGGGCAGATTATTGGTCCAACGTACTCATTCCACCCCACATGGCATTCCGTAACGACGTCGTCAACCACTTCAAGCGCAAGTTCTACCAGCGTTACATCGTACTAATTTTCTGTTGCATGTACAAATCCATGCACAGGAATAAAATGAGCAGGGGGGTTTTTGCTAGGGGGTTAATTGCTATTTTGCAGCTGGAAAGAAAACGCATTTCTGATGTTACGTTTTTATTAGTAAACCAACACCTTGATGACGTGGGAAAGCTAATGTTTTATATATTGGACGAATGAATCCAGTAGACGCTGAGTAGATGCCAAGTAGATAAAGTGCAGACATGGAAAAACGGACTTGCTTTAAATAGCAAGTTACACGCACTCACACATTCAACACCCTGCACGAGTAAGAATTTCTTTCTCTCTTCTTCAGCTGAATTCACATGTTCCTGCGTCCATTGATCCAAGCTTTTCCATCTTCATTTCATGTTATATGAAGATCTTGAGCTGGATTTATTACATTCGGTTGTAGATAGCAATCCTATGTAATTGAGTGTTGTTGATCATAGTTCATTTACTGTTGCATTCCTTTTGGTGATTTGGATTGAGATTGCGATTATGGTTGTTGTTCATTTGTTGATTTAATTGCGGATACTGATATTACAGTTGGTTGGATTAATTGCAATTGTTGTTTGATTGGTTAAATTGTGTTTGAATTGATTGAATTGAGTTAGCAATACATTTTACATCTATCATTTTCTTCTGACTTCTATGGAATTTTTAGCGAATCTTAGTAGGGTTTATTTATTAATATTTGTAATTATCCTCCAAATTTAATCTTGATGACTTGGCCGCACTATGTGTAAATTTGCATCACATATACAGTCATATTTTTTGTAAGTGATACGACCAACTTTTGATAGCAATTACAAAATAATGACAAAAATATTAATTATATCATTACAAACTTGTTTGATCGATACGAGTACTTTACATGGCAGAGGCAAATTAGTGAAAAGCAGCAAAATTCACCACCTAATTTTTGTTTTAGCTGAAGAGATTATATTATCATAAGATAATCTTATTCGTTTGAATCAACACTACTAAACAAGAGATAAATGTTTATAAAAGACAGTCTCTCGTTTTGTTTCACCAAAGGAATTTATTAAAGGTGATCTCTTGCAGGTATTATAAAGTTTGCTCAATAACCTATCATTAAACTCGAACCAAAATCCATAACAAGGAGTTAAGGGCCTACAATCTTAAGCCTTATTTGAAGAGCTTTCTTCAACTCCGTAGCATTTTCAGAAAAAATACTTAAACAAACTTTGTAACAGTTTGCAGAAGCAATTCTACAAAAAGGATAACAAGGATTTGGTTTATGTAACCTGAAAATTCTCTACAAAGTGAACCAAACAAGGCCTTAAGTTCCTACCTATAGCAGTTGATAATCCACCTCTCCCACCAAGGCGCGGTTCCCCTCCAGCAGTAGCTGTTGATAATCCACCTCCCCCACTTAGACGTCCACCAAGGCATTCCCCTACGCCACTTCCCCTTGTTGGGTCGCCTGTTCCTTCAGATATACCTTCATCAGGGAATTCAAGGGTTCTAGGAGCAGCAATAGGAAGTATTGTGGGAGTTTTTGTACTCATTCTAGTGCTTATGGCGGTGTGGTTTGTCTACCGAAGAAGGAAAAGGAGTGAAATGCCCTCTATTTTCGAGTCCGAAAAAACAAGTAATACTTCATTATAAATCTTATATCTATCACGAGGAGCAATGTGCAACTAGCTAAAATTTAACCTAGGTAGGACTGTTCCAGCTTGTACGTAGTTTAATTATGATATGGCCCAGATCGAGCAAGTAGCTAGCACCACTCGTTTGCACGATTTCATTATCTGATTGATTTGTAAATATGGTTTACACGTGCCAACATTAAAAAAGTCAGTTCAAAGATAAGATATATTCTCAAGTCAGTCAGTATAACTATAGATAGACATCCATACATTGTTATTAATATTACTACTAGTTAGGTAGTTGTGAATTGTGATCAGTATTAGTAAGTAGTTACGAGTAAGTTATACTCCTATACAATATAATAGTAGTAATAGCGTGGAAGGAACAGGTGTTGTTCCAATCTAAACCAAATAGAAAGTTGTTAGACATCCAATGCCACGGGTCACAGTGTCCCATAAAAAGACCAGTGCTTAATTAAAACAAGACACTGTTATACTACTAAACAAACTTGTCATCTCCTTTTCTTTTTACTAGAAAAGTGCACGTGTTTTGCACGTGATTAACTAATCTTTTAATCAAATTAGAAAAGTGCACTTGTTTTGCACGTGATTAATTAATTTTTTTTAATCAAATTAGAAAAGTGCACGTGCTTTATACGTAATTAACTAATTTATGTTAATCAAATTAGAAAAGTGCACGTGTTTTGCATTTGATTAACTAATATCTTATGTTAGTTGAATCATATAATCATTTTTAATCATACTATGGTCTAAATGACATACCACATAATTTCTTTGATTAAATCGCTTTAAAGTTGTTATCATTTTTAGACTATTTAATTAGTTATAATTTTTTTAAAAACTTACAAAAGAAATATCAATTTTACCTGCTTTTACATTGAGTATATCATTTCTTTTTTGTTATTTTAACCCGTTCGTTCACAATTTTTTTATGGTTTATCCAGTTTATTTAAACGATCCATCCATTCTCAAATTAACCCATTAGTTGATTTTTACATTTGTTAATCAGTTCACTCATTCTCTTAACTAAATTCTTTTAATAAAATCAGAAAAGTGCACGTGTTTAACTATAATTTTATTTCATAATTCTTTAATCGGATTCCAGCTCTAGCTATTGCTGATAGTACGCTACCTCCCTGGTGGACCGATTCCCCTCCAGCAGTAGCTGTTGATAATCCACCTCCCCCACCAAGGCGCGGTTCCCCTCCAGCAGTAGCTGTTGATAATCCACCTCCCTCACTTAGACGTCCACCAAGGCATTCCCCTACGCCACTTCCCCTTGTTGGGTCGCCTGTTCCTTCAGACATACCTTCATCAGGGAATTCAAGGGTTCTAGGAGCAGCAATAGGAAGTATTGTGGGAGTTTTTGTACTCATTCTAGTGCTTATGGCGGTTTGGTTTGTCTACCGAAGAAGGAAAATGAGTGAAATGCCCTCTGCTTTCGAGTCCGAAAAAACAGGTAATACTTCATTATAAATCTTATATCTATCACGAGGAGCAATGTGCAACTAGCTAAAATTTAACCTAGGTAGGACTGTTCCAGCTTGTACGTAGTTTAATTATGATATGGCCCAAATCGAGCAAGTAGCTAGCACCACTCGTTTGCACGATTTCATTATCTGATTGATTTGTAAATATGGTTTACACGTGCCAACATTCAAAAAGTCAGTTCAAAGATAAGATATATTCTCAAGTCAGTCAGTATAACTATAGATAGACATCCATACATTGTTATTAATATTACTACTAGCTAGGTAGTTGTGAATTGTGATCAGTATTAGTAAGTAGTTACGAGTAAGTTATACTCGTATATAATATAATAGTAGTAATAGCGTGGAAGGAACAGGTGTTGTTCCAATCTAAACCAAATAGAAAGTTGTTAGACATCGAATGCCACGGGTCACAGTGTCCCATAAAAAGACCAGTGCTTAATTAAAACAAGACACTGTTATACTACTAAACAAACTTATCATCTCCTTTTCTTTTTACTAGAAAAGTGCACGTGTTTTGCACGTGATTAACTAATCTTTTAATCAAATTAGAAAAGTGCACTTGTTTTGCACGTGATTAACTAATTTTTTTTAATCAAATTAGAAAAGTGCACGTGCTTTATACGTAATTAACTAATTTCTGTTAATCAAATTAGAAAAGTGCACGTGTTTTGCATTTGATTAACTAATTTCTTATGTTAGTTGAATCATATCATCATTTTTAATCATACTATGGTCTAAATGACATACCACATAATTTCTTTGATTAAATCGCTTTAAAGTTGTTATTATTTTTAGGCTCTTTAATTAGTTATAATTTTTTAAAAACTTACAAAAGAAATATCAATTTTACCTGCTTTTACATTGAGTATATCATTTCTTTTTTGTTATTTTAACCCGTCCTGTTCGAATAGTGTTGACCTTCTTCTTCTTCGTTCAATTCTATTTTACTACTTGAATCCTCATGTAATATATCTCTTATCAAATTAATTAAATGGCTGTGTTTATGGAACTTGAGAACAGAGCTCGAGATATCAGGTTTGAATCAAATGGGATGCTTAATTTGGGTCATGACATTGAGGCGAATTGCGGCGGCGGCGTATGATTATGATAACGATTCACGATGGGCAGATTATTGGTCCAACGTACTCATTCCACCCCACATGGCCTTCCGTAACGACGTCGTCAACCACTTCAAGCGCAAGTTCTACCAGCGTTACATCGTACTAATTTTCTGTTGCATGTACAAATCCATGCACAGGAATAAAATGAGCAGGGGGGTTTTTGCTAGGGGGTTAATTGCTATTTTGCAGCTGGAAAGAAAACGCATTTCTGGTGTTACGTTTTTATTAGTAAACCAACACCTTGATGACGTGGGAAAGCTAATGTTTTATATATTGGACGAATGAATCCAGTAGACGCTGAGTAGATGCCAAGTAGATAAAGTGCAGACATGGAAAAACGGACTTGCTTTAAATAGCAAGTTACACGCACTCACACATTCAACACCCTGCACGAGTAAGAATTTCTTTCTCTATTCTTCAGCTGAATTCACCTGTTCCTGCGTCCATTGATCCAAGCTTTTCCATCTTCATTTCATGTTATATGAAGATCTTGAGCTGGATTTATTACATTCGGTTGTAGATAGCAATCCTATGTAATTGAGTGTTGTTGATCATAGTTCATTTACTGTTGCATTCCTTTTGGTGATTTGGATTGAGATTGCGATTATGGTTGTTGTTCATTTGTTGATTTAATTGCGGATACTGATATTACAGTTGGTTGGATTAATTGCAATTGTTGTTTGATTGGTTAAATTGTGTTTGAATTGATTGAATTGAGTTAGCAATACATTTTACATCTATCATTTTCTTCTGACTTCTATGGAATTTTTAGCGAATCTTAGTAGGGTTTATTTATTAATATTTGTAATTATCCTCCAAATTTAATCTTGATGACTTGGCCGCACTATGTGTAAATTTGCATCACATATAAAGTCATATTTTTTGTAAGTGATACGACCAACTTTTGATAGCAATTACAAAATAATGACAAAAATATTAATTATATCATTACAAACTTGTTTGATCGATAAGAGTACTTTACATGGCAGAGGCAAATTAGTGAAAAGCAGCAAAATTCACCACCTAATTTTTGTTTTAGCTGAAGAGATTATATTATCATAAGATAATCTTATTCGTTTGAATCAACACTACTAAACAAGAGATAAATGTTTATAAAAGACAGTCTCTCGTTTTGTTTCACCAAACGAATTTATTAAAGGTGATCTCTTGCAGGTATTATAAAGTTTGCTCAATAACCTATCATTAAACTCGAACCAAAATCCATAACAAGGAGTTAAGGGCCTACAATCTTAAGCCTTATTTGAAGAGCTTTCTTCAACTCCGTAGCATTTTCAGAAAAAATACTTAAACAAACTTTGTAACAGTTTGCAGAAGCAATTCTACAAAAAGGATAACAAGGATTTGGTTTATGTAACCTGAAAATTCTCTACAAAGTGAACCAAACAAGGCCTTAAGTTCCTAACTATAGCAGTTGATAATCCACCTCTCCCACCAAGGCGCGGTTCCCCTCCAGCAGTAGCTGTTGATAATCCACCTCCCCCACTTAGACGTCCACCAAGGCATTCCCCTACGCCACTTCCCCTTGTTGGGTCGCCTGTTCCTTCAGATATACCTTCATCAGGGAATTCAAGGGTTCTAGGAGCAGCAATAGGAAGTATTGTGGGAGTTTTTGTACTCATTCTAGTGCTTATGGCGGTGTGGTTTGTCTACCGAAGAAGGAAAATGAGTGAAATGCCCTCTGTTTTCGAGTCCGAAAAAACAAGTAATACTTCATTATAAATCTTATATCTATCACGAGGAGCAATGTGCAACTAGCTAAAATTTAATCAAATTAGAAAAGTGCACGTGCTTTATACGTAATTAACTAATTTATGTTAATCAAATTAGAAAAATGCACGTGTTTTGCATTTGATTAACTAATTTCTTATGTTAGTTGAATCATATCATCATTTTTAATCATACTATGGTCTAAATGACAGACCACATAATTTCTTTGATTAAATCGCTTTAAAGTTGTTATCATTTTTAGGCTCTTTAATTAGTTATAATTTTTTAAAAACTTACAAAAGAAATATCAATTTTACCTGCTTTTACATTGAGTATATCATTTCTTTTTTGTTATTTTAACCCGTTCGTTCACAATTTTTTTATGGTTTATCCAGTTTATTTAAACGATCCATCCATTCTCAAGTTAACCTATTAGTTGATTTTTACATTTGTTAATCAGTTCACTCATTCTCTTAACTAATCCTTTTAATAAAATCAGAAAAGTGTACGTGTTTTGCACGTGATTAACTATAATTTTATTTCATAATTCTTTAATTGGATTCCAGCTCTAGCTATTGCTGATAGTACGCTACCTCCCTGGTGGACCGATTCCCCTCCAGCAGTAGCTGTTGATAATCCACCTCTCCCACCAGGGTGCGGTTCCCCTCCAGCAGTAGCTGTTGATAATCCACCTCCCCCACTTAGACGTCCACCAAGGCATTCCCCTACGCCACTTCCCCTTGTTGGGTCGCCTGTTCCTTCAGATATACCTTCATCAGGGAATTCAAGGGTTCTAGGAGCAGCAATAGGAAGTATTGTGGGAGTTTTTGTACTCATTCTAGTGCTTATGGCGGTGTGGTTTGTCTACCGAAGAAGGAAAAGGAGTGAAATGCCCTCTGCTTTCGAGTCCGAAAAAACAGGTAATACTTCATTATAAATCTTATATCTATCACGAGGAGCAATGGGCAACTAGCTAAAATTTAACCTAGGTAGGTCTGTTCCAGCTTGTACGTAGTTTAATTATGATATGGCCCAGATCGAGCAAGTAGCTAGCACCACTCGTTTGCACGATTTCATTATCTGATTGATTTGTAAATATGGTTTACACGTGCCAACATTCAAAAAGTCAGTTCAAAGATAAGATATATTCTCAAGTCAGTCAGTATAACTATAGATAGACATCCATACATTGTTATTAATATTACTACTAGCTAGGTAGTTGTGAATTGTGATAAGTATTAGTAAGTAGTTACGAGTAAGTTATACTCGTATATAATATAATAGTAGTAATAGCGTGGAAGGAACATGTGTTGTTCCAATCTAAACCAAATAGAAAGTTGTTAGACATCGAATGCCACGGGTCACAGTGTCCCATAAAAAGACCAGTGCTTAATTAAAACAAGACACTGTTATACTACTAAACAAACTTATCATCTCCTTTTCTTTTTACTAGAAAAGTGCACGTGTTTTGCACGTGATTAACTAATCTTTTAATCAAATTAGAAAAGTGCACTTGTTTTGCACGTGATTAACTAATTTTTTTTAATCAAATTAGAAAAGTGCACGTGCTTTATACGTAATTAACTAATTTATGTTAATCAAATTAGAAAAGTGCACGTGTTTTGCATTTGATTAACTAATTTCTTTTGTTAGTTGAATCATATCATCATTTTTAATCATACTATGGTCTAAATGACATACCACATAATTTCTTTGATTAAATCGCTTTAAAGTTGTTATCATTTTTAGGCTCTTTAATTAGTTATAATATTTTAAAAACTTACAAAAGAAATATCAATTTTATCTGCTTTTACATTGAGTATATCATTTCTTTTTGGTTATTTTAACCCGTCCTGTTCGAATAGTGTTGACCTTCTTCTTCTTCGTTCAATTCTATTTTACTACTTGAATCCTCTTGTAATATATCTCTTATCAAATTAATTAAATGGCTGGGTTTATGGAACTTGAGAACAGAGCTCGAGATATCAGGTTTGAATCAAATGGGATGCTGAATTTGGGTCATGACATTGAGGCGAATTGCGGCGGCGTATGATTATGATAACGATTCACGATGGGCAGATTATTGGTCCAACGTACTCATTCCACCCCACATGGCATTCCGTAACGACGTCGTCAACCACTTCAAGCGCAAGTTCTACCAGCGTTACATCGTACTAATTTTCTGTTGCATGTACAAATCCATGCACAGGAATAAAATGAGCAGGGGGGTTTTTGCTAGGGGGTTAATTGCTATTTTGCAGCTGGAAAGAAAACGCATTTCTGATGTTACGTTTTTATTAGTAAACCAACACCTTGATGACGTGGGAAAGCTAATGTTTTATATATTGGACGAATGAATCCAGTAGACGCTGAGTAGATGCCAAGTAGATAAAGTGCAGACATGGAAAAACGGACTTGCTTTAAATAGCAAGTTACACGCACTCACACATTCAACACCCTGCACGAGTAAGAATTTCTTTCTCTCTTCTTCAGTTGAATTCACATGTTCCTGCGTCCATTGATCCAAGCTTTTCCATCTTCATTTCATGTTATATGAAGATCTTGAGCTGGATTTATTACATTCGGTTGTAGATAGCAATCCTATGTAATTGAGTGTTGTTGATCATAGTTCATTTACTGTTGCATTCCTTTTGGTGATTTGGATTGAGATTGCGATTATGGTTGTTGTTCATTTGTTGATTTAATTGCGGATACTGATATTACAGTTGGTTGGATTAATTGCAATTGTTGTTTGATTGGTTAAATTGTGTTTGAATTGATTGAATTGAGTTAGCAATACATTTTACATCTATCATTTTCTTCTGACTTCTATGGATTTTTTAGCGAATCTTAGTAGGGTTTATTTATTAATATTTGTAATTATCCTCCAAATTTAATCTTGATGACTTGGCCGCACTATGTGTAAATTTGCATCACATATACAGTCATATTTTTTGTAAGTGATACGACCAACTTTTGATAGCAATTACAAAATAATGACAAAAATATTAATTATATCATTACAAACTTGTTTGATGGATACGAGTACTTTACATGGCAGAGGCAAATTAGTGAAAAGCATCAAAATTCACCACCTAATTTTTGTTTTAGCTGAAGAGATTATATTATCATAAGATAATCTTATTCGTTTGAATCAACACTACTAAACAAGAGATAAATGTTTATAAAAGACAGTCTCTCGTTTTGTTTCACCAAACGAATTTATTAAAGGTGATCTCTTGCAGGTATTATAAAGTTTGCTCAATAACCTATCATTAAACTCGAACCAAAATCCATAACAAGGAGTTAAGGGCCTACAATCTTAAGCCTTATTTGAATAGCTTTCTTCAACTCCGTAGCATTTTCAGAAAAAATACTTAAACAACCTTTGTAACAGTTTGCAGAAGCAATTCTACAAAAAAGATAACAAGGATTTGGTTTATGTAACCTGAAAATTCTCTACAAAGTGAACCAAACAAGGCCTTAAGTTCCTAACTAGGATACTGCACTTTTATCAAAAGATGACATGTTATATATTCAATAACAAAATGATCTAACCATCAGAGGATTTCTATATTGTAACTGTATCCTGTTGCAAATCTTAGAAACAAATCTTATTAGATATATCTCATAAAGAGAGAACAAAAACATAGGCCTTTTATACAACACTCAAGACATATCAACATAAAAATTTCGGATATTTCATTTGTATTTGTATATTATATACAGTAAACTTGATATTAATCTCATGTGAATTATAACACTATACAGGAATCTCCACTTGAAGTGCAATTTCTTTAACCTCCTCGCCTTCGAGTTTCTCCTCCTCTTCTCCGTCATTTATATCCTGCATTTCAGTATAAACAATTATACCATACATTCAGTTTGGAACTAAAGTGCAACACAAAAACAATCTATGGGACCTAAAGTGCAAAAAATATATGGGAAGGAGTGAAATGGAGGAAATGTGCAAAGATTATAACATTGGGACCAAAAGTGCTATTTTTTAAAGCATGGAACTAAGAGTGTAGAGTGTTCAACCTTGTAATATCGGACTAGTAATGCAATTTTGCATGTTTGGCCAAACCAAACTAACATTGTCCACGAAATAACAGTTTAAGAACAGATAACTAATGAAAAGTGCACAATTTAGAAAAAGACAGTAATGCAGTATAACAAAGTGCTCTTAGCTGAATGAAAAAACAAAGAAAAACCAGAATTAACTAAAAGGGAAATAACACTCACTCCTGCAGGTACTGGAAACAAATTTATGCTGCTAGGATTGAAAGTAAAACCGCTGCAAAAGATCATGTGAACAACATTACATTCTTGAATACCGATAAAATGTAAGGATATGTAAAATCTTCAAAGATGAAATATCTTTATAGAAGCCAAAAAGAAACCATGGACAGATAAAATGTGACAACTTTGACATTGATTTGTAATTCCTTTATGATGTTCTGAAAGTATACCTGTGGGACATTACCAACTGCCACACATATGGAATAAAGAATTCCTCGGGATTATTCTCTTGTTGATAGGTGAAACGTAATTGCGTAAACATCTATTCAAAACAAAATAAACTGATGGGTTAGTACAGCTTCATAAGAACATGAATTAAAATCAAGTATTTATAAAAGCATCTGCTTCATACCTTCATGCCTTCACCTCTCCAAGATCGACAGTTGTTAACAATTACTTCAAGAACTTTCTCAACTGACCATTCACCATCCATTTTCTGCGCATCCATACGGATATTGAAGAAATCCAAAACCTGTAATAGAAGAAATTCAGAGTGTAATTGCTACATGCCAGGAAAGATGAAGCTTCTTGAAAATAAATAGTAACGCCTGAGCATGAAGAGTGGGTTTCGTTTACAAAGCCATTCGATGTAAATTTACTAATAAAAAGGAAAGTATTCTCGACTGGACACATACAGTATATATGTTTTCCAACAGTTCATTAAAACGTGGATGATTCTTGAAAGGTAGAAACACCTCCTGCCTGTGCATAATTGCATAAACGACCTGAAAGTTACAGCAACAGTACGCGGAGGTTAGTAATAATACAGATGATGAAGGGAAAAAACAGATGAGTAGTAATTTGATTGAGTAATCAAATGAAATTTGTGATACCTCTGGATTCCGGGGCAATGCATAAGTTAGAATTGCATTTAAAATCTCAAGCACAAGTCTCAGGAAGTCAGTATATATATGCAGTTCTGCTGACTGCAGTATAATGAATAAGGGTCAATTAATACCTAGAACAATCATATCAAACGAAGATAAATTCACATCTTATAAATATTATTACATACTCAAGATCAGAGAAAATGGTTTCATTACCGAATCCTCTGGAAGACTATCTTCTCTTAGATCACCATCTGCCATATTCATCTTATCATTTGTCATCTCTGCTAATTTATTGTATCTAAATAAGAAGATATTTGGAAGAACAGTTATTGAGAGTAGCAATCTGAAACAAATATATACTTCAAGTGTTAAGGCTATGTCTGGTTCTTGGATTTTAGATAGTAAAACAATGAGAAAATTGTTTTTCTTGCATCAAATGATTTCAATTACATTTTTCTTGCCATTTACCTCACTAAAATCGAGGAACCATACATATAAAGGTCTAATAAGATGTAAAGATGAGACGTACTTGCGTGAAAGCATATCAAAAAGGCTAACCAACCGCTGTGATGCATATGCACTCAGACGGTGAACATGTGGTGCCATATTTGCCAAAGTTGCAAGACAATTCGTATGGAGATAGACATCCTGTTGCCATAAAAATGTCAAAGCACTAAAAAATCTTAATAAATCTATGAACATGCGCAGAAATATATTAGTATAATAATTCTAAAAGGATGCAGAAAAGACTAAAAAAGAAGAAAAAGAAAATGTGCTAGAAAATGAGGAGCCTACCTTTAGCTTAGAGAGATTGTATTTCACTGTTCTGATTAAAATTATGACCATAAGGGAACCAAGAGAGGTTTGATGTAGGAGACGTTCTTGATACCATGGAACATTCGGGAGCATCTGTAAGAAAAACATAAACTCAGACTAGACCATAAAAGAAATGAACTCGCATGAATTAACCAAAACTATTTTTACCAGTTTGTGAATGCTGGCGTTGAAAGAAGAATCTTGACTTAATATAAGAAAGATAATCAGCACCATATAAATATGATTTGATGACCTTCTCGGAGCATTATACAGCGTTTCCAACATGGGCATCAACTGTTGATCATAAAAAGCACAATATTATCATGCCATAAACAGAATGGATAGTGAATAAATGACCTGACAACCAATCATGATCTTTTCCCCTAACTTTAACTGCCAAATTTGTCCCACTGTTATCTTGACATTTTTCCAATGGTATTTACTTGCGTAACTTGTACTTACACTTCAATAAGAATGTGCAATTTTTGATACATACCAGTGTATCAAGATCTGTTCGCACCAAAACATACTCCAAAAAATCTGAATTTCCATGCACTAGTGAATAAAGCAACAGGACAGAGGTTTCATCTGTCAAGCACCTGAGAATTGAAAAAATACATTAGAATTGAAATCCTAAAATTAAGTTATATTGATTCTCAAAACTCTTTAGACTTGCATCTTCATATACTGTTTTACAAAGAGACGGGAGGGGGGCAGGGGGAAGATTTTAGCTTGCATAGCTACCCTGGATTCTATAATCATTTATATTTGGACAAAAAAAGATGCAACTCCTTACATCACTCTCTGAATAAGAAGAACCATTTTTCTAGGAAAATGATGCCCAAAAAGGAACTGAATCATGTTTAAGCAACAAAACTCAATATCAGTTTACCAATGGCCAAACACAATCCAATTGAAACCTATTTTCATAGAATGGATCAACAAGACTCATGTTTTACTTAAGGATTTATGTCGATTTTTCCCCGAATAATTATCTTAAACTTCAACAGTAACATGTCGATTTTTTACATACCAATTAGAGGATTTAAACAGTAACATGCCAAGCTAACATAATTAACAGATTTAATCTCACGAGTAAAGCAGAAGGCAGTGCAAAGACTCACATGCCAAGAGTATCAAAAAGAGAAGCGAAAGGTAGTCTCACTAGCGGACCACTGTGTGCATTCCCCTCAATATCGATGCGGTCAACTGCATGAAGAGCACTCACATACTTAAGAACTGTAAATATCATAGTCTCCCTAATCTAACAAATATCATAAGATCATACATTCAATATCCCGAAGATTTTCTACAGCTTTGCAGAAAGGGTTTTCCTGAAAATATGTTTCTTCCTTTGGAAAGGACTCTGAAATGCTGTAATCATTTTTATCCTTCGGATAGTCCACTGAGATACATTTACGGTAATGAATAAGTATAAGTAAAACATTAAGACTGCCTTCCGCCAATGGACTTCTTGAAGCTTCACCAGTTGAGCTGACTAAGTAATTAAAGGGCAATAGCATCAAGGTTGCTGCAAATATGAATAATATCAGTCAGACAGATAATTAGAGATTTTAATGGCAGAAAAATACACTAGTGTGAGTGCGTAAGACAAGGAAATCTAAAGGCAGTTATAAGTTGTAAGCATCTCTGATGTTTCATCCTCTACAATGGAAAGATAACAAATTCAGAACAAAAAGAACTGATTCAAAGGGTTGGCGAGTAAACTGTTCAGATCTATCAAAGTAAAATTCAAATCCACGATGCATCCGGCTAAAATCTAAATAGTAAAAGTTGAATCTCTAATATCAACTGAATGAACTACATAACAATGTGATTTTCAGGAATGTTCCTCGAAAGAAAGCAAGATGTGTTCCAAAAAGAGAAGACAGCACATCTGCATCACAAGTTAATAATAAAAAAATAGATACAGGGCAACTAGCATTGTCATACCAGCGGCAACTCTCCTTAGAACACCAGGCTGAGTTCCATAAGAAAATGTGGTATAAGATGAACTGTTTGATAGAAACCGCGGACGTGTAATGTAATTGAGTAATAGATGACGCACAACCAAATTAACCAAAGAACTATCCTGCAGAAGCAAAATCCAATTATCAGAACAAAATAGATACGTAATTAGCATTGGGGCCCATGAAGTTAGGATTTACCTGAACCATTGCTGCATCAATAAAAGGGTTTGTATCACTCGGTCCAGGTGATGGCCCAGCAAGAAGTTGAGTTGAAAAGGCAATCACCATGAAGTTGAGAAGTTCAAGATGCAGAAGGTATGTTCCAGGACTTAAAGAGAAAATTGCACAAATTAGGGAATGTTAGTACAAAGCATAACATTAATAGACAAGTCGCACTGATCACAACATACCTAACATCAACTTTGCCAATAAAGTTAAGTGCACTGTAAATAATGAAGCTTTCAACATCTTCGCCTGCGTTGAAAAGATTAAAGATATTGAGAACAAAGCCAGAACCTGTCATGAATTCAACTGCTATGGAAAGGGAGAATATGAAAAGATGTTGAACAATGAGGGTTTGAATACATTTTCTGACTTTCAAGTAATGCAAATTAATTGAGAAGGCACCGAACTAAATGTCCACATGAATTTAACATCCTCGGCTGGAAGAGGGTAATTTTAAACACTGTTCTATCAATTGCAAAAGTTAAAGTTTACCATTTGTGGAATTTCAAGAAATGTTCTCATGTTTTATGAATTTTAATGTATTTCACAATACTTTACCTTCACCGTGATGGCAATGGACCATTCTTTAATCTGTACTCCAGTTTTATAAGGTTGGGAGACTCACAATGCATTATAATATAATGAAATGGAATCAATCACATGGTTCCACTGTTGATTAGATAATAACCAACCTTGCTTGGAGGAAATATATTCCTCATAATTACTACACACTCAATCACAACTTGGCTTAAATTATCTTAAATGAGAAACAAAACCTTACATCATGATCCCTATCACGAGAACGTTTTTTTTATTAGGGTGATAGCTCTGAAAAGAAGAAAAGATTTCTATTGTAAGCAGCTTATAGATGTATCAAGCATTAAATTAATCAAAACTTGATATTCTTAACCAAGAAGATAAATATCTATAACCCAATTCCCTTATTTCTGCACATTATTCGACAAAAGATACCCGTAAAAGAATGAAATATTCTACCTATCACCAGTTACACTTTTGCAAGATCTCTTTGCTTGAGTTTTACCTTTCTGATGAGTCAGATATAAAGTGCATATATCTTAAGCATTATCCTCTGAACTTGGAAGTACCACAACATATTGTTATTTATAATATGATGAAAAATTTGAAGAGAGAAAATAAGAAATACTGTGGTTCGGCCATTCTGCCTACATACATGGAGCAAATACCCGAACAGCGAAAGACTCTTTCAATATTATTTCTTATTTTCAGTTGAGATTTCTGAATTAATTTACATTTGAATAACAAAATCCCTTAAGTTGAGATTCCTTAATTAATTTTCTGATCTTGTATCTTCCTAAAATAAATAAAGAATAAATCTTTTACTTTCTCCACACTACTCGTGAAGCTGGTGAATAAAGATTTTTCATTCACAACTTGGACACACAAATTTTTGAAATGTACTTGGTGGTGGCAGCTGGAAACTTAACTTGTATAGCCTACCAATGTTACTTGAAAAAAATCTCAAAGAAGAAAAAAAGGGAAATGCCGTAATATGGCGATGGAGGTCAATAATGTGGCAATGAAGGCCAACAACATAAAATTAAGAAAAAGCATTAGCTGCAGTTTCAATTGGAGCATACGCTTTGACAGATTCTTTTGCTGCCACGACTGCACACTACACAGTAGCATGCTTAATTATTACATCGAAATAATTGAAAAGAGAAGGAATTAAATAATGTGGTTCGGCCATTTGACCTGCATCCACGTAACAAATTCTAAATGACTTATTCTACATTGCCTATATAGTTCTACATATGTATACATAAATAAATCTCCCTGATGAGAATCTTATATCATGACATCTCCTTAGTCATAATAATCAATTCCTTGATTAGAGATTCTATAACCAGCTATCTGTTTTTAGCATCTTTCCAGAATCAAGAAAAAACAAATATCTGACTTTTTCCAAACATATTTCCTCATGGAATCATGCCTTAAGTACAAAATATAATGAGGATAATGAAGACTTACTTAACTGGTTAAACCATTAGCAATTCCAAAAGTAGTTGAAATGGGAATTACATTCTAGATATTCTGAATAAGGAAAATCAAGACGATACTATAATGCTAGTCACATTTTCAATCCAACTGTGACCATTGTGAAATTTAGGGATCATGAGAAATCCCAAGCCTGAAAATTAACAGAGCTATTTTATGCCATAAATTCATGGTGCCTTCAGATTTATTAGACATTTCAAACTTGCTATAACTCATGTGTACTGCTCTCTTAAACTTGATTACCATTTGATGACCATCAGCAAGTTCAAAATCAGAGGAACTGCTGATATGAAGCACATTCATTACATAGGTTTTTTATTTATCGTGGGTGACTTATCTCATCTTTTTCCCATCCAAACATTTATTTGATTCTATGTAGGATAGTATACCTCAAAAAAGGAAAAAGGAAGGAAATAATAAGTTAACCAGGATATAGCAGACATAAATGAGAAAAAAAGGCCATTATATTCAAGATAGTAAATACTATTGAACTGATTAAAACATTAAATTAAGCTGTAAAAATGACCTTTTGAGATATTATTTGGTACTGGCTCGGTTTCACCCAGTGATAGGTATAGTTCTTCAAAGTTGTCATTCTTAGCATTCTCGATCAGATACTTCAGAAAAACAGATGATACAAACACCGCATTAAGAGCTTTTGAGAAAGCTGGGGACGTAACATCAGAAGCAGAAACACACTCTTGTAAGCACCATGCTAGGTGAATCAAGATCTTTGCAAGGTGCCTTGTGTTACAATTGTTTATTGCTGCATGAAATATGCAAACACCGAAGAATCAGAGCAGTGGTAAATAGATCTTACAAAACTGTCAGATACATATTGAACACAAACTTATTAACATGATGTGAATCAACTTCTCTTATCTGCACAAATAATCATTGTCTATCACCGAAAATATCTCAAACTCTAAACAAATCAGTAGTCACCAACATATTCCATTACTAGATTCCTAATATCATATCAAAAACGATATACAACAAGCTGAAATAATTTGGAGCTACTGTGTAATACAGACTCGTGTGAAAAATATAAGTATATTTCTTAGAGCAACTCCAATAGTGGATCCATAACCTTAACTGCTAATTTAGGCCCAAAATTCATAATTTTTTTGCTCCAATGTACCCATAAGGGAGGGCAAAATGCACACCTTTCCCGATTGAACTCAGAAGTTGGGCTCACAAATTTTGCTCCAACAGTCCAACTGACAAAAACAACTGCTATAATTTGGAACCCAAAACATTTGCTTTGTAAAACAACGAAAATCTTTTGTAAAATTACACAATATTTTCAGTATTCTAAATTTTCAAAAGTCGGAAAAGCAAAAAGAAGAGAAAACAGATAAGATTCTCCAATAGATACAGGAGCATATCCAAACTCTAAAGAATCATTCATGAGTTGACATTTGGACAAGATAAATATAATGATAACGTAAAATGTAAATCACAACTTGGAAAGATAATGAAAACACAATCAATGAGTTCATTATCTACAATAGAGAATCGTCGTAAGATTCATAAACTTTTTGAATCTTTTTATTTTTTTCTAATTTAGTCTAAATTTTACTTTTGATTGCATTTTGTAAATAGACTTTAATTTTAATTTGAAGGTATATTAATATAATGAATTGAATTCAAATTGATTTTAAAAATGAGCTCCCATTTTTTATGCCTATGGCTGGAGTAGAAAACTTTACAGGAATGCAAAACACCGTAGCAGGTTGCAATGGGGTGGTTTGGGTCCACACTGTGGAATTGCTTTACAGCGTTTCTCTACTCAGAACATAGTAAATTAACTGCATTTCCCATAATTTCCAAAACATCACACTAAGGAGACTCCTGGTTACAAGATATAAATATTTTGTGAATGAAACAAATTGCAACAATTTTTTTTGTATAACCTTAATAATACTCGACCACGTAAAAAACATCTAATTGAATAAGAAAGAATTCTTTCTAGCCCCAGATTATTTTTGCAAGAGTTAAACTGTGTGGAGATAACCGTCTGGCATTTATTGCAGGAACTACATTATGTGTTAACATTTATAGGTCTTGGCAATATTTAATTTTCCATTGACCTTGACTGAAACCAAAAATTCAAACCATATAGATGTCTCAACAGGCGAGGCAGATAGCGAACTCACTGGCTAGCTCTGTTTCATGATTATCAACAATAACACATGTGCTCCCCAAAAAAATCATATACTTAGGAAATAAATAAATATGCCCATGTAGACAGATAGGATATGTATTGTTGCCATATGTGGTTCCTTTATTCTAAATAAGCATCAGTTTTAGCTTTTATGATTTCCTAGATCAGAAGATTCATACACGTAGTAACGGCACTAGTATGATTCCAATTCTTCCACGAGTATAAGCACAGATTTTTGCAGTACAACACTAAAATCTTTCAGTTTCTTACAAAAAAATATATGTACATTTCATAGTTCAAGCAATTATCTCTGGAGGAGTTATCAACTTTTTCATTCCCCAGAGCCTCTTTTTAAGGGTTTTTACTTGCACAGGAAACATTGTGTTACCTGAATCACGTGTCTTACCTGCTAATCACTTCACATTTGCAAAAGGAACCAACAAAACCATTGTGCATATTTGCAAGTGACAAAAGAAAATCAAAGCGAACCACATAATTTGACAATTTAATGCTAATGAGAGTCGGGGATCACGAAAGGCTCATCAAAATTATTCTTATTTCTTACTACATGAATTGCTCAATTATTTACAGAATGCACCGCTTAACTCTGAGAGAAACATCAAAAGCTTAAAATTGTCCAACTTACAAGCTAATTTCTAGAAGAAGAGGTAAATTAACATGTCAGCTAATTTGAATTTCAAAGCAAAATTTAATTGGGGAAAAAGGACATGTAAATAATGCACTAACCGAAGAGACGGCAAGCTTGACGAACACGATGAGCAGGCCACCGAAGATCGAGAGGAAGCTCTAGAAGCTTCTGCCAGTAATCCGAGGCGAGAGGAAATGATTTCTCGCCGACGAACTCTCCAATTAGATACTCCGCCGTCTCCTGCGGCCGCGCTCCGCCGCCTCCCAACCGCGGCGTCGACGGCACTCCACCCATTATATACAGTAGGTATCTTCGGCAATCGCAAATGCAACAAGTATACGTATAGGTGTATGTATAGGTGTACGTAATTCACAATGTGTTTGGATCTGAAAGAAGGAAGAGAGAGAAAAGAGATTTTAGAGAGAGTGAGAAATTTATGAATTTTTATTTTTTTAGGGGAGGCAATAAATAGAAGAAGATGATGGGTAACATTAAAACAGAGAAAACATAGACTTGAAGTCATCGTCATTGACGAATTTGCCCTTAACTTATCTCTTAAGACTTTTTCTATGTTTTTAGTGCCCCATGAAATGGAAAAATGGAGTCAACTGAGGGCATCTCCAATGGTTACACGGGACTGGGAGTTCCAGGGCTTTCTCCGAGTCATGTCTGGTCGCCTTCAATGGTAGGACTTTAAAATGGAATTAATTCAATTCGAAACGATGTCCACTCTCACCTATAATTCTAATTTTTTTAATATTAATATTAATATTAATAATTTTATTAATATAATTAAATTAATAATAATATTTAAATATTAAAATTAAAGAGAGTAAATAATCACGAAATTAAAATTCATACTTAATAGAAACTACAATAAACAAGAAAAGAAAAATTAAAATTAAAATAAAAGAGAGTAAATAATCACGAAATTAAAAAAAGGAAAAATCATTGAGGCGCGTCTGGAACACGCGCCCTGGGCTTTGGACAGGGCTCCCGCGAGCTCTGCCCCAAGCCCCGGGCTGCCCCTCTGGCAAGCCTCCCCCTGCCCCCCCCCCCCCCCCCCCAATCATTGGAGATGGTTTTCTTCCGGAGCCCCGAGCCCCCCTTGGCCCCTCCGGCACCATTGGAGATGGCCTGATCCCTTAGTCAATATTATTTCGGATGTATTCTAATTTTATATTGTGCCTCAAATAGGTAAATATATTTGTATGCTTCATCTAAATCGATTTTTCATAATTTTTCAGTTAATTGAATTGATAAGTTGTGTTAGACTAAAACTTTTTAGCATTTTTTTAGTTACATAAAACTTTTGGGCATTACAATCAAGGAATAAAGCACATTATCAAAATGTTTATAGGAGCAAGAAAATTGTTTAATTTATCCATCTGAAAAATTGATATTAAATAAATTAAATGTTAAGCAAAAATTGAGCTACATTAGTCAAGTATCTCTCACATAATTAAATATTTAACTTATCAAATTAGGTTTATAGTTGAACTCAAGATTAGAAGTAGTGATAATTGATAAATATGTTTTAAACTAAAAAAACTTCTAAAATATTATTCTTTGAGTTTAGAAAAGCTATCGTGAAATATATATGGTTTATTTTTCCATTGTCCATATCGATAAAAAAGTTTATAAAACTAATATGTACTTAAAGTTAACATAAGAAAAACATACTCCCTCCGTCCCAAAGTTTTTTATCCCTTTAGTTTTGGCACGGAGTTTTAAACAATTTGTTAAAAAAGTAAACTTTTGAAAATTTTTGAAAGAGAAAGGGAGTCATATTTTGAGACGTCCCAAAATAAAAATGGAAGCAAGAAAAGTGGGACGGAGGAAGTATTAGCAATAAGACTACACTAAAACGATTTTTAGTACTTTTATTATTTTACTAGGTGTAACAATAATAATTAAAATAATGTAATTTATCTAACATCGAATTTACTTGATCACTAACACTCAATCATAAAACGAGCACGTGTGTTAAAATTGAAAAAAAAATTATTCATTTGAATGAAATATCAATATCATCTATTAGCATTAAATTGAGGTGGTTGCTTCATATTTTTCTTCTAAGTTTGTAAACATGAAAATGAATACTTTATTTGACTCAATAGTTAAAGATAAAGATATAAATTCTCACTCCAAGAAAGGTAAGTCATAATTTAATAATCAAATATTGAACGACAATTAGAAATTAAATCGAATAAGTAAAATAGGTAACATTCAAAAGGAGAAATAAAGTAATGAGCATTATTAGGGCAATATAGTCATTTAATTAATTAGGTGGAATTTCAGACTGAATTGCAGTTTTTGTCATTAGCAGCTGGGTTTAATTTTCGTCGGCGAGGAGTTGACGTGGCAATTTTTTATGCTTCTTCCACGTCAAGGATATTTAACTTCACGCGCCATTGAAGGCGTGTGAATATCTGGTACTTCACTATTGAACGAGATTAGCCTGTACATGAATTTCTGGACCGTTGATCTTCATATCTTCTTAGCATGATGGATTTGTATTTTGTAGTGATCAATCTATACGCGTCTTTGAATGTGTATGTCTATAAATAAAAATGGATTTAATTTTTTTCCGGCTAATCACATTCTAAGTTAAATCTTGGTTTGCTTTTAATCTATTTTTTCTAATATTGACTTTCGACATGGAATTGAATGTGATTCAAGTTTTAGTAATTATAAAATATTTTTTATCTCACAGAAAACAATAACATTCGACTTTAAATGACATGTCATTTATAAAAGATTGAGTCATAAATGGTCTATTTGGATGGGTTTTGACTCAGTTTCGCAAGTCTCGGTTTAAAAAATTGATTTGGATGGTTTGATGGTTTCGATAAAACATTTGAGACTTCATTTGGATGGGTTTTGCCTCTAGAGTTTTGTGGTTTGATTAAGTTGAAACCCCACTTGGATTGGGTTTAGGGGAAAAATAGGTGATAAGTGTCAAATTAATGTCTTTTTTAGTGAGATTTGGGAAAAATAGTAGATGGTAGATGTCAAATCAATGTTTTATAGGCTTGAAAAATTTGAATGTTAGTTTCTGAATAAGTTTTAAATGATTTTATGGGTTTAGCGAAAACTCGTTTGAAAGGGTTTTGACTCGGTCTCACGAAACCCGCGAGATCGGGCCAAAACCCATCCACATACACCCAACATATTTAATTCGTTTATTAACCATAAAACATACAAGTATTTTTTTATAAATCTTTCATTCTACATCACCTTCAAAGTTCAAACAATCGTTCGGGAAATTCTTACCCACACCGGGTTTGGCCAAACCCAAAGTAACTAAAAAGCAAGTGCAATACACTTGCTTTGGGATTGGATGTAACACCCAAGAGAGTGACCAATCACAAAGCAAGTGCAATACACTTGCTTGGTGGTTGGATGGATTTGGCCAAGCCAGACTCATGGGTTTGTTAGTCAAACGTTAACCAAAAACACAAAAAATATATTACTAGAAGCTATATTCAAAGTTATTCCAATTACAATTATTTTAGTTAGAAAATTTTGTAAAATTAAATCCAAGAAAATACATTTTCTGCGAAGAATGAACCACTATGCTGTTGAGTATGCAAGTCACGAAAAGTTGTACTCAAAGCTCAGCCCAAAACATGCTTGCGCTTTACATTATTCCAAAAGAAAACTGATGAATATTTAAATACTTGAATTTTAATCTCATTATTTATTTCATAAGAAAAGTAACTGTATCTCTCCTCAACAATCTTTGAGAAAAATACCCGATTCTCTGTGTTTTGGAAAACATGCACACTTTCCGAGCCAATTTCAATTTTGCCAAAGGCAAAAACAGAAATTACCCAAATGCCAAAAGGTTTTTTCCCTTTTAAAAAAAAAAATTGAAAAATGTTAAAAACATTAAACACAACTAAAATATTACAATTTGCCCCCTCACACTTTATTAACTTTTAACAAAAACCCCAACCTAAACTCCAAATTTAAAATTGACTCCCTAAACTTAACAAATAAAAAAAAAGAAAACACACACTACTCACACACACAAACATCGCAGCAGAGAAAGAAAGAAAAATCCACAAAAATCCCTCTTTCAAATTGAAGCAAATTGAAGCAAATTGAAGCATGGAAAACGCACAAATTATCGATGATGACAGAAACCTACAACAATGGCCATTTGTGGTAAGATTTTGGTTTCAATTTTCGCAAATTTTCCCGTGTTCTGCGCGTCTGTTCTTGGCGAGTGGGTGAGCTACACGCCACACTCGCCACACACGCCAAGAACAACAGAAATTAGGGTGGCGAGTGGGTGAGCTACACGCCACACTCGCCACACACGCCAAGAACAACCGAAATTAAAGTGGCGAGTGGGTTATCTACACGCCACTCGCTATGGTTCTTGGCGAGTGGGTTAGCTACACGCCACACGTTAATATTATGCATATTTTACATTGGTGGCGTGTGGCGTGTGGAACTCTCACACGCCACACGCCAAGCGTAAATGCCTGGCGTGTGGCTCTCCTCACACGCCACACGCCACACGCCAGACAGGCAGAAAACTTATCTTGCTTTTGTTGTTTGTTTTGTAGGGATACAAAACATTACCCACCTCGACCCTACGGAGAGAAATACTACCGCCCTTTCACTACAGTAATGTGATCGTAAAAGGAGAGGCAACCCAGCGTTGTGCGTGGAACGAGATTAGCAGTATAGTAAGTTGCCTCCAACCTGCGCATTGGGATATTATAAATGCGTATCCCCAGATCGGGAGTTTTTTTTACTTAACCGGCATCGGCAAATTCAAGGCGTCGGTGTTGCACGCAATGTACCTTCGAGTATGCACACGCGTGCAAAATCAAAGTAATTACGAACACTGGTTTTTGGTAAATGGAAAGCCAGTTAGGTTCGGGATCGAGGAGTTTGCCCTCGTATCAGGGATGCGATTTGGGGCAGTGAGTGACGATGACAAAGAAAGAATCGAGGAACAGGGTCAGTTGAAGGAGCGATACTTTCCGGGCTGGGGGCGGTCTGTGGTTTCTGTTGCTGCTCTGAAAACGAGTATCACGGACTTGTTGTCTCGGCGTAGGTCGAATCCCGAGGACGTATGCAAGTTGATATACGCGTGGGTGATATCGTCCGTGTTGATGCCAAGTAGGCCCATAAAACATGTTGAAAACAAAACATTCGCGGTAAGTAAACTTAATTTTAATTTTTATTATTTCGTTAAAGTTTTTAAAATAACAATTCTGATTTAAATTTGTATATATTGAAGATATGTGACGATCTCGCGATGTGCGAGAGATATCCGTGGGGAGATAAGATATGGAGAGCGACTTTTTTTGATATTGTAAAAAATTTGGGCACTGGCAATGAGGACGGCGCTCTCCGTAAATGGAATGCATATGGCTTCCCGCACATTTTTCTGGTATGTTTGTAAAATCAATTGTTGATTTCCATGTTTTTTTTAGTTATTTTTTCGTAAATGTTGGATGTTTTGACTAATGTTTTGAATGTGAACAGTTTTGGATGGTGGAAGCCATTGAAGGCATGGCCGATGCGGCCAATTTTGTTGCAAGGGTCGGCCCAACTGTTCCGAGATATCCGCGAATGTTACGTTGGGATTTCAGGAACCCTAATCCCAGCGCTGATGATATGGACGAGTTCTTTCGGAATGTTCATGTATGTTAATCGTTTTTATTAATAATTTTTTTCCGACATATCACTTGAAAAATTTATTATAAATAACTTGTATATATTTATTTTTTCAGGCTGTGATCCCACGGCTAATGCCGGATAGCTTGGAGTTGGAGACGGGCGCTTACCAATCAACTATATTGGTACGACGTGCCACTCGTGGTAGCCGCCTTCCATGTTATAAACAATTAAGTTTATTTTTGACACGGCAGTATGTGGTTATTCGGGATGATGAGGGAGTTCCCGAATTCCCCAACCGGCCATCCGCCCGAGCTGATTCTGCTCCAGCAGAAGGTGCTCCTGCTCCAGCAGAAGGTGCTCCTGCTTCTAGTCATGTGGCTCGACGTCAGAAGCGTTTGCGAATAAGCCAAGATGGTGCCTCTACTTCTCAAGATCAACCATCATCTTCTGGATTACCTGCTTGGGCACTTGCATTGGATGAGAGAGTTGTTTCATTGAATGAGAGAGTTGTTGCAATGGAGGAGAGAGTTCTTGGTCGGATTGGCGAGGTCGAAAATAAATTTACTGGGCAGCTCAACCATCTGACAGCAACGATGGAGAACCTCACTCGAATGCTGACGGGCGACAATGAAGGGGGCCATGATAAAGAAGGCGACGATGAAGGGGACGACAACAATGATGCTGGTGATGCTGGTGATGCTGGTGATGCTGATAATGCTGGTGATGCTGATAATGCTGATGATAATGATGATGATCAGGTTTAGTTGTTGTATTGAATTTTATTTTTGTTTGTGGATTTTTTTTAGAGATATTATTGGAATTTATTTAAAGGATTATTGAATTTTATCTAAATTGTTTTTAGACTATTTTATTTATTAGATTGGTTTTGGAGTTGTGTTCATCTAAATGGTAGTTCACCTATGCATTCACAGGGTAATAATGCCGAAGAACCAAGGCAAGAAAGAAGAGTACAGAGGATAAGAAATCCTAGTAGGCTTATTACATCTCCTTTTACCGCTAATATTCGGAAAAAAAAATCCACTAAGTAATTAATTTATTTTTATTTTTTTGTAATATTTAATTCGGTTAGGGACCATTTGTATATAATTTTTTATAAATTTTGGGGGTAAAATCCACTAAGTTAGGGACCAAAGTGCAATTTCGTGTTAAATGCAAGCTCTAGTGATTGAACATTTTAATTTTGTGCATCCAATGTTACTGAATCGAAACTATTAATTTTTTATAAATTTTGGGGGTGAGAAGTGTAATTTTTGAGAAGTTAGGGACCAAAGTGCAATTTCGTGTTAAATGCAAGCTCTAGTGAGTGAACATTTTAATTTTGTGCATCCAATGTTACTGAATCGAAACTATTAATTTTTTATAAATTTTGGGGGTAAAAATGTAATTTTTGAGAAGTTAGGGACCAAAGTGCAATTTCGTGTTAAATGCAAGCTCTAGTGAGTGAACATTTTAATTTTGTGCATCCAATGTTACTGAATCGAAACTATTAATTTTTTATAAATTTTGGGGGGTAAAAATGTAATTTTTGAGAAGTTAGGGACCAAAGTGCAATTTCGTGTTAAATGCAAGCTCTAGTGAGTGAACATTTTAATTTTGTGCATCCAATGTTACTGAATCGAAACTATTAATTTTTTATAAATTTTGGGGGGTAAAAATGTAATTTTTGAGAAGTTAGGGACCAAAGTGCAATTTCGTGTTAAATGCAAGCTCTAGTGAGTGAACATTTTAATTTTGTGCATCCAATGTTACTGAATCGAAACTATTAATTTTTTATAAATTTTGGGGGGTAAAAATGTAATTTTTGAGAAGTTAGGGACCAAAGTGCAATTTCGTGTTAAATGCAAGCTCTAGTGAGTGAACATTTTAATTTTGTGCATCCAATGTTACTGAATCGAAACTATTAATTTTTTATAAATTTTGGGGGGTAAAAATGTAATTTTTGAGAAGTTAGGGACCAAAGTGCAATTTCGTGTTAAATGCAAGCTCTAGTGAGTGAACATTTTAATTTTGTGCAAATATGGGTTGATTTGCAATTATGAAATAGATCATAAATTTTGGGGGTAAAACTGTAATTTTTAAAAATTTAGGGACCAAACTGCAAATTCGTATTAAACTGCAATTCAACATATACGAAGTCCATGATAGTCATTTTCAAAGCATCAATAGAAACCTGAGACTGCCCCCAACCCGGAAAGTATTGGTCCTTCAAATGACCCCGTTGCTCGATTCTTTCGCGGTCATCTTCATTCACCGTCTACAAACAACAAAAAAACCAAAATTAATGTTCTGTTTGGCGTGTTGGCGTGAAGATCAGCAACACGCCAAAATTGTTTCTTGGCGTGTTGGCGTGTGGTTTAGCAACACGCCAACACGCCAAGCCAAAATTTTGGCGTGTTGGCGTGTTTCTCATACACACGCCAACACGCCAAGACAAAATTTTGGCGTGTTGCTGATATTCACGCCAACACGCCAAACAGAACATTGATTTTGGTTTTTTTTGTTGTTTCCATACCTTTTTGTTATTCATGTAAAAGTTACTTCTCCATTTGGTTGATAAATTGATAAAAACTTATAAAATTGATCAATATGTACGAAGTTATGATTTACGGAGGACATAATGTTCCTGTAAGTGTTACTTGTCCATTTGGTTGATAAATTGACAAAAACTTATAAAATTGATCAATATGTACAAAGTTATTATTTACGGAGGACATAATGTTCCTATAAGTGTTACTTCTCCATTTGGGAGATAAATTGACCAAATCTTAAAAAATTGGCTAATATGTACAAAGTTATGATTTACGGAGGACATAATGTTCCTATAAGTGTTACTTCTCCATTTGGTTGATAAATTGACAAAAACTTATAAAATTGATCAATATGTACGAAGTTATGATTTACGGAGGACATAATGTTCCTGTAAGTGTTACTTCTCCATTTGGGAGATAAATTGACCAAATCTTAAAAAATTGGCTAATATGTACAAAGTTATTATTTACGGAGGACATAATGTTCCTGTAAGTGTTACTTCTCCATTTGGGAGATAAATTGACCAAATCTTAAAAAATTGGCTAATATGTACAAAGTTATGATTTACGGAGGACATAATGTTCCTATAAGTGTTTAGGGTTAGGGTTTAGGGTTTAGGGTTTAGGGTTTAGGGTTTAGGTTTAGGTTTAGGTTTAGGGTTTAGGGTTGGGGTTTAGGGTTTAGGGTTGGGGTTTAGGGTTGGGGTTTAGGGTTTAGGGTTTAGGATTTTTCTCCATTTGCGTCATAAAGTTTGGTTCTTACGAACTTGCATTTAACATTTTGCAGTTTGGTCCCTACGAACTCATAATTAACTCAAAAATTACAATTTTACCCCCAAAATTCATAATTGCAATTCAATCCATAATTTGCTCAAAATTAAAATGTTCACTCAATTCGAACTTGCATAGAACAAAAAATTGCAGTTTGGTCCCTAACTTTTCAAAAATTACAATTTTACCCCCATAATTGCAATTCAATCCATAATTTGCACAAAATTAAATTGTTCACTCACTACGAACTTGCATTTAACAACTATTTGCAGTTTGGTCCCTAACTTTTAAAAAATTACAAATTTATCCCCAAATTTTATAAAAAATTCATAATTGCAATTCAATCCATAATTCGGACAAAATTGAAATGTTCACTTAATTCGAATTTGCATTTAACACATATTTGCAGTTTGGTCCCTGACTTTTCAAAAATTACAATTTTACCCCCAAAACTTATAAAAAATTCATAATTGCAATTCAATCCATAATTTGCACAAAATTAAATTGTTCACTCACTACGAACTTGCATTTAACAACTATTTGCAGTTTGGTCCCTAACTTTTAAAAAATTACAAATTTATCCCCAAATTTTATAAAAAATTCATAATTGCAATTCAATCCATAATTCGGACAAAATTGAAATGTTCACTTAATTCGAATTTGCATTTAACACATATTTGCAGTTTGGTCCCTGACTTTTCAAAAATTACAATTTTACCCCCAAAACTTATAAAAAATTCATAATTGCAATTCAATCCATAATTTGCACAAAATTAAATTGTTCACTCACTACGAACTTGCATTTAACAACTATTTGCAGTTTGGTCCCTAACTTTTAAAAAATTACAAATTTATCCCCAAATTTTATAAAAAATTCATAATTGCAATTCAATCCATAATTCGGACAAAATTGAAATGTTCACTTAATTCGAATTTGCATTTAACACATATTTGCAGTTTGGTCCCTGACTTTTCAAAAATTACAATTTTACCCCCAAAACTTATAAAAAATTCATAATTGCAATTCAATCCATAATTTGCATAGAACACGAAATTTCATAAAACATCCATTACATCAAACGTTGTTCAATAAACATCAAATACAACTTACAAATTCACTAAACATCTAAGATTCACTTTCGTGGTTGCCCGAACTTTGGCCGCGTTGGGGACATCTACTGGCGTTGTGATCGGTATTTCCGCAAATTCCGCACTTGTATTTTTTCTTCGATTTTTCAAGGCATGATAAATGTCGTGTCTTTTTAGGCCTTCCACGGGTTATTTCTTCGGTTGGAGGTAGCACTACTCTCGCCATAACATGATCGGGAATGTTAATCCATTGGTCTTTCGATGGAACGGGTTGTATGAGCTCAAAGTATGCTTGACGCATATTATCGATCGAGTAGTATTCGCTAACAAGCTCCAACACATATGCCCCACTATCTACTGGTCGTTTGCCCATGGCAGCTGCAATTGCGTGCTCACACGGTATTTGCTCAACCTGAAAGACGCCACATGAACAAGTTCTTCCAGCTAAATCCACAATTCCATTCCAGTCGGTAGATTCCACTCTCCATATATCTTGCCCTATTTCAAATTTGCGCCACCGATACGCCTTTTCGTATCGCTCATTTATCAACTTATTCTTCGATGGGATCAATACACCCGACCGGGACCATCGATCAGCCTCAGCACGACGCTCTCCAAACCACTTTGACATCAAATTAACAACAAATCCGAGAAAGTAACATATGGGAAAATCTTTGACATTTTTGATACGACTATTAAGGACCTCAACATGGTTAGACGTCTTTATCTCATATCTGTTCACGCGATGGTGGATTCTCGCCCATTTCTGAAACGTTACCTCGTTTTGTAGCCAATCTGCACATCTCGGGTTCTGGGTTTTCAAGACACCCCAATATTTTTCAAACTTACTCTCGCTGTACGCGTAAGCAGCTTTGTAAAAGGACTCGACTATCGTATCTTTCTCTTTCCCTTTCCCAAACCTTTTCGTCAAGTTGCCTTTGAGGTGAAAGTAACATGCCCCATGTTCAGCTAAAGGGTAAACTTCTTTTACCGCTTTAGTAAGACCATTGCCCCTGTCTGATACAATAACCAGATCGGCTCTGTCTGGTACACCCACTTTCAAGCCCTCGAGAAAATAAGTCCAACATGCCGCATTCTCGCTGCCATTAGCTACCCCCCATGCAATTGGATAACAACGATTTTCACCGTCCGTCGCAGTTGCAATTAGAACGGTTCCTTTATATCTATGCCCCATAAATGTTGCATCAATTACAATTACATTTCTTAGGAACTGGAATCCTCGAGTAGCAGCTCCGAAAGACATGAAGAAATACATAAACTGGTTCTCGGAGTTCGTATGGATGCGAGTGAGCGTACCAGGATTGTTTTGCTTAATCATGTAAGCAAAGGAGGGTAGATTGGCAAAGTTTTCGTCAAATGTACCCATAATGTCAGCTTGAGCAATTTGTTTCCCCCTCCAAGCTGTCATATAGCTAATGTTAACACCAGCTTCGGCTTGCATGAAGTTTATCAGTGCATTTGGTGTTGGGACTTCATTGGGGTTGATATATAACCCCTTTGTCCGTAAACCAACCATCCGACTTGTTGCTTGTCTATGACGGGCACCTCTATTTGCTATCCCACAAGTGTGAACGTTTGTATATGTTCGAATAACAAATTCTGGGGTGTTTGCTTCCTTAGTTGCATATATACGCCATGGACAACCAGGAGTCGTACACCTAGCTATCCTCCTCTTTGTGTCAGACTTACCTGTAAGTTCCCATTTTTTATCTACAGCAACTCTACGAAGTTCATCCCTGAAATCTTCACTGTTTGGCCACCGCTGACCAACTATCCATCCCGTTTCATCACTCCTCCCCTGAGAATAATCTATTTCAACCGAATCAGCGTTATCAAAGCCTTCGTGACTAGGTGGTTCGTAACCACCACCACCAACATCACCATCACCATAACCATCACCACCATCGACATCACCATAACCACCACCACCACCACCACCACCCACATCACCACCAACATGACCATCTACATCGTCACCCACATCGCCACCCACATCACCACACTCGTTGTCAACGTTACAGTGTTCACCATTTACATCAGCACCACCATAATCATCTCCGCCGTCAAAGTTACGGCAGTCATTATGACCTTCGTTGTCATCCAGATGCCACTGACTATACGGAGGAGAACAACATAGTGGTTCAATTTCCTCCACTATACATAAAGTTGGATTAGAGGCAATGATCTCCTCGTTAACATCATCTTGTGCACTTGATCCTCCTATAACACATCCTTCAGGTTGGTAACTGAAACTAGCTTTATCCATGAGTTTTTTTCCTTTACCTCGGGTCATAAGTTTCTTCGCTTTCTCTTTTCCACCCGGAGATGCCTCTATCCTCAAAATTTCTTCTCTCGGAGAAAAAATCACGTACAATTTTAATTTAGCAGAATTGCAGACAAGGTGCTTCGCTAACTCCCAATCTTCTTCATCTGATATTGTCGTTATCAAGTCATCAATTTCTTGGTACTTAACCTCAAAAATATCGGTGTGCCGATCCAACTTCAACTTCTTGCAAATTTTGTCGAGTAGTTCCTCAAACGAAATTGCCCTATCCACCAATATTGGTTTATTCGAATCTCCACGCCAATGCAATTTATTATCGATTTGGAGTGTAAATTCACCGTTATATAGAAGAACTACCATAAGTTTGTCCATTCCTACAAGTAAAAACAAAAATTAATACACAAGCTATCTAAATAAAAAAAATGAAAAATAAGTTACATACTGCCAGGTTGGCGTGTTGGCGTGTCCTCATGTCACACGCCAACACGCCATGAACGTTTTTTGGCGTGTTGGCGTGTGACATGAGGACACGCCAACACGCCAAAAAACGTTCATGACGTGTTGGCGTGTCCTCATGACACACGCCACACGCCAAAAAAGCGAACTTCAGTTCATGAACTTTTTTGGCGTGTGGCGTGTGTCATGAAGACACGCCAACACGCCAAACAACGTTCATGGCGTGTTGGCGTGTCTTCATGGCACACGCCACACGCCAAAAAACGCGAACTTCAGTTCGATTCGAATTCTCCATTTTTGTTAACTAAATTGCACAATAATACATCAAAATATCAATTAACTTGCAAATGCTTACCTTTTATGTTGTTTTTCCTCATTTGCTTCCTTAATTTGAGTGAAATTTGTGTAAATTGGGTTAGGGTTTGGAGGAATTTTTGGAGAGAAAATTTGATTTTGGGGTGGGTTGATTTTGAAGTTTTTAAAATTTTTGGGTATATTTGTTAAAATTTGATTTAATTAGGAAGAGTTAATTAAATTAGATTAGTTGGTTAATTAAGTTTTTGGCATTTGAGTAATTTTGAATTTTTGGTTTGGCATTTGAGTAATTTTTTTTTTACTTTGTGGCAAAATTGAAAATGTCTTCACACTTTCCCCTCACCCCGTAAGTGGTCTAACGCCGCTAAATTTTACTTAATATACCCAATGGCACCTAGAATTTTTTTAAAAAAAGTATGATTTGTTAAAAAGGAATTTTGCACTTAAACAAAAAAACTACGAGGAGATTATGTGCAAAAACTAAAACGTACAAAGGATTTTTTTGCAAAAGTTAAAAAATACAAGGAAAATTTGTGCACATCCTAATAAAAAAAAACTAACGGAAGTAGAAGATCATGGTATTTTTTATGTAGAGTTTCTGAAAGTATAAGATAATTTGTTGCGGTAAAAATGTCACTAAGGAATTTTGTACAAATTTTCCCCAAAATCTTTTGTCCTCATTCTCAAAGCTTAATATACTAATATCTAATCCTAGTGCGATTGTACTTAATTCGTTAACTTTCTAATAATTCTTCAAGATATCTTTTTTCTTTCTTTGTTTTTTCAAGAGTATCAAAATCTCTAATTTAATTTATTTCGAGGCATTATCGAATAAGTTACAAGAAAAACTCTAGCAACTGGGAATTCGATTTATTTTGAGACATTATCGAACACATTACAGGAAAAACTCTAGCAACTCGAAATTGAACCGAATTCACCATGGGAACAAATTCATTTAACTATGCCGAAGACCTTTCAATTTTCCGCAAGTCGTCTAATATTGGTACAATTGCACTTTCCTTAGTCAAGTTTCTAATTATCTTCATCAACTTTGACCATGCCTTAGCACGATTATAAAACTAAACTATTTACTCTTTAATAGTATTTCAACTATTTTTAACTTACAAAAAGGGTAAACTACAACAGTTAAGGACTATTGCCAACATAAAACACTTATGCTATGTTCACTTTGCCCAATTGGCCCTCAATTGACCCTCAATTGGGCCGCAATTACTTTTAATTGAGGGCTAATAAGTTGTTCGGATGGGTCGACTAATTCACGGGCTGCCCGTTCTTTTTTGCCCGATATGTGGGCCAGGCCCCGTAATTTGCCCAATTATAATTCAGTCTCCATAGGTCCAATTGAGATTTAATGGCCTAGATTAAGAATATACAGACCAAATTGCCCTTTGATTTTAGTTTAATTACAAAAAAACCAGAGACTGAAAAACATAAAATATAATTTCCCCTCATTTCCCAAAATCTCCCAGCGGGTCTCCCCCCCCCCCCCCAATTTGTGCACATTAGATCTACCTCTACCACTACCGACGCCATTTGCCCAGGTGAGAAGGAAATTTTTCTTTGAAATTAAGCTGTAAATTGCATCAATGAACCTTATGTTTTCTCCTATTTCACCAATTGTTCTATTTTATGAAAAAATTGAGCTTCAATTTTTCATTGCGTAGTATAAATTTTTTTTAACTTCACAATTGAGCTTCAATTTTTAAATTTTTTATGAAAAAGTTGTGCTTCAATTGTTCTATTTTATGAAAAAGTTGAGCTTCATATAAATTTTTCATTTTTATTAAAATTTCACAGGAACGAAGATTGGAGTTGCCTCAAGCTGCCGGATTGTGAAGCATTTCTTGTTGAATTTTATAAATATTTCTCCCCTACTAAGTCACAAATTTTTAATCAAAATTTTTCATGACTAACAATTTTTTTTTGCTTGTACAGCGACGAAGAAGGCTACGGGTCTAGTGTCTCTATTTTTTTAAGGAGTTCCTAGCTAATTTAAATTGAGGTAATCTTGTATCATTCGTGTTTTTATATTAATTAGTATGTGTATTTTGTTGAATTTTGTGGAAAATGTACAATTTTGTACATTTTTCCTAGGTAGTAATGTCAAAATTTATACCCCCAACGGTCGAGATTAAACCAAATGAACGTTCAAGATCTAATCTTGGCCCAGGGGCAAAATTGTCCACGATTAAAAATTGGGCCAATTAAACATATCATTTTATTTTATGGGTTGTCTAAATTATTAATTGGGCCACTATAATCAGTCGAACGGGTCATTAAAACAATTAGACGGATTATTAATTGGGCCGAATGGCTAATCTGGGCCATTAACTATTGTGCAAAGTGAACATAGTACAAAATGAAATACAAAATAGTAGGAGTAGAAAAAGAAACATAGTAAAATAAGGTTTAGTTATTAAATAACAAAAGTTTATCAACTTAAGGATTGTTATCTTCATGAAGTATTTTGGAGGTGATTGTTTAGGTGTTAGGTAAAACTACAAGTAACCATTTAATTGTCACTTAATACAGCCATTTCCATGTTAATTGAACTACTATCTGTAAATTAAAACATGAATTTACCATTGATTTTACGAGTAAGTGAAAACTCCATGCTTACACACCTAACAAAGCAATTAAGGTCACCTAGTCTCAAGCAAGATTTTATTCTCAAATTTCTTCGTTTTTACTTTCAATTTGGCGTTTTCAATTATATTTTGTCATTTTGGGTACGTAATATTTGACTAGTTGATTAGGAAGTCGATTTGAACCCATTTTGGTTTAAACTTTGGCCGAGTAACTTATTTTATTTAGTGCTTCAAATTGGTTTAATTGTCGGATTTTGTCATTTTTAAAATGTTTTTACTATTTTATCGTCATTGCCTATTTAGTCTGGCTTGTTGACTATTCTCGAACAAGTTATTTATTGTAATTCGAGAGTTTCTCTCCTAAGGTTTCTTACAATAATCTTCTGGTAATATGTGTTCATCTTATGAATGAATACAAATTAACTTCCTGTGTTATTCTAAATAGGTAATTTAATTCTCTGTAATAAATAAAATGACGAAATACCTCCCCGTGTTTTTATAAAAGAAGCACATTGTCTCCCTCTTGATTTTTACATTTTTACAAGGGGGTAATATGCAATGCAATATCATAGGGAGTTAAAGTGCCTATTTATGAGTATCAGTTAAATTGATTTTTAACACATATCATAAGGAGGTAAAATGAGGTAAATATGTTGTCAAATGTAAGGTTAAATTGGTCATTTTTTTACATGAAAATAAAGTCTCAGTCGCATTACAAAGTGTGTGTGCAACACCTCTACTAGCAAAAAGGTAAATTACTCATTATTTCATATCACTGGAAGATAAATTGATCATTATTTCATTTCACAAGAAATTAAATTACCTATTTTCATATCACGGAAATATAAATTATCCATTAGACATATGGAGTTAACTTGCCAAAAACCCTTCATCTTACATATGCATGCTAATTATTAATTTGTTCCAACTTCATTGGTAAAATAGGTGATTGAGGAAATATATAGCCATAAACTAATTGGAAAATTTAATTCAAGATTTAAGATAATATGCACTGGCCAATTAAATATCGAATCAGAGTTAGGACACTAATGCCACCATCTTTTCGGGCAATATTTTCTAATTAAATTGGTGAAAATTGTTAGTAACAAAGTGGGATTGAAAGTTTTATTTGTCAATAGAAGCTTAGAACTCTCCCTATATGGATGCAAGGTAGTCCCCTGTGTTATGTTAAACCTATAAAAAATAATCCTGTAAAACTTTTATTGCGTCAAACTTCGTTGTGTTTTCAAAAATCCTGCAAAAAAACACTCAATTATAAAAAATAGATCTTTTTGGATCGATACATTTCAAGAAATAATTTTTAAAACACTTCAAGTTAATCCCTACAACTAGGGTTGTTCATAAACCCGTCCCACCCGTCCAACCCGCCCGACCCGCTCCAACCCGCCGGTTTTATTTTTAAAATAATCAAGTACGGGTTGGTAATTTGTAAACCCGCACGTTATGGGTCGGGTGACGGGTTTGATGGTTAAAAAACCGACCCACCCGCAACCCGCACTTAATCATCCTTGATGTACTTTTTATTAATTGCTTAATAAAATTGTGAAATAAATTACATTTATTAACAAATGAATAAGAACAAATAAACAAAATTTCTTCAAGTTTTTTGTTTATATTAATGTTAATGGAACGTATATGTTAGTACAATTTTTCCTAAAGAGTTTGTTGTTGGAAAAATCGAGAAAAACTTCACTACTTTGTTATTGTTTGTAATGTGTGAGTGATTATTTGTAATGACTTCTTTTGTGGGGACTTGTAATATTATTTTTGGTGGAGAATGTTGATTTAATTAGTAAGAAATCGTTGACTACATTCTAGTTTTGTATTTTTTGCTTCTTGAATTTAATTTCAAATGTAGGTGAACATATTTGATACATCTTATTTGTTGTTTGAAGAATTTAAAATTATACGCTTAATTATTTATATTTAGATGCCAAGATTTTATGACATTGTTTTCGTTCAACCCGCCAACCCGACCGCCACCCGCCCGCACCCATTCCACCCGAACCGAGCGGTTTTGGAAAATAACAACGCGAGTGTGGTTTAAAAAATTGGCAACCCGCACGTGTTGGGTCGGGTTAATTTTTTCATGTAAACCCGCCCAAACCCGACCTCGTTCACCCCTACCTACAACTTCACGTGATATATTTTTAAAATAATTTCTTAAAAAATATCAATCAAAATCGACCTATTTTTTACAAATTGATTTTTTTTGTAGGGTTTTTAAAAACACTAGGAAATTTGACGCAATTAAAATTTCACATGGTAGTTTCTAGCAGATTTAGCATAACACAGGGAGTATTTTGCATTTACCCCCCCCCCCCCCCCTCCTCATCCATCTGCTTGTTTTCAAATTAAAAATTCATAGTACTAAACACATGAATTTCACCAGAGACACATAACATTATAAGAATGTAAAAATTCCATGCTTACACACCTTTATAAAAAATCCAGTATATGGCAAACCTCAAGGTCCATTATTCTATATATGTATTTGTCATATTACAAGAAGTCCTTGGTCCAAACAGAAAACAGTGCCCAAATAAGGGATTCTAAGCTGCAGCATCAACAGCTTGACCAGCATCTTCCTTGTGCACAAAAGTTTCAACATACTGTTTCCTGCAATAAAGACCCTTCAATATTAAATATCTAAAACCTTTTTCTGTTCCGTTTACATATTACCGGGTGATTTTATTTGGTCTGCTTTTCTTTCTATTTTTTTTGTAATCTTACGTTGAGGGGGTGGGGGTGCAATTTATAACAATGAGAAGCCAGACCATACCTTGCAGGGAGATCATCATGTGGGCGATTAAACGGAGTCCAAATTGGATCACCAACAAAGAGTCGCATAGCCTGCATATATAGATAAATATTCAAGAAATTAAACTTCGAATAAAATCCAATCATGTAAAAAACGACTATTCCGAAATCAAACATGTATATGAATTCATTTACAAATAACTAAGACTCGGCAAAAATTCAATTTTGGTACCATAGAACTGGGCAAATTTCATTTTTCATACCAAAAGTTCAAAAATAACACCAGTTCCTACTCAGCCGTTTCAAAAAAGGCACTTCCGTTAATTTTCTTAACGTTTATGCCACGTGTCCGTTAAGTCTTCATGGGCGGGCTGAGCACGTGGGTCGGATTCTGCCCGTTGGAACATAAAATTCAATTTTGGTACCATAGAACTGGGGAAATTTCATTTTTCATACCAAATTCCGTTATATAGATAAATATTCAAGAAATTAAACTTCGAATAAAATCCAATCATGTAAAAAACGACTATTCCGAAATCAAACATGTATATGAATTCATTTACAAATAACTAAGACTCGGCAAAAATTCAATTTTGGTACCATAGAACTGGGCAAATTTCATTTTTCATACCAAAAGTTCAAAAATAACACCAGTTCCTACTCAGCCGTTTCAAAAAAGGCACTTCCGTTAATTTTCTTAACGTTTATGCCACGTGTCCGTTAAGTCTTCATGGGCGGGCTGAGCACGTGGGTCGGATTCTGCCCGTTGGAACATAAAATTCAATTTTGGTACCATAGAATGTTGATTTAATTAGTAAGAAATCGTTGACTACATTCTAGTTTTGTATTTTTTGCTTCTTGAATTTAATTTCAAATGTAGGTGAACATATTTGATACATATTTCATACCAAATTCCGTTATATAGATTCCAAATTGGATCACCAACAAAGAGTCGCATAGCCTGCATATATAGATAAATATTCAAGAAATTAAACTTCGAATAAAATCCAATCATGTAAAAAACGACTATTCCGAAATCAAACATGTATATGAATTCATTTACAAATAACTAAGACTCGGCAAAAATTCAATTTTGGTACCATAGAACTGGGCAAATTTCATTTTTCATACCAAAAGTTCAAAAATAACACCAGTTCCTACTCAGCCGTTTCAAAAAAGGCACTTCCGTTAATTTTCTTAACGTTTATGCCACGTGTCCGTTAAGTCTTCATGGGCGGGCTGAGCACGTGGGTCGGATTCTGCCCGTTGGAACATAAAATTCAATTTTGGTACCATAGAATGTTGATTTAATTAGTACCATAGAACTGTATATGTTTCAAGTTCGAGTGTGTACAAATTGGTTACTTAAGGATTCGAAATCCATAGAAAAGCAAAATGATCCACAAAAGTACTATGTCCTTGTCAAATGGATTTGAAATACCTAATTCCAAACTCCTAAATCAAAAGCCTACGGTTTAGTACAAAATTAGCAGCGACACATAATACGTTATATACTGGCACTTAAGGTGCATCAAAGATCTAACACTCAGTTGTCAAGAAACCATATTGACACCATTGTTATCATTAAAACCCATATGGTCGCCACGATAAACCCAAATTATATTAGTTATCTTAGTACATAAGTCCCACAATAAAAACATTCACTATTCAGCACCAATTACTATCAGAGGCTAGACCCTGCGTATTAGTTATCTGATTTTCAATTGGACATATTAGTTTCACTTTATCTCTTTTGTTCCTAATTTACCACAAATCAACCCAATTTCAACCACAGAAAGGTGGAATCTAGAATGGAATTGATTTGTAAAAGGTGGGACCACTTTTTAACCTTTACTCAATCACATATGTAATAGAAAGTACCAAACAAGATTTTGTAATTTCATCATTTTTCAAGTTTATGAGTTACATTATAAACACCAAACACCATAAGATACATTATCTAAGACGACGAATCAAATATGCCTTATACTATGGTTGAATGGACAAAAGTGTGTGATTTTGTGTCTAAATTGTAATTTGAGTGCAGGTATTGGTTGTGAGGAATGACCTTAAGATGGGTAAGGGGAAGATTGCTGCCCAATGCAGGTGAGCCTCAAATTGATGACTGTCGAAAAATATATAAACAAGATGCTTATTGTGTCATATGGTTTCCTGATTCTGATTAACTAACAAGGCTTTTCTTAGTGCAGTTATTTATGTGATTGTTTGGAGGTTATTTAATTATCATGCTTAGGTTAGTTCCTAAGGATGGTTATTTGGTTCAAATATAACAATTAGTTAGGTCTTGGTCGGATAACAACATACATTGAATGAGAAAAAAGAGAACTAAAAATATTTGATGTTATCTAATAATTGCAATAAGAAACAATGGAAGTGCTTGAAGTTTTTGGGTGTGCGGAAATCAGGTTTCTTGAAGTCAAGCAAACAAATGAAACAATTAGTAAATACCTTATTTAGCTTAACACTTTTGGAATAGTTAATAGTGGGAGGTCATGTTTCATAAACTGAAAATCTATGATTCTTTTGGCTATGGAGTTGTAGCCCTGTGGTCGTAAGACTTAAGGTGGAGACATGGAATGTACGTAACTAACTGGCTAAGAGATCAAATTGACTTCTAGTTGTGGAAGTGTGTGTAAATGTGCACCTGGCTATATATACATGTGTATCCATTACATTTTTCTCTCGATATATAGTTAAAACAGGAACATCTTGTTTCAATGCATTGCACTGTTTGCTACAAGTCCTACTCCAATAATTTACAATTCATCTGGTAACATATAAAAAGAAATCTATAACACTGAAGTTCATCATATTGTAACTTATTAATAATCTTTTGTTTATAGCCATGCGACGTTGGGTCTGTATAAGAAAATTCTAAACTGGGCATGCACCAAAATCTTTGAGCAGGTACTACTATAGGCATATTGGAAATAAACTCTCAAATTAATTACATGAATCAAGATCTCTATATCTATCTCATAGTTATAATTTTAATCCTTTTGCAGGTGGGAGATGTGCGGGCAAGTTAAGGTGGTTGTTAAAATTTTAATCCTTTTGCAGGTGGGAGATGTGCGGGCAAGTTAAGGTGGTTGTTAAAATTGAAAGTGAAGACGATATGCTTGTTCGATCTACAGGTTGGATTGGCTACTCAAAATAAATTACATTTTATTGTGTGCTACATCGATCTGTGTTTGTTATAGCTCTACACATTATCAACATACAGATACTACTATTTTATCTTCTTACAGTGCTAACCTAAAGGAGGAAGAAGACTTGGAATAACCTAATAATCTTGTATTTTTCTGGATCGAGGAACTGAATCAATAACTCAAACACCAATACTAGAGCTTGAACAGATCATGATTTAGTTTTTGCGAAAAGGAACAGGAGAATATAACACGGAGTTAAAAAATGGTGAAATCCTCAGCATCAATGTATTTCAATCCTAATTATTTGAGAGAATTTCACTTTTCATACCATAATTCAACCTACTTTAGGGATTTGATACCACAACTTTTTCTACCGACACATTTGATACCATAACTTAAATCAACTCGACACATTTGATACTTCCGTCAATTGGAAACGGAATTGTCACGTGGCCGTTAAAACTTTGCACATTTGATACCATAACTTATGTTGACTGATAATTTTACCCCATAACATTTCAGGTTACCAAAAAAGCCCCACATCTCCAAATTTAGTGACGATTTTAGTCCACATTGTTGCCAAATTTCCAAATTGACTCGAATAAGACCACGTGCTAACCAATTTAGAACTTTACACATTTGATACCATTACTTATGTTGACTGCTAATTTTACCCCATAACTTTTCAGGTTACCAAAAAAATCCCACATCTCCAAATTTAGTGACGATTTTGGTCCACATTGTTGCCAAATTTCGAAATTGACTCGAATAAGACCACGTGCTGACCAATTTAGAAAATTTTACTTATTTTATTTAAATAACTAATTTAATTTATAAACAATATTAATAAATTATTAACATAAATATCACCAAAATTAAGAAAACATATTCTTTTTAAATATAAAATTTATATAATAGAATTAATCTATTTAATATTTATTAAAATAATAAATTATATAATTTAAAACTATTTAATATTTATTAAAATATTAAATAATAAATAATTTTAATTTAAAAAAAAATCCCCACCCCACCCCCACCCACCCCACCCACCACCTCCCCACCCTTCCCCCTACCCCCGATTCCCAGGCCGCTGGCGGCCTGGGTCTTCTGTCCCAGCCCAGGCCACCACCGGCCTGGGACCGAAGATCCCAGGCCGGCAGTGGCCTGGGATATGAGAAACCAGGCCGACGGCCTGGGTTCTGTTCGGGAATCGTGGGATAGGGGGAGGGGTGGGTTGGGTTGGGTGGGTGGGGTGGGGATTTTTTTTATTAAATTATAATTATTTATTATTTAATTTTTTAATAAATATTAAATAGTTTTTAATTATATAATTTATTATTTTAATAAATATTAAATATATTAATTCTATTATATAAATTTTATATTTAAAAATAATATGATTTCTTAATTTTGGTGATATTTATGTTAATGTATTATTTAATTTATTAATATTGTTTATAAATTAAATTAGTTATTTAAATAAAATAAGTAAAATTTTCTAAATTGGTCAGCACATGGTCTTATTCGAGTCAATTTGGAAATTCGGCAACAATGTGGACCAAATCGTCACTAAATTTGGAGATGTGGGGCTTTTTTGGTAACCTGAAATGTTATGGGGTAAAATTATCAATCAACATAAGTAATGGTATCAAATGTGTAAAGTTCTAAATTTGTCAGCACGTGGTCTTATTCGAGTCAAATTGGAAATTTGGCAACAATGTGGACTAAAATCGTCACTAACTTTGGAGATGTGGGGTTTTTTTGGTAACCTGAAATGTTATAGGGTAAAATTATCAGTCAACATAAGTTATGGTATCAAATGTGCAAAGTTTTAACAGCCACGTGACAATCACGTGACAATTCCGTTTTCAATTTGACGGAAGTATCAAATGTGTCGAGTTGATTTGAGTTATGGTATCAAATGTGTCGGTAGAAAAAGTTGTGGTATCAAATCCCTAAAGTAGGTTGAATTATGGTATGAAAAGTGAAATTCTCTCCTAATTATTTCATAATTGTGCAGGTCCAGCCGACCTAATGGAAGATGTAACTGGTGGATTGAAGCTTTTATAGCTTATATGAAAAACTTCACGCTACATTGCATCAGCTAGAAAACGGGAAACGGGCCATATCAACATCGTGATGCAACTAATGATGATGAATTGGCTACGATATGATGATGACAAATTTCAGGCATGAATCCTTTTTGTTACGGATCTTTAATTATTTTATACTCGCTGGAATTTTGCATAAGCAATTGACATTATACTCCTATATGTTACACTATTCTTTATCAATAGACTCGCAACTTATAATAACTAAACCCATTCGAAATTAAAAGATTTAAAAGGATTTTGGCTCGGTCTTATCAACCCTAATTTTTTATGGATTTGACGAAGATTTAAAAATATTTTAACGGGCCATATCAACCCTAATTTTTTATGGATTTAACGAATATTTAAAAGGATTTTGACTCGATCTCGTGAAACCCGGAACATCGGGTCAAAATTAATTCACATACACCGTGCTTTAATAGGCCCAAGATATTGCGCTTGGAAGGACAGGCTCCTACTTAATAATGTTTCTCTGTCCCCAGGGGCACAGCGGAGTTGGTAAGGCTTGGGGTGATGTGGGGAATCTTTTCCTCCGGCAACGCAGGTTCGAACCTCGTGTGGCACAATTCTCCATTGAAATATTATGGGGGTTGTGTTGGGGTTGGTATCCTGTTGGCTCTCTCCCTCAAAAACCCTGTCATCCGGCACATCCCTCGATTAACATCCTTCCTGGTCAAGGGACCTCTGATGCAGGAGGGGGGTTTCTCATTCGGGATAAACCTTTTGAAAATAATGTTTCTATACTTAGTTTGAAAATATTAAAATACTTTCTCGTTTAGTTATAAGTATTGCAACTTAAGTATTCCTATTTAGGACCGTGCAAATGAGATTACAATTGTTCGTGGATGGAAAGTGAAAATTGGGTTATTATGAAAAAAGTTTGGTTGTCTCAAAAATTGGTTTGAGAGAATTTTTTTATTTATTTAAATATATATTGAATAATATATATTGTTTAAAATTTATTTAAAACTGAGTTGAGCTCTGTTTGATATGCTAAAAATATGTAATACTTTTCTATTTGATAAGCTAAAAATTAAAAAAATTATGTAATAATTTCGGATTAAACGAGCTCGTCTTGTATTAAGCATGATTGAAGTTTATTTGAGCTCAAATCTTTTAACTCTAGCCCAAACTCTGCTTCACTGATTTTCATAATATTTTTATGTGAATCTATTCAAATGATCACTCAAAAAGAAAAAAATACAAACAAAATATTAGTACAAGAAAATATAAAGGAGTCATTTGCAAAAATAGCCTTATGGCTTTTTTAATTTTTAAAACTAGCTTTATGAATGTTGAGTTTGCAAAACTAGCATTCCATTTAATTATCTTATTAGTTAGTGTTTTAATTAAATGGGAAATTGCAAAAAAAAACCCAATAAACTTGATAAAATTAAAATTAAACCCTATCCCATTAAATTTTAAAATTCATAATCAAACCCCCACTAAATACTATAACTCAAAAATCAAACATATTCTTCTATTCTACAAAAAAAAATTCTCTCTCTAGTAAAAACTCTCCCAAATTCACTTCAAGGAAATCAAGAAAAACCAAGAAGATCAACATTTACGGTTAGTATATGAACTTCATTGTATTTGATTAGTAAGAAACATAAAAAATAAAGTTCGAATGTTTTTTCTCATTTGTCACTTGGGACTCCAAGTGACAAGTGACAACTTCGTTTCTTGTCACTTGGAGTCCCAAGTGACAATTGACAAAATCTGGCAAATGACAAAATAACTTGTCAATTGGGAATCCAAGTGACAAGAGATGAAGTTGTCACTTGTCACATGAGACTTCAAGTGACATGTGACAAATTTTTACACTCCAAGTGACAAAATTTGTCACTTGTCACTTGGAACTCCAATTGACAAGTGACACGAGTTGTTTATTAAATTTATGGTTTAGTAATTAATTTATGTGTTAATTTGAGTTATTTATTTGTAGATATGGATGGTCAAATTGTTATATATGTTCGATACAATGGTGAGTGGAAGTCGGTGGAAGACAACGATAAGTGGAAATGGGTTGGTGGCGATGTGGAAACTTTGTTTGTTGATAGGACGATTAAGTATGAGGAATTATTGGATGCAATTTGTGAAACCATTGGTATTGATAGGTATACCAATGACATTGTGATCACACGCAAAAACATGGAAGAGTTGCCTCCCTTGCGCTTAAACAATGGCGTATGTTTGGCGGGTGCTATGTACATTCATAGAAAGAGAGATGAAATTATATTGTACGTGACTTATACTCCACGAAAAGTAGAAAAGCTTTTGATACGGGGTGGAAAGTAAGTTCAAGACCGAGCCAGTAATCCGGATAATGAAGATGGATGTGATTTAGGAGGAAGTGAGATTCCAATTTAGCCAACTGTGGAGTTCATAGACTCCAATCAAAATTCATCAATGTCAAGTTTATGTAAACATATTGATGGTGCTCTTAGGCCTATATCTGAAGAACATATCCCTTTGAATTCGCAAGAATTTGTGCAAGGGGTTGAACAAGAAACACCTAATGAGCCACGTAGTGATGTAGGGGTTGAACAAGAAACACCTAATGAGCCACGTAGTGATGTAGAGGTTGAACAAGAAACATGTAATGACGAGGTTGACGGAATAGGTGTCGGGCATGGTGGTGAGTTGCTAAGAATTTGTTCGAAATCAAGCAACAGTGAGGGGAGGATCGATGGATCAAGCTTTGGAGTCGGTCAACGCTTTATAAATAAAGCTAAATTTGAATATCAACTTGCAAAATTAGCATTAGCCACTAAATTTCGATTTAGAGTTGATAGGTCCAACCCGCAATTAAAGGTTGTTAAGTGTAAAAGAAATAATTGTCCATGGCAAATACGAGCCACGAAGGAGATATCTAGTGATGCTTTTGTCATTGCTACATATTGTAACGTGCACACTTGTTCGTTGGTGGGACGAAGTGACGGACATGAAGCAGCAACTAGTCGCGTGATTGGCCAACGGGTGCAAGGACTATTCTTGAAAGCCAATAAACAACCCACCCCAGAAGCAGTGATAAACTTTTTCCGGGAAGAAGAACAAGTGCCCATTAACTATTGGAAAGATTGGAGGGGGACCAAGGTTGCGCAAGAACTCATTCGAGACAGTTTTGAAGATAATTTTGCCAATCTCCCCTTGTATTGTTACATGTTGGAACAAATGAATTATGGCACACGCACATGCATCCATACCGACTCGGATAATAGGTTCAAGTACTTATTTGTGGCTTTGGGACAGACTATTCGGGGATTTGAGTTCTTACGAGATATTATTGTAATTGATGCGTGCTTCATAAAGCACAAGTACAACGGAGCCCTCATAATTGTATCTGCGACAGACAGTGAACGCCATAGTTACCCGCTTGCATGGGGGCTAGGTGACTCTGAGAACTCGGAGTGCTGCACTTGGTTCCTCCAGTGTCTGCGTGAGTTCATACCAGATAAAGAAGATTTGGTTATTGTATCAGATAGAGGCTTAGCGATTAAGAACGCGGTAGCAACTGTTTACCCGTTGGCAGAACACAGAGCATGTTATTGGCACATCATGGGAAACATCAAGAAAAGATGGTCAAATGTTAAGGGTTTATTAAAGATTTTTGAACGAGCCGCTTCCGCATACAATATTATGGATTTTGAAATGTATTTTGCCGAGTTGAAAGCCAAGAGTATAGGATGTGCAAGGTGGTTAGAGAATGATATCACGTTTGAAAAATGGGCGAGGGCGCACCATCGTGTAAACAGGTACGAGGTGATGACTTCCAACACTGTTGAATGCTTAAATGCCATTTTGGTGGATGCAAGAAAGGAGCCTATTTGTGCCCTGTTGGATATCATCATTGATAAGATGGGGAAGTGGTTTATGGAACGGCGTAAGGCGACAGATAAGTTTATGGGGCAACTTACTCCGAAAAGGGAGAAAATCATATGTGAACGATTCAATAATTCGGGAAGATGGGCTAAAAATAAATTGACTACATGGATATGGAAAGTGTGGTCCACGGAATGGTCTGGAGTTGTGGACTTGAATGCAAGAAGTTGTGCGTGCGGCGTATTTCAAACCGACTTAATATCGTGCGAGCATGCAATAGCAGCCTGTATGGGAATGCGATCGGATGGCGGCACGTATGCATATGAACTTTGTTCACCGTACTTCTCTATTCCATACATGGTTCTTGCATACAATGAAGTCATCATGCCCGTTCCATCCAAAGATCAGTGGAGGGATATACCGGACGATGTTGCGACAAGAGAAGTGTTACCTCCAGATGTGAACAGGACTCCAGGAAGACCAAAATTATCTCGTATTCCTTCTCAAGGAGAAACGTCGAAAAGAAAGTACAAATGTTCGATTTGTACAAGTATAGATCACAACAAAAAGACTTGCCCTAGATGCGATGAATCGTAGAAATGTTAGGTTATTATTTAGGAAATGATTATTGTAATATTTTAATCATGTTTGATTTAATATTTCATTGGAGTATTTGTTTGATGGAATGAAGTCTGGAGTTTTTTAAATTATTGCTTCGATAACCACTGGAATTGTCGGTGGGTCACTTGACAACTCCAGCAGCCCGGCGACATTGACAGGTTAATTCTCACTGGAATTGTCGCTTGGTCGCTGGAACGTCCCAGCGACCAAGCGACAATTCCAGTGGGAATTAGCAATAGCCCTCACTGGAATTGTCGCTTGGTAGCTGGAACGTCCCAGCGACCAAGCGACAATTCCAGTGGGTATTAGCAATAGCCCCCGGAGTTGTCGACGGGTCACTTGTTCGTATCAGCGGCCAAGCGACAATTCCAGTGAGAATTGAATTAAAGTTAGTGTAATTATCGAACATAAACTCTTCCGTAAATCAATGTTAGTGTAATTATCGAATTTACGATCAATTCCCAAACGGAGAACCACCACTTACATTAACATAAACTCTTCCGTAAATCAATGTTAGTGTAATTATCGAATTTACGATCAATTGGGAATCCAAACGGAGAACCACCACTTACATTAATATAAACTCATCCGTAAATCAATGTTAGTGTAATTATCGAATTTACGATCAATTGGGAATCCAAACGGAGAACCACCACTTACATTAACATAAGCTCTTCCGTAAATCAATGTTAGTGTAATTATCAAATTTACGATCAATTCCCAAACGGAGAACCACCACTTACATTAACATAAGCTCTTCCGTAAATCAATGTTAGTGTAATTATCGAATTTACGATCAATTCCCAAACGGAGAACATCCACTTACATTAACATAAACTCTTCCGTAAATCAATGTTAGTGTAATTATCGAATTTGGTCTAATTAAACACATTTTTTTACTAATTTATTCGATTTACGGTAAATTGGACCCTAACCCTAAACCCTAAACCCTAACCCTAAACCCTAAAACATTTACCCTTCATTAGTTAACAAAACTCTTGATTATGAACTAATTTTTTTCGATTTTGGTCTAATTAAACAGATTTTTTTACTAATTTATTCGATTTACGGTCAATTGGACCCTAACCCTAAACCCTAAATCCTAAAAACCCTAAAGCCTAAAACATTTACCCATCATTAGTTAACAAAAATGTAAATTCCTCGATTATGAACTAATTTTTTCGATTTTGGTCTAATTAAACACATTTTTTTACTAATTTATTCGATTTAAGGTCAATTGGACCCTAACCCTAACCCTAAACCCTAAAACATTTCCTATTCGATTTACACATTTTTTTATTAATTTATTCGATTTACGGTCAATTGGACCCTAACCCTAACCCTAAACCCTAAAACATTTACCCTTCATTAGTTAACAAAAATTTAAATTCCTCGATTATGAACTATTGATAATTCATACGATTTGTAATCTGAAAAGTAAAATAGTCATTAGAATTTTACAAAACAAATATCTTGGTAATGAAATTATACATTTCAAGGTAAAATATTTGTGGTGGCGCGAGTAGGTTTTTTCTTGATTTTTGCTCGGAGTTGATAGGGAGATCGGTTTAACAAATTCCTCAAACGGTTGTCCTCGACTTCCTCGGCGACTTCTAGATCAACAGCTTGACCAAAATTTGTAGAAGTCACCTAAAAAATAAGCAATATGTACATCGAACCAAGATTAAATCATAGTTTTACCTAAAAACAACCAATATATACATTAAACCCAAATAATCAATATATATTTTAACAATTAATACATTCGTAAGGCACAAAAGTAAAATCATATTTTTACCTCATATTCTCTATCCACCGTGGCACTTTGCTGAATCACCTGCATGATATGTGAATGCCTCTGCACGGAAAATTGGGCCTCAGCAGCTAGCCTGTCATCAACTGTTTGACGCCATTGTCTGGCCAACTGGAACTCAGTCGCTTGCTTATCCTCAAACTCCCGAAACCTCTGGTCGTACTCTTGACGCCATTGCATAGCCAACTGTGCCTCAACCATTTATCTTTCCTCAAACGTCTTAAACCTCTGGTCGAATTGGACAACCCAAGGAGGCATATCTTCAACATTTGATGTTGAAGGTATCTGAGAGGTTGACGGATGACCGGTATCCATGTTCGCAGGCTAGACAACGTTTTCATGCTCAACAACTCTATCATGGATTTCCTTATTTTTCACGGCATCCCTCAAGTTTGCATACGATACATCTTCAAACTTTCCCTTAGTCATGAAGGTAGCAATTTTTCTCATATACGGCATCTCCCGTTCCAATCTGTCCGCCTTGAGTTGAGGGATCAAAACCTGAAGAAAAATAATAGTTCTCAAATAATAAATCGACGAATCCATCCAAAATTTAATTGATAACAATTCGAATAAACACTTACTTTTACTTTATCAAGGAATTCTGCACTACAAGCATTGTTTGCGGATTTAGAACCCAATTTCCACCGCAACATTCTCGGGTAGACATTAGAATTATCATTAATACGTACGGAATGTATTGCCTTGTCCATGCCTGGTATTGCTTCGAGCATCCAATACTGCATAAGAAAAATTTATAGTCGTTACAAAATTATAGAAATTGTCATTTAGGGGTTCTACAACAAGTTAATATAGTTTAGAAATAAATACCAATTGAAACCATGGGCAACCGGGTGATTCCCAATTTTCCAATTGTCCTCCAGCGCTGTGGACATGTTTATCGACTTTATTCACAATGTTGTGATATGATTTGTACCAACACCGCTGTCCCCAGTCGTATTTATCACAAATATCTAAATTATCGCACACCTGTATAAATAACACATTAACTCAATATAATTCATCTCAAAACAAAATAAAAATTAAATAATTGCACATTAACACAATATAATTCATCTCAAAATAACATTAAAAAGTAAATAATTGCAAACATGTATAAATAACTCATTAACACAATATAATTCATATTAAAACAACATTAAATAATAAATAATCGCAAACATATATAAATAACCCATAAACACATACCAATTTTCATATTATCGATAAAATTCAAAAACTTGTATACATAACACATTACACAAACTTACCTTGAAGGTCTCGTCGTCAATATGCCCGTTTCGAGCTGGCATCAAGACACCTGATGCGATCAGAACAAACACTAACTTCAGCCTGTTAGTGGTTTCAACTTTTTGTTCTTGTAGCAAAGAAAGCTGCTTCTCAACGTCCGCTATGGTGACCATATTTTCGCCCTTATCACCAAAGTATCTACTTTTCAAAGTAGACTCCTCCATTTTTGACCTCTTGGAGTCAGTAATCTTGCATCTAAATCGCAGCCCGAAAACCAATGCGAATTCGATCGCACTGAACCTCACTGGTTTTTCATTTATCAAAAACCAGAACTCGTACAAGTTCTTATTATGCGTTTTCAGAAGTCGGACCCAAACCTGATGATACATCATCCCCTTGAATTTTCCTGTGACTTCAACATTCAGAAAATTTCCCAATTGAGGGTAACGTGATGCCTGTAAACGGTTGCGATCCGTTAAGTAACTTGCCCACGTTTGTAGTTTGTTCCAACATCCTCTTACAGTAAGTTTCCCTTCATTGATTATCCTCCCAAAATGAAGGTTAGGAAACTCCGGCAATTCATCCGTATGCATTATTCTAGAAGATCGACCCTACCGAAACATAAATAAAAGTCAATAAATTGAGTAATCGGAATATAAAAAGAAAACTTAAGTGCTCACTGGAATTGTCACCGGGCCACTTGGCCCTACAAGCGGCCGGCGGCACGGTGCCCGGGCACGGTGCCGCCCGGCCACTTGGCTCCAAGCGGTCGGGCGGCAACGTGCCATGGATGCCAGGGCACGGTGCCACCCGGCCACTTGGCTCCAAGCGGCCTAGCGGCACCATGCCAGGGCACGTTGGCTATGTCTGCTCGGCCGAGCGGACACGAGCCAACGTGCCTGCCATGGGTATGCCCCGGCACGCACGTTGGCTCGTGTCCGCTTGGCCAAGCGGACATAGCCAACGTGCCATGGCACTGATGCCCTGGCACGTCGCCGCCCGACCGCTTGGCCCTTCAAGCGACCGGGTGGCAGTGTCGAGGGCACGCACGCTGGGCGGAAAAATTCGTGAGGCCGCCCGGCCGCTTGGGCCACCAAGCGGCCGGCGCCATTTGAAGATTCAAATTGCGCCGGCCGCTTGGTGGCTGTTACGCTCTTTATACGAGTACGTAAACTACGCAAGTATACGGTCGTTACAAGTAATATAAAACGATAAGTGCATACCGAGTATCGAATCCCAACGAATGGGTAAAAGGTGGGAATAAACGAATCAATCGACGGCCTATTTCATGTAAGAACACTTGATACAAAAAGATCAAACCCAAATATATGATAAGGGTGATTTTATTTAACTACGAGCGGTAAAGTAAATCTAACTATGAAAGCAAGTAAATGGGGAGTTAATTATGTGGTAAGGAGGATTTATAAGCGATTAGTTAAAGCAGATAAATTATGCGGTTGTTAGGTTAGCTATGCAAACAATCCTAGATTTAGTTGTTGTTTGTGAGTTCAAATTAGTTAAGTCTCCCTATCGGTTTGACTTAACTCTACCAATCTACCCAAACTCTCCATCTCTGGATCAAGAACAAACATCGCTGTCAACCGATGCTCTAAGGGAAGTCCGAACCCAAAAGAGGATTCTAAGGCGTACCGTTGTCACCCGGGACCTAAAACTAACCCAAATCCCCGAATAAAGAGAATCTAAGTTATTTGATGCATTTACGGACGAACCCATTATACAAACACGGACCAAACTAGGTATATGACTATCCTAGGTTGAAATTCACAAATCGTCACTCGCCTAACCTATGTCTAGGTTGCATTAAATGTAGATGGCCAAAAGTGCGATAAAACAATAAACCCAACAAATCAAACATAACCCAACATCAAACATAATTAATCAAACGATAACAATGACTCGACAATTAATATATTGTGCTCGTGTTTGCTATTCAAGGATTCAATGACATTCGTATGTATCTTTCGATAGCATACCAACCTATCAAATTAAACTAAGCCAATTTACGTATAAATGGAATAAAATCTAATCGATGTCAATTAAACTCAAACCTTAAACGAATATGAAACGACATAGGTATATGTCTATCCTAAATCGAATCACAATCCAAATTCATAATCAAATCCTCAAAATCACTATATCTAGCAATCAAGAATCAATAACATTCATCCCAAAAGGTTGTCAAACCACAAGACGAACAATAAACGCGGAATCGGATAAACAAACACATATAAGCACCATACTAATCATCAAGACATCATTAATCAAACAATAACATAAATTATATAAATCCGGAGAATTCCAATACACAATCATTTATCCAAAAAGGAAATAACAAACTCATCTCCTAATCATAGACAACTAGGAAATAGAAAGAAATCACCTAATCGGAATAAAGTCGAGAGATGGATCCTCCTCCCTTTAATCACCACACAACCACTCCCCAAGGGTGGTGATTAACTCACCCCCTTGGTGGAGCCTTCAAAAACAAGAAAAAGAAAGAAAAACAAAGAGAAAAAGTTGAGGGAAGCTTAAAGAAAAAGGGAGGCACAAGAGTGGAATGAATTGAGATTCTCCTCAAGTTGTGACCTCTTCTCCCCTCTTAACCCTAAGGAACAAGACCAAAAGCCCCCTAAATGATTTAGAAATGCAAGTGGGGGAAAAGGGGGAAAATACAAGAAAACCCCTGTTTTTCCCGCAGAAAATAGCTGCTGGAACAGGGGTCTCGCGGCCGCGAGACTGAACCTCGCGGCCGCGAGGAACAGGCAGTAAGTTTTCTGCACTGCCACACTTCCTTCCGAGCAGCATATCTTTTGATTCCGAACTCCGATTGCGGATCCGTAAAGTCTGTAGCGTAGCTAACTCACTCATCTATGACATATCCAAAATTCAGCTCATTTGGATCATCCATGAAAAAGTTGTGCATGTTCTAGTAAGCAGCTATCTACATTCTTCTACGATTTGCTTCGGGTTCTCTTTTCTTTGAAGCTCTTTCTGCGCAAAGGTTTGCATCAACGACCACCAAGACTTGATTTGATGGAATTGCATTGAATCATAACCTCTCGGACTTCTCTTTAGCCTTGCAAAATTCTCAAACCTACAACAGAACAAAAAAACACGACAAAAAACGAAGAAAACAAAAGAAAACACACAAAATCCCAACAAGGGACCAAAAACGCAAAAGAACACGAAAACAAGCAAAAGCACACAAAACTCGAATCAAAACAAGATATTTTGGGCTTAAAGAGATAGGTAATAACGACGTTCTCACGGCGTTATCAACACCCCCAAACTTAAACACTTGCTCGTCCTCGAGCAAAGAAAACAAAACAAGTACTAAACGTGCATGCTTAAAATCAAAATGCCAAAGCTTAACACTTTCAAATCATTCTTTAAACAAGCTCCACGTGTGTGTGTGATGACTTTGGCTAGGTTCTATTTTAGGTGAATACGCCCCAATAGATTAAAATCATCGGTTCTACTTGCATGGGCTCCTCACGTTAACTTAGACTATCTCCTAACCTTAGGTTTCAAACCTTATGCTCCAATCACATCATGAAACTAAGTTGTAGGTAATTTAAGAGTATTGTCCCTATTCTTGAACTAATTGGCAATTTTAGTTCCTAGCTCTTTCTCACATAAATGCTTTTCTTTTGATTTACAATAATAACATAGCACTTTGTGCTTTACAATGATATTACAATACAAATCTAGCACTATTGATGGTAGATTGTTTTTCTATACATTTAACTTTGTGGGCTACTAGCACCATTCCTTTCCTTTGTGCATTACATTTGAATTTTTCACTACAAAACTTGCACAATTATAATGACATAGAGTTATTACAAAAATCATCCATGAATTTCATCAATGAAGGCTTAGCCTTTCTTTTCTCTCATAGAAGGGCATACATTTTAGCAACTTCTCTACTCATTTCTTTTAAGAGCTAGGTGTTCAAAGGTTTTTCATTCTTGAAAAGGGTTCACTCCCCCAAACTTAGCCCATTTTGTTCCTTTTACACTTTGTTTTCAAACTAAAGTTTGGAGAGAAACTAAGTTACGCAAGAGGAGTCCTAGATCCTATTATCACTAAAGTTCTTTATCCACCCCAAATACAACCTAGCCTTAGCCAATGTGCTCAAATTTTGTAGAAGCATACTCAAATAATAATAAGAATTTGAAAAAATTTGGCGGGTCGACCTAGCATGTATGCAAGTACTTGCGACCTCTCTCCCCCAAACTTAAAACGCACAATGTCCCCATTGTGTGAATTGAGAAAAATGGAGGGAGGTCGACACGACAACCATGCAAGCACACAAAGAAAAGAAACACAAACAAAACAAAGAAAACAACAAGGTAAATGATCGAGCACGGCTCTATCCAATTCAAGCAAGCATAGATAATCAAAGCCAATCAAGTACGGACATATAGATATAGCATTGTAAGCGCAAAATAAACCAAATGGAATGCAAAAATGTAAAGGTTACGCCCTTTTGTCGATCATGGAGTCCGTGCATCCCATGGTTAACTTCCGTCTCGGATCCTCAATCATGCTTGCCATTACTTCTTTATCATGCACAATCATCACCTACAACACAATCATTACTTCTTTATCATGCACAATCATCCCCGGCAACGGCGCCAAAAACTTGTTACGCTCTTTATACGAGTACGTAAACTACGCAAGTATACGGTCGTTACAAGTAATATAAAACGATAAGTGCATACCGAGTATCGAATCCCAACGAATGGGTAAAAGGTGGGAATAAACGAATCAATCGACGGCCTATTTCATGTAAGAACACTTGATACAAAAAGATCAAACCCAAATATATGATAAGGGTGATTTTATTTAACTACGAGCGGTAAAGTAAATCTAACTATGAAAGCAAGTAAATGGGGAGTTAATTATGTGGTAAGGAGGATTTATAAGCGATTAGTTAAAGCAGATAAATTATGCGGTTGTTAGGTTAGCTATGCAAACAATCCTAGATTTAGTTGTTGTTTGTGAGTTCAAATTAGTTAAGTCTCCCTATCGGTTTGACTTAACTCTACCAATCTACCCAAACTCTCCATCTCTGGATCAAGAACAAACATCGCTGTCAACCGATGCTCTAAGGGAAGTCCGAACCCAAAAGAGGATTCTAAGGCGTACCGTTGTCACCCGGGACCTAAAACTAACCCAAATCCCCGAATAAAGAGAATCTAAGTTATTTGATGCATTTACGGACGAACCCATTATACAAACACGGACCAAACTAGGTATATGACTATCCTAGGTTGAAATTCACAAATCGTCACTCGCCTAACCTATGTCTAGGTTGCATTAAATGTAGATGGCCAAAAGTGCGATAAAACAATAAACCCAACAAATCAAACATAACCCAACATCAAACATAATTAATCAAACGATAACAATGACTCGACAATTAATATATTGTGCTCGTGTTTGCTATTCAAGGATTCAATGACATTCGTATGTATCTTTCGATAGCATACCAACCTATCAAATTAAACTAAGCCAATTTACGTATAAATGGAATAAAATCTAATCGATGTCAATTAAACTCAAACCTTAAACGAATATGAAACGACATAGGTATATGTCTATCCTAAATCGAATCACAATCCAAATTCATAATCAAATCCTCAAAATCACTATATCTAGCAATCAAGAATCAATAACATTCATCCCAAAAGGTTGTCAAACCACAAGACGAACAATAAACGCGGAATCGGATAAACAAACACATATAAGCACCATACTAATCATCAAGACATCATTAATCAAACAATAACATAAATTATATAAATCCGGAGAATTCCAATACACAATCATTTATCCAAAAAGGAAATAACAAACTCATCTCCTAATCATAGACAACTAGGAAATAGAAAGAAATCACCTAATCGGAATAAAGTCGAGAGATGGATCCTCCTCCCTTTAATCACCACACAACCACTCCCCAAGGGTGGTGATTAACTCACCCCCTTGGTGGAGCCTTCAAAAACAAGAAAAAGAAAGAAAAACAAAGAGAAAAAGTTGAGGGAAGCTTAAAGAAAAAGGGAGGCACAAGAGTGGAATGAATTGAGATTCTCCTCAAGTTGTGACCTCTTCTCCCCTCTTAACCCTAAGGAACAAGACCAAAAGCCCCCTAAATGATTTAGAAATGCAAGTGGGGGAAAAGGGGGAAAATACAAGAAAACCCCTGTTTTTCCCGCAGAAAATAGCTGCTGGAACAGGGGTCTCGCGGCCGCGAGACTGAACCTCGCGGCCGCGAGGAACAGGCAGTAAGTTTTCTGCACTGCCACACTTCCTTCCGAGCAGCATATCTTTTGATTCCGAACTCCGATTGCGGATCCGTAAAGTCTGTAGCGTAGCTAACTCACTCATCTATGACATATCCAAAATTCAGCTCATTTGGATCATCCATGAAAAAGTTGTGCATGTTCTAGTAAGCAGCTATCTACATTCTTCTACGATTTGCTTCGGGTTCTCTTTTCTTTGAAGCTCTTTCTGCGCAAAGGTTTGCATCAACGACCACCAAGACTTGATTTGATGGAATTGCATTGAATCATAACCTCTCGGACTTCTCTTTAGCCTTGCGAAATTCTCAAACCTACAACAGAACAAAAAAACACGACAAAAAACGAAGAAAACAAAAGAAAACACACAAAATCCCAACAAGGGACCAAAAACGCAAAAGAACACGAAAACAAGCAAAAGCACACAAAACTCGAATCAAAACAAGATATTTTGGGCTTAAAGAGATAGGTAATAACGACGTTCTCACGGCGTTATCAGTGGCCCAAGGGGCCAGGCGGCGACGGTTGATCTAATTTTTTTTTTTTTGCAAAATCGTAAAACTCACCGATTGTCTTTCGTTTTCAGTTCTCCTGTGTCGATTGGATGATTCCGGTGTGTCAGATGCTAGGGCCAACTCCCCATTTTCGGATTCCATTGTTGAATTTGGTTTTTGAGAGGAGATGAATCTTTTTGGGTTGTGTTGTTTTAGGGAGATTTTGTTTTTTGAGAGTGGGGGGTTAAAATGATATTTGGAAGTTGAGGGGTTGTGTTGTATATGTTTTTATTTTTGGGTTAGTTGAATAATTAAGCTTAATTGGGTTTAATTAAATTTAATTGTAACTAAATAAAAAAAAAGGAAAAAGCAAAAAGCTAGTTTTGCAAATGATATTTCGTGGAAGGCCATTCAGCCAAATATCCCTGAAATGAAAATAATCGAAATCGCGAAAATAGAAAACCCTACCGTACGAGATGTAATCCTCCATTGCCGCTCACAGAGGTTGAATTGAAAGGCTTGGATTTGAAGACACCTTCAGTGATGGAAAGGATATCCTGCTGAAGTTAAAATTGGCAGGAAGTTTTCTAAAATCAGAAATCGAGTTCTTATGGCTAAGACTGAAAAAATAAGAAGCAGCACTTCTCAAAGCCATGTTGAGCGAGGGAAACTGTATGTATTGTATGATATTAGAGTGGAGAATAACTGCTACAGTAAATGTATTTTTTATATATATATATAGAAGAGGGGAGATGAAATAACGATGTGTGGGAACAAAAGCGTAAGTTTGCTTAAACACACACAAAAACGACGCAAATGGCGTCGTTTTGGGGTGTACAAGATTTAAAAAAAAAAATTGAGCCAATATTAATAAAAAATATATTCACCGCAATACTTTATTGTTTAAACTCACTTTATATTGGGATATTTGGCTGAATGGCCTTCCACGAAATATCATTTGCAAAACTAGCTTTTTGCTTTTTCCTTTTTATTTTTTATTTTTTATTTAGTTACAATTAAATTTAATTAAACCCAATTAAGTTTAATTATTCAACTAACCCAAAAATAAAAACATATACAACACAACCCCTCAACTTCCAAATATCATTTTAACCCCCAACTCTCAAAAAACAAAATCTCCCTAAAACAACACAACCCAAAAAAATTCATCTCCTCTCAAAAAACCAAATTCAACAATGGAATTCGAAAATCGGGAGTTGGCACTAGCATCTGACACACCGGAATCATCCAATCGACACAGGAGGACCGAAAACGAAAGAAAATCGGTGAGTTTTACGATTTCGCAAATCTCAAAATTAGATCAACCGCCCAAGCGACCGGCGCCATTTGAATCTTTAAATGGCGACCGGCGCCATTTGAATCTTTAAATGGCGCCGGTCGCTTGGTGGCCCAAGCGGCCGGGCGGCCTCACGGATTTTTCCGCCCAGCGTGCGTGCCCTCGACACTGCCACCCGGCCGCTTGAAGGGCCAAGCGGTCGGGCGGCGACGTGCCAGGGCATCCGTGACACGCACGTTGGCTCGTGTCCGCTTGGCCGAGCGGACATAGCCAACGTGCCATGGCACGCACGTTGGCTCGTGTCCGCTCGGCCGAGCGGACATAGCCAACGTGCCATGGCACGGTGCCGCCCGGCCGCTTGGAGCCAAGTGGCCAGGCGGCACCGTGCCCGGGCATCCATGGCACGCTGCCGCCCGACCGCTTGGAGCCAAATGGCCGGGCGGCACCGTGCCCGGGCATCCAGGCACGGTGCCGCCGGCCGCTTGTAGGGCCAAGTGGCCCGGTGACAATTCCAGTGAGCACTTAAGTTTTCTTTTTATATTCCGATTACTCAATTTATTGAGTTTTATTTATGTTTCGGTAGGGTCGATCTTCTAGAATAATGCATACGGATGAATTGCCGGAGTTTCCTAACCTTCATTTTGGGAGGATAATCAATGAAGGAAAACTTACTGTAAGAGGATGTTGGAACAAACTACAAACGTGGGCAAGTAACTTAACGGATCGCAACCGTTTACAGGCATCACGTTACCCTCAATTGGGAAATTTTCTGAATGTTGAAGTCACAGGAAAATTCAAGGGGATGACGTATCATCAGGTTTGGGTCCGACTTCTGAAAACACATAACAAGAACTTGTACGAGTTTTGGTTTTTGATAAATGAAAAACCAGTGAGGTTCAGTGCGATCGAATTCGCATTGGTTTCCGGGCTGCGATTTAGATGCAAGATTACTGACTCCAAGAGGGCAAAAATGGAGGAGTCTACTTTGGAAAGTAGATACTTTGGTGATAAGGGCGAAAATACGGTCACCATAGCGGACGTTGAGAAGCAGCTTTCTTTGCTACAAGAACAAAAAGTTGAAACCACTAACATGCTGAAGTTAGTGTTTGTTCTGATCGCATCAGGTGTCTTGATGCCAGCCCGAAACGGGAATATTGACGACGAGACCTTGAAGGTAAGTTTGTGTAATGTGTTATGTATACAAGTTTTTCAATTTTATCGATAATCTGAAAATTGGTATGTGTTTATGGGTTATTTATATATGTTTGCGATTATTTATTATTTAATGTTGTTTTAATATGAATTATATTGTGTTAATGAGTTATTTATACATGTTTGCAATTATTTACTTTTTAATGTTGTTTTGAGATGAATTATATTGTGTTAATGTGCAATTATTTAATTTTTTATTTTGTTTTGAGATGAGTTATATTGAGTTAATGTGTTATTTATACAGGTGTGCGATAATTTAGATATTTGTGAAAAATACGACTGGGGAAAGCGTTGTTGGTACAAATCATATCACAACATTGTGAATGAAGTCGATAAACATGTCCACAGCGCTGGAGGACAATTGGAAATTTGGGAATCACCTGGTTTCCCATGGTTTCAATTGGTATTTATTTCTAAACTATATTAACTTGTTGTAGAACCCCTAAATGACAATTTCTATAATTTTGTAACGACTATAAATTTTTCTTATGCAGTATTGGATGCTCGAAGCAATACCAGGCATGGACAAGGCAATACATTCCGTACGTATTAATGATAATTCTAATGTCTACCCGAGAATGTTGCGGTGGAAATTGGGTTCTAAATCCCCAAACAATGCTTGTAGTGCAGAATTCCTTAATAAAGTAAAAGTAAGTGTTTATTCGAATTGTTAGCAATTAAATTTTGGATGAATTCGTCGATTTATTATTTGAGAACTATTATTTTTCTTCAGGTTGTGATCCCGCAACTAAAGGCGGGCATATTGGAACAGGAGATGCCGTATATGAGAAAAATTGCTACCTTCATGACTAAGGGAAAGTTTGAAGATGTATCGTATGCAAACTTGAGGGATGCCGTGAAAAATAAGAAAATCCATGATAGAGTTGCTGAGCATGAAAACGTTGCCGAGCCTGCGAACATGGATACCGGTCATCCGTCTATCTCTCATATACCTTCAACATCAAATGTTGAAGATATGCCTCATTGGGCTGTCCAATTCGACCAGAGGTTTAAGACGTTTGAGGAAAGACAAATGGTTGAGGCACAGTTGGCTATGCAAGCGGCTGAGTTCCAATTGGCCAGACAATGGCGTCAAACAGTTGATGACAGGCTAGCTGCTGAGGCCCAATTGTCCGTGCAGAGGCATTCACAGATCTTGCAGGCGATTCAGCTAAGTGCCACGGTGGATAGAGAATATGAGGTAAAAATATGATTTTAGTTTTGTGCCTTACGAATGTATTAGTTGTTAAAATATATATTGCTTATTTGGGTTTAATGTATATATTGGTTATTTGTAGGTAAAACTATGATTTAATCTTGGTTCGATGTACATATTGCTTATGTACATATTGCTTATTTTTTAGGTGACTTCTACAAATTTTGGTCGAGCTGTTGATCTAGAAGTCGCCGAGGAAGTCGAGGACAACCATTTGAGGAATTTGTTAAACCGATCTCCCTATCAACTCCGAGCAAAAACCAACAAAAAACCTACTCGCGCCACCACAAATATTTTACCTTGAAATGTATAATTTCATTCCCAAGATATTTGTTTGTTTTGTAAAATTCTAATGACTATTTTACTTTTCAGATTACAAATCGTATGAATTATCAATAGTTCATAATCGAGGAATTTAAATTTTTGTTAACTAATGAAGGGTAAATGTTTTAGGGTTTAGGGTTTAGGTTTAGGGTTAGGGTCCAATTGACCGTAAATCAAATAAATTAGTAAAAAAATGTGTAAATCGAATAGGAAATGTTTCAGGGTTTAGGGTTAGGGTTAGGGTCCAATTGACCGTAAATCGAATAAATTAGTAAAAAAGTGTGTTTAATTAGACCAAAATTGAAAAAATTAGTTCATAACCGAGGAATTTACGTTTTTGTTAACTAATGAAGGGTAAATGTTTTAGGGTTTAGGGTTTTAGGGTTTAGGGTTAGGGTCCAATTGGCCGTAAATCGAATAAATTAGTAAAAAAATATGTTTAATTAGACCAAAATCGAAAAAAATTAGTTCATAATCGAGAGTTTTATTAACTAATGAAGGGTAAATGTTTTAGGGTTTTTAGGGTTTAGGGTTAGGGTTAGGGTCCAATTTACCGTAAATCGAATAAATTAGTAAAAAAATGTGTTTAATTAGACCAAATTCGATAATTACATTAACATTGATTTACGGAAGAGTTTATGTTAATGTAAGTGGATGTTCTCCGTTTGGGAATTGATCGTAACTTCGATAATTACACTAATATTGATTTACGAAAGAGCTTATGTTAATGTAAGTGGTGGTTCTCCGTTTGGGAATTGATCGTAAATTCGATAATTACACTAACATTGATTTATGGAAGAGTTTATGTTAATGTAAATGGTGGTTCTCCGTTTGGATTCCCAATTGATCGTAAATTCGATAATTACACTAACATTGATTTACGGAAGAGTTTATGTTAATGTAAGTGGTGGTTCTCCGTTTGGGAATTGATCGTAAATTCGATAATTACACTAACATTGATTTACGGAAGAGTTTATGTTAATGTAAGAGGTGGTTCTCCGTTTGGGAATTGATCGTAAATTCGATAATTACACTAACATTGATTTACGAAAGAGTTTATGTTCGATAATTACGCTAACTTTAATTCAATTCTCACTGGAATTGTCGCTTGGCCGCTGAGACGAACAAGTGGCCCGGCGACAACTCCGGGGGCTATTGCTAATTCCAGTGAGAATTAACCTGTCAATGTCAATGTCGCCGGGCCGCTGGAGTTGTCAAGTGGCCCAGCGACAATTCAAGTGGGTTTCGAAGCAATAATTTAAAAAACTCCAGACTTCATTCCATCAAACAAATACTCCAATGAAATATTAAATCAAACATGATTAGAATATTACAATAATCATTTCCTATATAATAACCTAACATTTCTACGATTCATCGCGTCTAGGGCAAGTCTTTTTGTTGTGATCTATACTTTTACAAATCGAACATTTGTACTTTATTTTCGACGTTTCTCCTTGAGAAGGAATACGAGATAATTTTGGTCTTCTTGGAGTCCTGTTCACATCTGGAGGTAACACTTCTCTTGTCGCAACATCGTCCTGCATATCCCTCCATTGATCTTTGGATGGAACGGGCATGATGACTTCACTGTATGCAAGAACCATGTATGGAATAGAGAATTACGGTGAACAAAGTTCATATGCATACGTGCCCAAGCGGCCGGCGACCAAAGCCGAACTAAATTTTTTTTTTTTGCAAAATCGTAAAACTCACCGATTGTCTTTCGTTTTCGGTCCACCTGTGTCGATTGGATGATTCCGGTGTGTCAGATGCTAGTGCCAACTCCCGATTTTCGGATTCCATTGTTGAATTTGGTTTTTTGAGAGGAGATGAATTTTTTTGGGTTGTGTTGTTTTAGAGACATAATTTTGTAGAGAGTGGGTGGGGGGTGTTAAAATGATATTTGGAAGTTGAGGGGTTGTGTTATATATGTTTTTATTTTTGGGTTAGTTGAATAATTAAAGTTAATTAGGTTTAATTAGATTTAATTGTAATTAAATAAAAAAAGGAAAAAACAAAAAGCTAGTTTTGCAAATGAATTTTTGTGGAAGGCCATTCAGCCAAATATCCCAATTTAGAGTGTGTTTAAATGTGTAGCATTCTGATTGATGTTAGGTTTCTTCTGGAATTAGAGTATATAATGTTACTTCTTGATGGCTTATTCATTCTACTTTCTAGAATTTGAAATTTATATTCGATTTGAATTATTTTGGGGATTCGTACACTTTACAAATTTAGAGTGTGTTTAAATGTGTAGCATTCTGATTGATGTTAGGTTTCTTCTGGAATTAGAGTATATAATGTTACTTCTTGATGGCTTATTCATTCTACTTTCTAGAATTTGAAATTTATATTCGATTTGAATTATTTTGGGGATTCGGAAACTTGAAATTTAGAGTGTGTTTAAATATGTAGCATTCTGATTGACGTTAGGTTTCTTCTGGAATTAGAGTATATAATGTTACTTCTTGATGGGGATTCGTAGAGAGAGGGTTTAAATATGGTGCATTCTGTTGATTGTGTTTAGAGTATAAATCTTACAAGAGTAAATGATTAAGTGTTGCAGAATAACTGTGATTATTAACATAAAACAGGATTGAAGAATTGGAAAAGTGAAAAATTAGCCCACAAGTTTCCATAATTTCTTGGTATTTTGCACTAGCACAACTATCCTTAACGATATGTAATTTTTTGGTGTAGCACCCAAATTGAATATAATAACTTGGGATGAAAAAGTTTGCAAGGCTAACTCACCTACAGTGGTGGTATTCTTCAAAGAAAATTGCATGAGCTATACAATTGTTCATCGAATACTAGGTAGCATACCTCGAAAGAACAAGGGGCGGCTTAAAATGTTCGTAGTTAATATAGAGGATGACCCTGTTCTTGCTGCCATATGTGGAGTCACTACAGCCCCAACTGTGTGGTTGTTCAAAGAAGGCGGAGAACCATTTGAATCTCCAATTGTTGGGGTTGGGACACGGACAGATTACTTGGAGGCTATTGCTCGTCTTTTGGGAGCCCCCTTCTAGAAGGCAATCCTTGTTATGTTGTGAATTGTGATTTCATAGAGAACTAATTGATCCCTTTACTCTGGAAAAAGACTTATGCTTTATATGATTGGATACAGTCATACAGTAGAGATGGCTTAGATATATGGATATTTCACATATGGTTTTTGTAAACTTTGGTTCTTTCTTTGTTGATATATGCAGTAGAGATGGCTTAGATATATGGATATTTCACATATGATTTTTGTAAACTTTGGTTCTTTCTTTGTTGATATATGCAGTAGATATTCTTAAGTTGACCTTTATTAGATGTTTCTCGAATTGACCTATGCCAGTGAAACGGGCCTCTTCTGATACATACAATAAGCAAAGCACAATTGGGCAGTAGAAGAAGTGATACTTTCAATGTGAAAGATAGACAAAATTGCAAAAAAGTTTCCAAATTAATTAGTAATTTTGGATTTTTATATCACTTAGTCAAATTAGTCCCGTAATTTTATATTTTTTTGGAATATCGTCCCACTTGCCATATGGATACTTACATGTCATGAAGTGGCAAATATTATCATAAACTTATATAAAATTGCATAATTCGTCCCAAACGACTTACAAATTTTGATTTTTCGTCCCAGACTATATCAATAAGCCGACTTCCGTCCCGTAATTGAAATGAAATGGAAAAAAAAATTGTTAAAAACTAATTTTAAATATTTATTATTTATTAATACAAAAAAATATGCATAAATTTTTCCTAATGAACTGAGATATGATTTTTTTTTTCAAAAGCGCACATGAATTTTCAAAAATCAATATTATTTTTTCTCTTAAAAAAAAGTAAATGGCAATTTACTTTCATGTGATGTTCATAATATTCAATTTACCTTAAATTGTTTCTTTATAAATTATAGGAGGTAAATTGAACATAATGAATATCATAGGGGATAAATTATCATTAGTCCCTTGAAAAAGTAAAAGATGAATCGTCATTTTTATTAAATTAGAAATTTAATAATGGACTAAATTCATGCCAAATGATAAATTGTGAGACGAACTTAGGCGAATTAATATAGTTTGGGACGAAAAATCAAAATTTATAATTAATTTGGGACGAATTCTGCAATCTTATATAATTGTTTATGATAAAATTTGCCACGTCATGACATGTAATCATCCATGTGGCAAGTGGGACAATATTCCAAAAAAATATAAAATTATGGGACTAATTTGGCTATGAAATATAGTTTGAAATCCAAAATCACTAATTAGTTTGGAATTTTTTTTGCCAGAAAGATATCTATCCATAAAATTCTTTCTTCGGAAATATTCTAATAAGATCATTCGGGTTTAAGTGTCACGGACTTAAACTTCTCAAAAGTTTCCGTGCGGCACTTAGCCACTTAACGCCTCTAGCGATCTTCCGCCCCACCGTCGGAATAGGCTAAGTCAGCCTCGCCTTGAACCTTAGAAGGTTGCTAAGTTGGGAAAGTAAGAAAGTTGAGAGAACTTTAGAGGAATGCGCTTTATATTACTTGGAGAAATGCTTTACAACTTGGTGGTTTACAAATGATCTACCTACCTATTTATACTACTTGCCATCTCAAATGGACGGCTATGATTGATCCGATCTAAGGGCTAGGATTGGTTCTCTAGACCTTTCCACAAAATTCCTACAAAACTAGAACTATATACAAGTTGTGTCTTGAGCCTTCCACAAGGTTCTTGATCATTCCGGCATGTTCCACACTTGTGTAGGCTCCTCCGGTTGCTTCTAGTACCATCCGGCATGCTCCGGACTCTTCCGGAACCTCCCGGCTTCTTCTTGGCCCTTTCGGAACTATGCGGAACATTCCGGATCTCTCCCAAACGTCCCGGACTTGCGTAGAACTCTCTAGATCTTTCCGGAACCTCATAGGGCCTGTTTGGTGGTTCTTCAAGTCGCCCAGGGCAGCCCCTGGGACGTCCTCGTGCCACCCGACGGGTAACGTCTCGGCCAGATGCCTTGCCATCGCCCGTATATGCCCCTGCCTCACCCGGGCCGCGCCCCGGGTGCCATGATGCGCGTCCGGCAAGCTCTCCAGCCTTGCCGACAATCCCGTTATGTCCCTCTCGGCCCTTGCCTCGGTCATACGCCTTGTCCGCTCGGCCTCCGTGGTCGGGCAAAGTGTCGAGGCGTGACATAAGGCAGTAGAAGTGAACTTCATAGTTGTCGTAACAAAAATCGAAAGGCCTCGAGCTAATTGGCTTATCTTTTATATCATGAAGCGAGGACAAGCAAGGATGAGCATCGTCGTTCTATTTCATATTGATAGACACAAAAGTGCCTCTTGAAAAGGGTTACAATGGTTCGGTTCAAAGGGTACTTCTTCAGACTGAGTAGACACATCTCTTACTTTTATTTATTTCATTCACACATAACAAATTTTGTATTCTTTATATGACTGGAAATCTCTTGACGAGAGCTATCTAATGGTACAAGTTTCATTTCATGAAACATAATAAATAATCCGCAGAAAATAAAAAATGTCTCGGGACAATAATCAAAATTAAATCATATCGCATAATTAACAAGGAATCATGTCACGATAATTTTCAGATATGATATAGAGCACATAAACATGCTATGGTAAAAAATTTGAGCATAATTTTAAGCATACCAAAAACCACCATTAAAGCTTAAGAAGATATGAAAAGAATCCTTTAATTTTGGTATTAAATATGTCTTTTATTTTATGGTTTAATACCAAATATCGGTGAAATTTTGATATGAAAAATACAATTTCCTCAAACTAAAACTAAGAGTTTATATTTGTGATTGACCAAGTCACAAGAATATTTTTATTTTTGTTTAAAAAACGAAACATCTAGTTTAGCATATACCTTTGTTTGTTGTTCGATGGGGGGTAAAAAAAAAATTTAAGTATATATTTGTTTGAGGGCCTCATTTTAAAATTTCGCCTAGGGCCCTCGAAAAGCTAGGGCTGGCCCTGCCAAAACATAAAACTCGAATTAAGAAAAACTCATCAATTTGCACCCTTGAAACACAAGAAATCGATAATTTACACCCTCGAAACATAAAATAAGCACTTAACACCCCTGATATAATATGATTGATAAGATGATTTTGAGCTAAAATTAGAGTCGCCACTCCCAATTGCGCCCTTTTTTCCTTCTTACCCAGTCTACAGAGCCTTGAATTCTTCGTGCCCTCGGAGGATTTGTTTCTGTCTTTTGTTGAATTTTTTTCATGGCTCGATAGATAATTTGATAAGCCAATGATTTTTTTCCGTGTTTTAGAATACGGTTAACCAATTAAATATCGAATCGGAGTTAGGACATTAATGCCACCATCTTTTCGGGAAATTTTTTAATTAAATTTGGTGATAATTGTTAGTAACAAAGTGGGATTGAAAGTTTTATTTGTCAATAGAAGCTTAGAACTCTCCCTATATGGGAAAATGCAAGGTACTCCCCAGTGTTATGTTAAACCTGCAAGAAACAGTCCTGAAAATTTTTATTGTGTCAAACTTCCTTGTATTTTCAAAAACCCTAAAAAAAACACCTAATTTATAAAAAATAGATTGTTTTGATTTATTTCAAGAAACAATTTTTAAAACACTTCAAGTTGATCCCTATAACTTCACTTGATATATTTTTTAAATAATTTCTTAAAAAATGTCAATTTAAAACGACCTACCTTTTTACAAATTGGGTTTTTTTGTAGAATTTTTAAAAACACTAGGAAATTTGGCGCAATTAAAATTTCACATGATAGTTTTTAACAGGTTTAGCATAACACAAAGGAGTATTTTGCATTTACCCACCCCCCCCCCCCCAAAAAAAAAAACCCACCCATCTGCTTGGTTTTCAAATTAAAAATTCATAGTACTATAACTTAACACATGAATTTCACCAGAGGCACATAACATTATAATGTAAAAATTCCATGCTTACACACCTTTATAAAAATATCCAGTATATGGCAAACCTCAAGGTCCATTATTCTATATATGTATTTGTCATATTACAAGAAGTCCTTGGTCCAAACAGAAAACAGTGCCCAAATAGGGATTCTAAGCTGCAGCATCAACAGCTTGACCAGCATCTTCCTTGTGCACAAAAGTTTCAACATACTGTTTCCTGCAATAAAGACCCTTCAATATTAAATATCTAAAACCTTTTTCTTTTCCGTTTACATATTACCGGGTGATTTTATTTGGTCTTATTTTCTTTCTAATTTTTTTTTTTTGTAATCTTAAGTTGAGGGGGTGGGGGTGCGATTTATAACAATGAGAAGCCAGACCATACCTTGCAGGGAGATCATCATGTGGGCGATTAAACGGAGTCCAAATTGGATCACCAACAAAGAGTCGCATAGCCTGCATATATAGATAAATATTCAAGAAATTAAACTTCGAATAAAATCCAATCATGTAAAAAACGACTATACCGAAATCAAACATGTATATGAATTCATTTACAAATAACTAAGACTCCCTTGGGTTGGATTTGAAGAGAGGAACTTGGAGAAAATGTTTCAAGTTCGAGTGAGTACAAAATGGTTACTAAAGGATTCGAAATCCATAGAAAAGCAAAATGATCTACAAAAGTGCTATGTCCTTGTCAAATGGATTTGAAATACCTAATTCCAAACTCCTAAATCAAAAGCCTACAGTTTAGTACAAAATTAGTAGCGACTCATAATACGTTATATAGTGGCACTTAAGGTGCACCAAAGATCTAACACTCAGTTGTCAAGAAACCATATTGACACCATTGTTATCATTAAAACCCATATGGTCGCCACGATAAACCCAAATTATATTAGTTATCTTAGTACATAAGGCATTTGGTTGTAGAAATTTAATTTTTATAAGTCCCACAATAAAAACATTCACTATTCAACACCAATTACTATCAGAGGCTAGACCCCGCGTATTAGTTATCTGATTTTCAATTGGACATATTAGTTTCACTTTATCTCTTTTGTTCCTAATTTACCACAAATCAACCCAATTTCAACCACAGAAAGGTGGAATCTAGAATGGAATTGATTTGTAAAAGGTCGGACAACTTTTTTACTTTTACTCAATCACATATGTATTAGAAAGTACCAAACAAGATTTTGTAATTTCATCATTTTTTAAGTTTATGAGTTACATTATAAACACCAAACACCATAAGATACATTATCTAAGACGACGAATCAAATATGCCTTATACTGTGCATTCACAGAAAAGGTTACAATCTGAAAATTGGGCAAATTTTCATAGTGAAAATCCATCTTAAGTAACAATGACTATAAACATTTCAAAACAAACATAACCAAGGTTTTAATAGAAAATTAGTGAATCATAATTCGGTATATAACTACAACAATGAAATAGTATGTACCTTAATGTAATTGTTTGAATCAAGAGTAAAGCGGTGATAAATTCCAGCTGGAAGAACAATCATTGCCCCTTTCTTCACCCATACACGGATCCAAGCTTCATTATGATCACGCACATCAAAATAGCCTTCACCATGAAAAAAATTCTTTTTAGGTACACAACCAGAATAAACTAGTCAAGTCAACTAGTGAATTTATGAACCTACCACTCCCTGCAACACAGTAACGGATCTCCTCATCTGTGTGAAGGTGTTCTTCATAAAAGTTCTTGATCTTCTCTTCATAATTCGGTAGTTTTTCTGGGCAAACCTCGCAAAAGTCCTGTAAAAGACCAAATTTCCACTCGTAAATTTTTATAGAAAAATTACAAAATGCAATCTATGGCTTAAACTTCCCCTTATATGTATGAAGTAGCATACCATGTAAGAATACCCACGAGATTCACGAATTTTCTTCAACTCTGGATCTGTTTCATAGTTGTCCGCATCTAATTTCCAGCTAAGAACTCCAAGTTCTGAAAATTTTGCAACTCTTCAAAAGCTCAGAACATGGCCAACCATGTTTAGGGAACTTTACTGACTCAAAAAGCTAGTTCATTTGAAAATACATTGACAACTTATAAGAATATATACCGTCAAGTTTCTCGAAGGACACATATTCTTTTGGATTCTTGTGATGAGGGAGCCTCTGATCTACATCACTGTCATCCATGTACCATGCCTGAATAACTTCCGCCCTCTCGTCCTGCAATCACAAATATTTTTGAGAAGGATGAAACAGCTAAAAGTCACTTTTACTTGGAGGGACAAAAATTAGAAGAAATCAAGTCTCATATTTAGCAGTGAACGATTCAGAATGTTTTTTAGTGACAGGAAATAACCAATTATCCAACACAACTAACCTTAATAAAAGAGCATAGGGCATAATTCATAAGCAGACTGATTCTAGGAGATATTACAAGGTTTCAAAATAAATTTCAAGTCCGAAGCATTTACATATCAGCAAAATCAAAAGTGGGAATGCAAAACCCAGAGAAGTAGAACAATCAGAAAATGAAATTTTCATTTCAGTATTATAAAATCATTCAGTTTAGTCCAAACACTTGTTCATTCTATAAGGTATTTACGCTAGAAGTAACTCAGACTTTTATGTATACGAACGCAAGATGCACTTTGAGCAATCAATATGTAGCAAATCCTTTTGGTCTTCTATTGTAACAAACAACACATATCCAAGTATGTGATTAAACAACAAATTATATCAAATTCGCCAAATTTGAGTATGTAAACAAACCCATCACATGGATCAAAATTTCGATACATAGGAACAAAAATATAGAGTGACCTCTATTTCAACATAATTCTTTGATTTACAATTTCTACAAATGTTCCCAGAAAACTTCGAAAAAATTTCGGAAAGTTTCTATTCCTTTTTAATTATTTAACTGACCAAAGATATCGCCAAAACAAAATTTTAATCCTAAACTCAAACAGGGTTACTCAATTTGGAAAAACATTCAAAATAGAGAATCAAATACCTAAGTTCTGTTCCCCTCAAATGAGTACCATATAAAATGAGCCTTTACTATGATTGATGATTATATATGACATGTAAAAACAAATGAAATTCAGCTTAATTTAATCACTGAAACGGACAAATTGAAACAAAACATAAATAATTTCCAGCATTTAAATTTAGGAAAAACAGAATAAAATATAGAGATTTAAGAAATTGAATACCTTGCTCAGAGAACCCATCTTTTCCTATCCCTTTATCTCCGACGAAGAATTTTGCTTTGAAACGACGCTGGAACTTGAGAAAGTCAATTGGATTCCTCATTATATATAATGGTCTATGATTGATTGTAAAGACTAATATGTCCTTATTATCATAATGTTTTATGTCCAGGTTAACTGAACCAGAGGAGAGCCAATGTGGATATTTTCGCCATTTCAAGAAGATAAGCATGAATTTTCTATGGTACCTTTTATATTTTGGCGTGGTAAGCACTAAGCGTTTTTTTTTTTACCATTTTGTCAGTTTTTTTTTTTAATTATACCCTTTTTGAGTTCTTCGGAACACAAATTTACTTAAATCTTGAGAAAAAATGTAATGAGATTTTCCCTTTTTTTAAAAAAAAAAAATAAGAAAAAATGTAAAGAGTTTTAGAAAGGAAAAAAAATCAATGGAAATGAATTTCAAGGAATGTGAAATAAGGGTGGTAGGTGAATGGGTTAGATCGGGCCAAATATGGAACTAGTTGAGACAAATTTGGGAAGATCAAGTTGGGCCAAGGAAGAGTTGTCTATGTAAGGGAGTGAATTTTCTATCACACATTAGTGTCACATTTTTGTGTAACACCAATGTATAATAGACACGTGTCATCCTCTCAAAATTAATTATGTACCATATAACATAAACTACTCCCTTAACATATATTTAAAGGTAATTAATTAAGAAATTAATGATTATGAATCAAACAAGGAAAGAAATAGAAAAAAGTAATAAAAAAATCTCTGCGTTATTATGGTAGAGATTATGACTCCTTCTCACCAATCTTAATAATTTTTTATTCAAATTCATTATTAATTTACTACCTCATTTTCACCAATCTTACATTGTTCTATGTATATTGTTACACACCTAATCGTTTAAATTTTTGCCGCATATTTTTGATAGCTCAATTGCAAAAATTAAGGTTATGATTTTTCAATTTCCTGTTCATTTAGCCTTTTTGAAATGCATTAATGAAAACGTCTGAATATTTTTGATAAAAGAAATTGTATATGCTAGTATATCAAAGCAAAAGAATAAAAAAAATTATGAAAAAAATGACAGAATTTTGATTGAGATTTTTTAGAAGAATGGTGGAGAAGAAGGAGTCATAATCTCTACCATAAAAATGTAGAGATTTTTTTTAATTACCTTTTTTTTTTTATCACTTTCCTTGTTTAAATTTACAATAATTTCTCGTTTTAATAACCTTTAAAAATATGTTAAATATTAGTGTATAATATCCGGTACATAATTAATTTTGAAAGGGTGACACATGTCTATCATACATTGGGGTGACACAAAGGTTAGACACCAATGTGTGATAGAAAATCCGCTCCTCGGTATTAGTACTTTTGGTTCTAAAAAGTTTGGGAAAATAATTTTGTGTTCAAAGTAGAGTTTGTAATTGATTTTTTGGATTGACCTTAATCATTTTTTTTTTGAATTGTATTCTTCTCCCCTTTGTTCATTTTTTTTCCTTTAATGTACATGTTTATTTTTTGACTTAATATGTAAGCTTGCAATAAAAGAAAAATAGAAAACATTACATGGGCTCAGCAGTTCTAACGGAACGAATTAGAGCTGCTTAAAGAAAACAAAAATCAAAGATGCACAACGTACAGCAGTGAAGAGAGTGAATTACGCAAAAAACGCGATCGTTTTCGGCTCAAATCTGTTGTTACATAATGGTTTTTCATCTCATGTTACACCGTTCGATTTCCGCCACGTGTCCATATTCCGTCTCTTTATTCCACCGCCACATCATCCCTTGACCCCACAACTTATTCTCAAATCACGTGTGTGATAAATGTACACTCCAAAAAGTTAAAGAAAATAATATTAAATTAAAAATGGCAGAGAGGGTAGACGGCGGATTTAAGAAGAAACCAATTGAGAATATTTTTTCCATTGAGAATTGGTAAAAATATTTTCATTTAAGTTTAAGACAAACCCATTGCGGCTCAAATCTGCTGTTACAAAATGAAGAAATATTCTCAAAATGAAGAATTATCAACAAAATGAAGAAAGAGTGGCCGGCTCAAATCTACTATATGGAAGCAAAAACCCTATCTTTGCAAGATCCCCAATTTTCATTACATCATTATCGGTAGGTTGAGAAGTCATGTAGTCTTTTCTTCGAGTATGGAGATTTGAATTCTTTTCTGAAAGACGCAAAAACCCAATCGTACGCATTTTTCATATAAGGCTAATAATGTGGAAATCATGGCTATGGATTTGAGGGATCCATTTTCTGATTTTCGGGTCCCAATAGAGGAAATGGTGGAGGCAAAGATTGGGAGTGTTTGGAAGAATTGCTGACTTACTTAAGAAATGGTGGAGGCAAGGATTTCCTGATTTTCTGAATTTCTGATTTTTCATCCTAGTCGTTCTTTGTTCTTTGTGTTCGTCAAGTTCTGTTAAAGCTCCGTTAATATCTTTAGTTACTTATGGACACGTGGCGGAAATCGGACGGTGTAATAGGAGATGAAACACCATTATGTAACAGCAGATTTGAGCCGGATCGTTTTGTGTATTATGGGAGGCAAAGAAAACAAAATGAAAATATCCGGTACTATTAATAGGGAGGTTACCTGCAATTTTTCTTTTTGATTTATTATATGAAAGTTATTTTATCAAAAAAAAAAAAAATTTAAAAGCACCACATCTTACCTTAAAAAATATCAGTCAATGGTATTGGTAGCATATTTTTTGCACAATGTTTTTCTATATAGGAGTTTGGCATAGCAGATTTAAAAAAAGAAAGCTATATCGCAAAGGAACAACTAAACAACATTTATTAGTCCAAAAAGAAGGAAGAATAAGCACAACATCGTCGATGATATATGGAAAAAAAAAAATTTAATAACTTGGTGAAAGCTGAACAAACTCTCTTTGTAAATTAGAGCTCTAAAAGTTACATGTTTTCCGTATAAGGATATTTTTTAAGTTGATTTGTATTGAACGAATAAGAAACCAATTGATGAATATTATATTTTTCAGCCTTGTCCAGAAGCAACCAATCGTTCTTCCAAGCCAAGAAAGGGTAAAGATAATCTGCAAAAGGTCCATGACATACTGTTTGGACCAAGACTCTTTCACCCCGTATTCCTTCATCACCCAAATGTCAATGGGACCTTCCTCCCAATAGACATACCAAACCATGGCAAGACACTCATTTATTACAAAAAAACTTCTCCAATAATCTCCTGTTTCTGTTGAAGAATCAGGATAGTCCAACAACCGAAAAACCTCGGTATTTACATCAAAACATAGGATAGCAGCATACGTGAAATCCATCCCATCATGTTTTGCATCCCAATGACAAGCACCATTGAAGAATAGTTGTAAATAAGTCAACACATTAACTTTTTCCAGTTGAATGGTGTTACCAACATCAATTTGCTTCCAGGAATTTGTAGTTAAATTGTACAGATTGACCATGATATGAGGTTTTCTATATACTTCTGGATCAACGGACTGCAACAGGACAACTTTGAAATTATTGTTGTCGCTAGTATTACCAAATCCCCATCATTGAATAGAAAAGAAACAACCCTGTGGGCAAACGAACCGACAAGGTGGAACCCACTTGAATTCTCGCAATGCCGGGTTGCACAATATAATAAATTCCTCGTAGAATATGCATACCAGTCCGTTGCAGGGGCCCAAAATAAAGACACATTCAGTTACGTATGATCTCGTATATCGACCCCTTATATCCTTGAGGAATGGAATGGGCAGATTTGGACTTATCTCCTCCAATGTCGGAGAATCCGGATCGTGGAAGGACAAGATGTCATCATCGTTTTGTGGTGGAAGCAAACAACGTCTCACGAGCAACACATCCCTTCCTCTTTGACTAAGAATGTGGTTGTTGATAAAGCTAGCGCTTTTCAGCAAAGTGCACCAGGATTTCGAGACACACCTAAATCGAACAATTGATTTTACTGGCAGACACACCAGAATTTGAATCATCACATCTTCTGGAAGTTCTAGTCCAATACTTGTTTCTGACCCAAATGAAGACGAGCATAAATTCATCACTGAAACTGTAATACATAGAAAAATGATAAAGATATATAAATATAAATTCATCACTGAAAATGTAATTTTTTAAGAGTAGAAGGAATGTCCTTGTAATATAGTTCTAATCGAAGGGGTGTTCTTATAATTTTTGATAAATTTAGTAAGTTTCTGTAATTATACCTATATGCAGAGTTGTCTAAGTAAATTTTCCTATATATGTAAATTTCCCTTTAAAAAATCTAGCATGTAAAGAAATTAAATTAAAAATTGAAAAACTAAAAAGAGAGATCAGAAATTGACCAAAGTGACTTTTGAAGCCTATGTAGCACCACAATTACCTTAAAACAGGTTCCCTCCTTTTCAAAGATAGTCAAGTTACTTTCAATTACCGGGAAAAAAAATTAAAGGAGAACGAAGAATATTTTAAATTTTATAGACAAAATTTATCTCTTTTTTTGTTCTGTTAATAAAATGAATAAACATACTATATTTATAAGGGGAAAGGTTTAGCTTTCAAAACCGGTGTGGGAGAACTTCTTTTAGATTAATATCTTACCTATACGATTAATATGAAAGTAGTTTGATTAAGCTTGGTATCGGTTTGGTTTGGAAAAGTGGTTTCGAAGGTTTCGGTGAAATCGTTGAAACTTGAATTGGATAATGATTTCAATAGAATATTGAGATGATAAATATTATTAAATAATAGTTAATGAATTTTGATAATTTGATAGTCCATTTGGATGGTGGTTTAGTTGTTAGAATTCGAAAAAGAGAGGTAGAAAGTAGGTGTCAAATCAATAATTTTATAGGATTTAAAATATAATATTTTATTGTGTAATTATTGAGAATTGATTGTAAATATTTAGATACGATTGTGATATTAATTTAGATGATAATAAATCTTATTATTTAAATAAAATAATTCATAATTTTATTATTTTGTAAATTATAAGGTATATATAATATCATACATGTACGACGTTATTTTATAACTAACATAACCAAATGTAATATGAAAAAACACAATAAAATATTTTAATAACAATTGTTTGAATGCAAAATCGTAAACTTCCTTATAGCGCATAATATTACAAAATAGTTAATTGAATAACATAACATTAATAAAATCAAACAATATTTTATGAAATGAAATTAATGTTTCTTTAATGTAATATATATTGGTCTTGACAGTCGATTTATTTTTGTTATTTTATAAATCTGAATTGAATAGATTTATGATACGTGATGGACGTAATACTGTTTGCTTTCAACCGTAATTTTTTGCAATACATGCCAACACACTTCCATGACATGGATTATAAATAAATATCTGAAGATGCAATATTGCAATTATAACTTAAATTTGTTTGCTTTTCCTTTTTATTTTTCTTGGAAGAAAATTTTATTTGGTTGAATTGAGTGGGTTGTTATATATTTAACAAAATTACTACAATATGTCATGTATAATGTGATTTATTGACGCCACACAAAAAGTAGTCAAATTAAAATATTTTTTTACAAATATATTTTATCAATTAATTTGATTCAGCTTGGCTACACCAAGTTGGAATAAAAAATTATTTATTATGATAATAATAAATATTTAAAGATAACTCTGAAAGAATAATTTGACTATTCCTTTATTCTTTGCTAATTTGATATAAAATGAAGTATACTAGAGTTATTTGCTTGGAGAAGTGAAGGGCCACAATCGACAGCCTACCTGATTTTTACAATTGCGGCCCAAACATCAATGACTACTCTCTGGAATCTAAATGCCTTTTTCTGAATTTACCTATGAGATAAAAAAAAATTATTAGGGCAGGTTTGGAGGCTTGGCTGAAACCTGTCAAGGCCCATCACAAAATGAGATTTGGCCCAATTTAATTAAGACCACATTGGACCAAACTAAATCCATACAAGCCCATAGTGATTCATTTTTTTCTCCATTTTGGAATATACCTTTTTTTTTTTTTTTATCATTTTTTTATCATATAATGGTAATTCAATTTTTTTCTCCATTGGTTATTCATTTTAATTCAGTTTTGGTCAAGTGATGTGATATTTTTATCTTATCATGAAAATTCAATTAACATATATAAATTAAAACTCTTGTGTTGACATTATTTTTTCTCCATTACATTGAATTTCATTTAACTATTCCTTTCAAGAGTATTTGTTAACCTTGCGTTTATGCAAGCTTTAAATTATTTAACCTACAGTATGTATGATTTTATATTTAATTATTGAGATCATAATTATAAAAGTAGAAAACATACTTTTACCTTTATATTTAACTTATGGCACATTGAAATTTTTCATGTCCTGCATAAACATATTTATTTATTCTTTTATCAACTTAATTGCATCTTAAATATTTGTATTGGATCATCTTACTCTAAAGAAAAAATGTTAGCATACTTTCTCTCATCTTTTGTTGGATAAAATTATACCAATTTTATGTTTTCTTAATTTATAGTTTTTACTCCTATTATTTTATCAAAAATAGAAAAAGCATCGAGTTTGTTACTTTATCTCAGGGCATCTCCTATGTATAAGGGGGAAAGTGGATTGGGGGGTTTTTGGATTGAGAGGGGAAAAATTATCAACTTTAATGTATCAAGGGGTCAAAATGCAAAATCCCCTTCCCCTTGGCATTTAACCGCTTGAAGCGGTGTGGCTTGCCTCACCGCTCGCCCGCCCAGCTATAATACATATATATATAATACTAATATATATACTAATAATATATTAGTATAGTATATTAACAATTAGTAACAGCTATACTAATATATATACTAATAATATATTAGTATAGTATATTAACAATTAGTATAGTATATTAACATTGCCACCTGCTATTCCCTTTCTTTTTTTTTTTTTTTTTTTTCTTTTATTTAATTAGGTTGTATCTAAATAAATTGTGTATTAAACCTTAGTTTTTATTTAATTTGTGTATTAAATCATACAACTAAAATAATTTGTTTTTATTAATAAAACTAAACTCTTATTTAATCTTAATTTTATTTAATTTGTGTATTATTTTTAAAAAGTTAATTTTATTATAAAATGTAACTTTTATTTAATAAAATCAAATTTAATGTAACTATTATGTTGAAAAATTTAATGTCAATATTAAATTATTTTTATAATTTTCAACTATTTATAATTTATTATTAGTTGTTATATTATTATGTAATTTAAAAAAAATTATTGTTTGTCAACTATTTAATTATTGTATTGTATTGTTGTGTTTTTTTTTTTATAAAAAATATTGGTTGTTATTGTTATTATTATTGTCAATCTTAAATTATATCTTATTGTTATTAATTATTTATTTATTTCACATACGAGTTAATTTTTATTATTAGTAGTATTGCTATTATTATTATTCTTATTATTAAGTGAGAGTGGGGGAATTGAGAATTTTAATTAAATGTAATTGATAGATTGATACATTGAAGATGACTTATGAAAATGAAAGGGGAAGCTGGACTTGGATTCAGAGGGGAAGCTGGACTGAGTGAGGGGAAGCTGGACTTGGACTGATCTATACATAGGAGATGCCCTCAGCTTTTGAAAAATTGAACCCCCCCCCCACACCAATTATAAGTCTTCTAGGTCTGCCCCTGTCTATTCTGTATATTAGCAAATCGGTCCCTTGACTGCAATGTTGGTTTTTAATTTTTTAATTATCATTATGACATAAAACTTACATAATAGGATTTTTAATATTTACGTAATTTTAAAATTATTGTTTTCAGATTTTATATTAAATTTTATTTCATTATATATATATATATATATATATATATATATATATATATATATATGTAAAATCTAATTAACTTAAAAGATATTTTTAAAATTTTAAAAATATAATAAGTTTAATTATTTTTTTTTTCAGATTTTATATTAAATATGATTTAAATATCATATGTAAAATCTAATTTGTTTAAAAACATTTTTTCTTTAAAATTTAAATAAACTAATAATTTTAATTGATATTCATTTTTTTTAAATTTTATATAAAATATTATTGAATTTATATATATTAATGTAAACTTTAATTAGTTTAAAATATTTTTTTCATTTAAAAAATATTATAAGTTTAATTGATATTTATTTTTTCAGATTTTATATAAAATATTAATTAATTTATATATATTAATTATAAAATCTAATTAGTTTAATAGATTTAATATAAAATTTATTAAATTAAATAATTATTTTATTATTTTTGTTATTGGAACTAAAATACTTCAAACTTGTGAATTGTGTGGTAAATTTGTTGATCAGAAAATATTTGGGGCAAATTTTACCGTAATCTTTAATTATGGGATCAATTCTGCAAATTTTTCATCAATTTCCATCCAACATTGGAAGAAAATTAAGAGGGACATCCTAAAAGGGATGAAAATGGATGTAATTTTGGATTTCAGAGATACGAATGCGTTACATTACATTGATAAGAGAGACGTATCTGCTATGAAAAATTTGAGAGGAACTCAATCTGCTACGAAAAATTTAAAAGGGATGAATATACAAAAATTGACCCATAAGGAGAACAAAAACTGAGATTCATTTTCTACTTTGAGAATGTTACTTTGAATATGGTTATTTTTGCCTTAAATGTTAAGTATCAATTATGTATGAGTTGGTACACAACTATTAGAAATACAGTGTTGATTTGGAATTTGGCAATTTTGATGTTACTTTGAGTTACAAATTTTTTGTCATTTTTATACTTGTCTCATACGTGAGTTAGGTATAGGGGGTCATGTTAGTTAAATATCACAAGGGTGAAGACATTTTAGGGACAAATATGTCATTTGTGCACAGTTGGGCCTTTAATTGAAATGGATCATGGTCTTGAGCTGAAAATGACAACCGAACACATGACAAAAATGGGAGACCTGGACTGCAATTGGGCATTAGTCACCCTAGACCGAATTATGGCCCGTAATCCCATCTAGTCTGGTTTGGGAAACCAAACGGACCCTTATCTGGAAAATGAAGACCTCGAGTTTACTTAAATGGACACATCAAATCATTTTAAAATAATTACAGTAATTCTTAGTTTAAGAATTTGAATTCAGTCAAGATAGTAGCACTACTATCAACAAATTAGTCCATTATACTATTTTTATTTCTAAATATATGTCGTTTAAGGATTATTATATCTTACTCTCTTAATTTCTACAACATCGTTTAAGGATTATTATATCTTACTCTCTTCCTTTCTAAAATATGCAGTTCAAGGATTATTATATTATACTCTATTTATTTTTAAATACATGTCGTTTAAGGTTGTTGAGTATTAATTAACTTGCTATTTATTACCTAGATTTTTCGGAGAATGAAAGTCTTATAGTACAAAATAACCCTTGAATAATTTTTTGAAAAATTAAAGATATTTATAATAAAAAAGGGTAAAATAGTTAAAATAATTTAAGTGTCTCTCCACAATGATATGTATTTAGAAATACTAGCATATGTCCCGTGCTATGCACGGATTTTAAAAAATCTATATGTTAAGTACCTTGTTTAATATGTTAAAAATATTTATTGTACGACATGGTTAAATATATAAAATGATTATACCATATATATATATATATATATATATATATATATATATATATATATATATATATATATATATATATAAAATGAGAATAACAATATTTATATACAAAGAAAAATAATATGTTAAATATTAACAAAAAAGGATAGAGGACGAAGTTATATTCTTTACAAATACATCACTCTAGACATCTAAGCTACATAGGAATATTTGCAAACCATCAATGTTAAACTAATACCTGCAAAATGAATAAAAAATTAAAGTAAAAATTCTATCATATTTATGCGAGTTTTATTTTTTGATATCGATAGTATATTAGTGAAATTTTCCAATTTGAATTTGTTGAATGTTAATATGGCAATTGAAGATGTGATTATTTAGTGCCAATTTTTGCTTTGCTCACCCGCAAGTATTAAATAAAAATACTACTTAAATTTTAATACAAAGGGACAAATTTTAAGAAAAATAATAATAATCAGAATGCTTCACATTAAAATATAATCGAATTGCGTAGAACCCATGTGGGGATATAGGGTCAAAAGAATTGATCGTTGAAACATTAAATATAAACAAAATCTTAGGCAAGCAGTTTGTTTGAGAAATTGGAATGATTTCAAATGTATTTTACTTTACATGTTATCTTCATGTTTGTAATCAGGTATTCTATGCATTAGGAAGAAGGTTTCAAGTCCTTAAATGTTTTGATTTTTTTTCCTTATGATAACAACACTTGATATATATATATATATATATATATATATATATATATATATATATATATATAGGGAAAATTGCTTTTTTGGTACCGTAGGATAGGCTGACTTGCACGTTTGGTACCATTGGATACGAAAATGCAAATTTGGTACCATAGGATATATTTTCATTTCAATTTTGGTACCAAACCCAATTTTTCTACAAAGTTAATGACAATTTACCCCTTATGAAATGCATAATGTTCAATTTATCCCTCTATAATTTGAAAAAAATCAATTTACCCCCTGTAAAATTTTAATGAAGCAATTTACCCCCTTCAGTCGGAGATTGTAACTCACTTGCCGAAATTGAGAGTATGCATGCAAACTATTTTATTTAACATAGGGGGATAAATTCCCACATTTATCATAACACAATGGGTAAAAAATCACATTATCATAATAAAAGTGGATTAAGTGCCGCCTATAAAAATATCAGGGAGGCGATGTGAAATTTTTAAAAAATTTCAAGGGGTAAAATGCTCTTTTTAAAACCACGAGGGGTTTAATTGAACATTATGCATTTAGTAGGGGGTAAATTGCCATTAACTTTGTAGAAAAATTTGGTTTGGTACCAAAATTGCAATGAAAACCTATCCTATGGTACCAAATTTGCATTTTCATATCCAATGGTACCAAAAGTGCAAGTCAGCCTATCCTATGGTATCAAAAAAACAATTTTCCCTATATATATATAAACAACATAAGAATTAGTGGCATATAATACTTACCTCTTTGATTAATAAATAACACCTTCAAAATCTTCTCAACTGCATGCTTAAGATATACTTTACTCCACTGTTGTTATCATAAGAACATAACAAATTAAAAACATTTGAAGACTTAAAATCTTGGCCAAAAAAATTTAAGAGATAAAAAAAGATAAGCTTACATCTCGATTACAAAATAAAGAACACCACCAAAATCCTCTAAATTTTCTGTCTATCCCTTTATCAAGTGTTGTTATCATAAGAAAAAAAATCAAAACATTTAAGGACTTGAAACCTTCTTCGTAATGCATATAATACCTGATTACAAACATGAAGATAACATGTAAAGTAAGATATATTTGAAATGTTTCTCAAAAAAAAAAAAAAAAGATATATTTGAAATGACTAAGAATATTAAGAATTTAACCCATGTAAAAAGAACACATATCTTAGTCAATGTAATATATATGCATTAAAGCTAATTGTTCAGCCAAATCGCATGAAAAGAAATGAAAAGTGTATAACATAATGAGTTAAACCGTCTACCATACTTCAAACACCCCTGCTTCATCTTTTGTTCATTTACTCTAAGAAGTATGAACGCGCTGTTGCAAGTAAGGAAAATATAAAAATTTGAAATTAGATTTGAAAATATTATGAAACTGAAAAATTAATTTATTAACCAATCAAATATGACATTATGAAAACTGATTTTTTTTTAAGAAATAAGTTGTGCAACCGCCTAGAGCAAACTGTTTAGTCAAAAGAAATGGAAAGAGCATAACATAATGAGTTATCGTAATGAAAATATTAAAATCAGAAAGGTGAAAATATTATGAAACTGAAAAAAAAATGATTAAAACATATTGAAGAGAAGATGGAAAAAACTGAATTGTAAGTGAGTTTGAGATTGTACGTGGGTCAGGAGGTAGTTATATTATTATTAAGAAAAATAAAATAAATCAAACTAAGGAGAAAAACGTGGGTGTGAATTTGGATGTGGTTATAATATGTATGATGTAATTATTAGGTAAAATAAAATAAATCAAAATAAAAAGAAATTAGTATTTTGGTCAAAACAAATTAATTGAAATCAAAGACTGTTGTGAAATATATTATAAAAAATAGATAGATAGATAGATTATGTAATCCTTATTTTTTTTCTTATTCTTTCTAGAGGAATCACGATTCAAGACTTATTATTTAAGATTTTCCCGAGCCCAAATCCACCCACTTAGGCCTAGCCCAACTCAAATTTAACTTACAATTCTGTCTTTTCTTGCCCAGAATCAGGCCCAACTCTAAATCCTCAAAACCCACCTTCCTTGGCTCAATTCATTTACTTAAAAATTTGCAGACAACAAATAACAACATAATTAAAAAAAAAAAAAAAAGGAAAATAAACTTAAATTTAGACAAACAAAAATTAATGATAAATATATTTTCTTCTTTTGATAATAACCAAAGTAACAGATAGATAATTCATTCTAATAATATATTATTTATGGATTTAACTAAGTACTAGGGAATATAACATGAGAGATACGACAATAACTCCCTAGTTTAGGACATGAGATGGGAAGTGACCCACTCGGATCATAGCATATTACAATTTGAGTAAGGTGAGCAGAAGAACACTTAATTATCGGCTGCATACCAATTGCATCAAATACTGATTAATTGATTCTGGCTACATCCACTAAGACGGCGTCGTTCGGAATAATGCTGAAAATGGATGTTTCAAGAATTTGAAGCAAATGAACTTTATTGTCACCCCCAGCAATTCACCCAACCCAAGAGGTCGAGGACACGAGGGTTGGCGCGAAAAAAAGGGACATGGAGGGACTTGGGCGCAAACAGCTGGCCAACGGGACACTTACGGGCCACGTCAAGACACTTGGCCAAGACGTGACCCGACAGGTGGCACAGGGGCTGCCTAGGGCCGGCCCTAGAGACTTTAGAGTCCCAAACAAGGCATTGGAGGTTCTGGGAGGTTCTAGAAGACTCCACACAAGTCCAGAACATTCAAGGAGACTCCGGGAAGTTTCACACGACTCCGGAGGGATCCGGAAGATACCGGGAGACGTCGGAAGGATTCGGAAGAGCCTACACGAGTGTAGAACGTTGCGGAAGACTTTAGAACCGTGTAGAGTGCTCAAGAAACAAGTAGAACTCCCTTGTACATAGTAGGACAATCTAGAATTGTGTACATAGTTCTAGTATATGTAGGAAGTTGTAGAAGGGTCTAGAGAATCACTCCTAGCCCTTAGATCAAATAAATCATGGCCGTCGAGGAGGCAAGTAGTATAAATAGGTAGGAGCTCATTTGTAAATCCATCCTTCAAGTTGTAAGCTTTCATTGTGCAATAAAGAGAGTTTTCTAAAGTTCTTTGCTCACACATTCCTTAGCCACTTTTCATACTTAAAATCTTTTCCACAAGTTAGGGAAAGGCTGAACTTAGCCAATTTCGACAGCGGGGCGGAGTCGACGAAAGTCGGGGGTAAGTCGAGGCTAGGTGCCACACGGTACTCTTGAAAAGTTAAGTCCGTGACATTATACTTCAAGTCTACCGCCTTCCACAAATAACCGTTCTGATCGTAGAACGGATATGAGCAGAGCCCGTGTTTGAGCCATTGTGCATCCACTAAATTTAGGAGGGCAGGATCGACCTTTGTAAGATCGGGCCAATGTGTTATCAGCTCCAACTTCAAGTTTTCTTTCTGCATATATATCTAAATTCAAATTAAACTTACATAATGACGTCTGGAAATTAAGAAAATTAGACTTACCACATCATTATAATTGAATGGAGGCTGTGTGAGGCAGAATTTCATCCTGCTCGTGAATTTCTCCGGCCAAAGTCCATGGATTGTGAAATTCTGGGGAACTGGAGTTAAGAGACAGTTGTTGATACGACAATAAGAATTTGGCCACTGTAAAACCAAATTGAAAAAATCAAAGTTAGGCTGATTCTGAGGTGACAAAAAATGAAGAGAGGAGAGGAGAAAGAAGATGACTTCTCTGTCCATTTTCACTTGATCGACCATGTTTTCTTTAGCAAAACAGGGTCACATATTTATAATGAAGACGTTCAACTTCAATTCAACACAGAGAAGATGAAAATAATTTTACCTATCAAAAGATTTAATGATGACATAATCAATTTTTTGTATGTAACCATGGCTAAAAACTGAACATAGTTGATTTGATTTCTGAAAATAAAAATCAATAATAACATATCTCATAGAAAGTGAAAGAGAGAGAGTGAGGTAAGTCTATGAAGATTTATATAGTATATTTATTTATAGGTATGGCTATATATGTTATACGAGGACTTTTTTGACCTGTTAATCTTCTCCTCAAGAAATTTTATCAGTTTAATATTGTAGTATATATATTATGAAATCATCAAATCAAATTGTAATTGTAGTCATCTAGTCCTTTAAATATAAAGAGAAAGTAACTAATATCATATGATTATCTCCATTAATCTCACTGAACATATTTAGATTTAATGACAATTAACCCCTTATGATGTGCACATTGTTCAATTTACTGCATTTGATGTGGAAAAAAGCATTTTACCTCCTTATAATTTTAAAAAAATTTCACACTACTCCCTGATATTTTTAAACTTTAAAAAATAAATTTACTAAATTACCCCTCTTACACACTATCATTTGACTCAGTTTACTTAAAAATGTGCCACTTTACCCCCTATTATGAAAAATATCATATCACTCTATGTGTTTTAATAAATTTGGCACTTGCAATATGATAGATGTGACAGTTTACATTTTAGAAAAATATCATCAAATGCACTAAAAGAAAAGTCATATATGTACCTTAAAGTTTAAATGATACTTTTTTGCTATGCTTCGATTAATTAACATTAGAGGTTATTAGACAACTTTTCAATTACCTCTTCTGTTTCATTTTAATTATCACATTTGTAAATTTTCATTTTTCAAAATGTCCAAATTGTATTTGTAAAGTCTGTAGTTATCAAAAATAGAAAAAAGGTCGTCTAGTCTTTTGAGCTATTTGTATTCTTAAATCAACAATTACAAAAATAAAAAGAAAAATTAATTATTAAATTAAGTGGGGTAATATAATCTGATTATCTTCATTAAATTACTCTACGATTATGACTATATATCCCAGTTTCAATTTCAAAGGAAGGTGGAGGGCAATTCTGGGGATTTATTAAAGTGAAAAGCTAATAATGTCATATCTCAAGAGAGAGAGAATTTTTTTTTGCTCTATAGCCTATAGATGCAATTATGAGGACAACAAATTTTTTTTTTGGCGACGAAGGTGAGGATTGGGTTTTTGGCACGTTAATTCCATAGGACATGTTTAATGTATAATTTATTTTTCTGTGATATGATAATAGATAATTTAATTATCTCTCTATGAAATGAAATAATGAAGAATTTATCTCCTCTCTCTATGAAATGAAATAATGAAGAATTTATCTCCTTATGATATAAAATAATAAGCAATTTACTTCTTTGTTAATGTAGGTATTGCACACTTACTCTATAATACGACTAAGACTTCATTTTCATGAAAAAATGACCAATTTAACCATACCCTAGACAATATAGTCACTTTACCCCCTATAATATGCGTAAATAGGCAATTTACCTTCCTTTTGATATGTGTAAATGGACACTTTAACTCCCTATGACATTGTATAATATGTATTTTACCCCCTTATTAAAATGTAAAAATCAAGAGGTAGACAATGTGCTTTTATAAAAATATAGGGAGGTCTTTCGCCCTTTTATTTAGCACATAGAGTTAAACTATTCACTCATTAGAATTTCTTACTATTAAGCAGTTTTGTCTTTGATATTAAAAAATACAGTAATTAACTTGTTGCCTGTTAATCTTCTCAAGAAAATTCCATATATGAAATTACTATTCCCTAAACATCTTAATTAATCAAATTTTATACAAAAAGGGTCTGCTAGCTTGTAACCTACTCTCCTCATAAGACCTATTTCACGATTAAAGCAGTAAAAATATTTTTTTAAGAAATATAATTTAAAGTCAAGTAATATTATCTCATTATTTTTATTCGTTAATTATGACATAACTGAAGGGTCAAAAAATAAAATGTATATGTGCAAAAAATGAAAAAAAGTCTTAGAAAAAGAAAAAAACTTTCACCTTAAAAAAGGATAAAAAAAAGAAGGAAACAGAGTAGGCTGATTTGGATTTCTAAAGAAATCAATAATAACATATCTCACAGAAAGAGAAAGAGAGAATGTGTATATTATGAATTCATCAAATTGTAACTGTAGTCATCTAGTCCTCTGTAAAGAGATGGGAGATAATGGCTTGATTTCTATTAAACAAAGATGGGATATATATACATGTACAAGACTTAATCAAATATTCTATATTTAGCTAATTACGTAGTCTATGTGATTTGCTATCAATCAAATATTCTACATCTAGCTAATTACATGATCTATGGGATTTGTTTGTCAATCCAATATATACAACTCTTGAATAGGAAACTAATAAGATAATTTACACAATTAAATAATGAATGAATTAATTTATCCAATATGCCCCCTCAAGATGGAGCTCCTGTGGAGAGTCCAATCTTGATCTTCAATAGTTGAAAACGGTTGCGTGGAAGAGGCTTTGTCAAGACATCAGCTAATTGGTCTTCTGAGGACACATGAGTGACACGTAGAGCACCACTTTGTACTTGATCCCTCATAAAATGATAATCAATCGCAACATGTTTCATCCGTGAATGGAAGACGGGATTGGAGCAGAGTTGAGTTGCACCAATATTGTCACAATAGATAACCGGAGCAACAGGAATCCAAACGCCAAGTTCAGTTAGAATCGAACAGATCCAACGTAACTCAGCAGCTGTCGCAGCGACAGAACGATATTCAGCTTCAGTGGACGAGCGTGCAACCGTGCGCTGTTTCTTGGAAGGCCAAGATATCGGATTGCGACCGAGGTAAACAATATAAGCACTAGTGGAGGTGTAGTCGTCCTTATTTCCAGCCCAATCAGCATCTGAGAAGGCATGAAGAGATAGTGATGTTTGACGGTGCAAGGCAAGACCATGATCCACTGTACCAGAAAGATAGCGAAGTAAACGTTTGACAGCATTCCAATGATCAGTAGTAGGTCGATGCATGAATTGGGACAACTTATTAACTGCATATGCGATATCAAGACGAGTTAGGCACAAGTATTGAAGACTTCCAACAATAGTTCTGTATTCAGAGGGATCTGTCAAAGCAGTGCCAGAAAGAATTGTAAGAGTTGGCTCGGTGGCAAGTGGAGTGGTGACAGGTTTGGCCCCTGTCATATTTGTGCGAGCAAGAAGGTATGTGATATATTTCCATTGAGAGAGGAGTAAACCCGTGGAAGTAGTAGCAACTTCAACACCAAGAAAGTATGACAAATCACCGAGATCTTTGATAGAAAATCTTTTGCTAAGAAGATCAATAAAATGTTGAACTGTAGTTGCATTGCATCCAGTAATAATTATGTCATCAACATGTACAAGAAGATAAAGTTGATTACCGCTATTGTTGAGGACAAAGAGTGATGTGTCTGCATGAGAGTTGGTAAATCCACATGCTACAAGAAATTGTCGTAGCTCGTGGTACCAGGCTCGTGGTGCTTGTTTGAGACCATATATAGCCTTATGTAACTTGCAGACATATGTGGGATTATCACGGTCAAGAAAACCTGGTGGTTGTGCCATGAAAACATCTTCAAATAGGTGACCTTGTAGAAATGCATTGTTTACATCAAGTTGTCGAAGAGGCCACCCACGACTAACCGCAAGACTAAGAACCAAGCGAATAGTGACAGGTTTGATAAACGGACTGAATGTGTCATGATAATCAACACCGGGACGCTGATGAAATCCCTTAGCAACCAGTCGTGCTTTGTACCTGTCAATTGAGCCATCAGGTAAACGTTTAATTCGAAAAATCCATTTGCAACCAACAAGATTTTGCATTGAATTAGATGGGACAAGTTCCCATGTACCATTTTGCACAAGAGCATCATACTCCTCAGACATAGCCTGACGCCATTTAGGATCTTTGAGGGCTTGGGTCATTGTGTGCGGCTCAAGTTGATGATTCGATGTTATGGTAGCAGAAAGATTAAGTTTTTGGATGGGTTTATGGATATTGTTTCGAGCACGAGTGGTCATAGTGTGGGTGTTGGTGGGTGGGTTTTGAGGAGAAAGGTTTGGAGAGAGTGGTAGGGGTGAAGAGGGTTGTCTTTGTGGGTTGTCATTTGTTTCGGTAGGATCTACTGAAGTTGAGAGTTCGGTTATATGAAGTGGATCCGAGCCAGGGGGCGAGGCTGTGGATGGCGTGTTGAGTGGCGCATCTGTAGGTGAGATAAGTGATGCTGATGGAAACCAATTTGGGACTGTATCTGGACTTGGTTGACTACGGTGACTTTGAATGGATTTGAATTGAAATATAGATTCCACAAATTTGACATGACGGGATGTGTAGATTCCGGAGGTGGTAGGATCAAGACATAGATAGGCACTTTGGGTGAGGGAGTACCCGACAAACACACATGGGATGGATCGAGACTCAAGTTTGTGACTAGAATAGGGACGAAGCCATGGATAACATAAGCAACCAAAGATACGGAGTTTTGTGTAGTTTGGTGAAGATTTAAAAATGGACTCATAAGGAGAAGAAAGTGAAAGTGTAGGTGTGGGCATGCGGTTAATGAGATACACAGCTGTTGCAAATGCATAATTCAAATATGTGAGCGGAAGTGAGGCGTGAGTGAGAAGGGATAGACCAGTTTCGACAATATGTCGATGTCGACGTTCAGATAGACCATTGTGTTCAGGCGTATGTGGGGGAGAGGTAAGATGAGAGATTCCATGAAGTGGCAGAAATCGATCTAATGCTTTATATTCCCCGCCATTATCCGAGTAAAGAGTTACAATAGAGTGTTTAAATTGATTTTCTACTAGTGCTTTGAAGCGTATAAAGACGTCACTAACATGAGATTTCTTCTTTAAAGGGTAATACCATATATAACATGTGAAATGATCAACAAAAATAACATAATACTTGAACTCTTCAACAGAATAAACTGGAGAGGTCCAAACATCAGAGAATATGATTCGTAAGGGGTGTGATGAAACAATTGTAGATGTGGAAAAGGGAAGCTTGTGACTTTTATTGCTCAAACATGCATTACAATGCGAGTTATGTGACATAGAATAAGGTAAAGAAAAGGTTGACATAATATGCTTAAAAATAGGTGATGATGGATGACCTAATCTAGAGTGCCAATCGGAAGAAGTGGTCTTGACACTAGAAAAGGCAACTAGTGGAGAAGACAATTTTGAAGAGGATGTTGGCCACTCATATACACCGTCTTTAGTGTTTTCCGTCAAAAGAATTGCCCCCGTGCTCAGGTCCTTCACATGAAAAACAGTGGGTAAGAATTCAATTGAAACATGATTAGTGTTGCAAAATTGATAAATAGAGATAAGGTTCTTTTTCATATTAGGTACACATAAGATATTATGTAAATTAAATGTGCGAGTAGAGGTAGGAAGAGTAGTGGAACCGGTATGGGTAATGCGAAGACCCGAGCCATCGCCGATCATAACGTCATCAGACCCTGCATAAAGAGTATGAAGTGAAAGATTATTTAAGTCCGCGGTGACATGGTGCGATGCCCCACTATCAAGTAACCATGTGGGGGTGTCAGTGTTCTCAAAGGATGCATAGTTTGCACGTAGTTGCCATGGAGATGTAGGACGAGAAGCACGTGGTTGCGTTGTTGATGGAACCGGTGAGGATTGAGCACTAACAAGTTGATAAATGGAGCATCGTTTGACAGTGTGTCCTTGAGCACCACATCCTTGGCAATACCCAAGATATGGACGTGGTGGAGGTCGATCATTACGATGAGCATTGGATTGTTGTCCTTGATAAGCCGATGGGGAAGTACGCCAAGAAGGAGATGGTGGCCGTCGAAATTGATTATTGCGTTGATTGACAGGGTTGGCGGTGGCAGGAAAAAAAGATGGTGGTGCGTGGGATTGTTGGAGAGACGCTTCCTTGTTGATTAGTTTTTCATGAATTTCATCAAAGGATATAGGAGTTTCACGAGCATTAACTGCATCGACAATTCCTTTGTATTACTCACCAAGGCCATCAAGAATCTTGTCAATGAGATCTTCTTCATCAACAGGTTTTCCAAGAAGAGCAAGTTCATCAGCCCGATTCTTGATGAAGTGCATATATTCTAAGATGGTCTTAGAACCCTTAACATAGTTCTTTAATTGGTCCTTGATTTGTTTGATGTGGCCGCGAGATGGTTTGGCATAGGTATTAGCCAAAGTTGTCCATGCCTCTTGAGAGGTGGTAGTGCGTGCAAGAAGAGGTTGGATGGGTAGAGAGACTGCACCAAGTAGTGCACTAAAGAGAAGACGATCTTGACGTTTCCATGTAGTGTAGGCCGGATTTGAAGTTGAGTTACCATTAGCGGTGACGGTAGGTGCAGGGCTTGGGTTGGAACCATCAATGAAGCCATAAAGATCATATCCTTCTAATAGACTCTGGATTTGAAGGCTCCACGTGATATAGTTGGTGGTGGTTAGTTTGGTGATGTTTGTAGTGTTGATGGTAACAAGAGGAGTATTTGGTTCTTGAAGATTTTGAATGGTGGTATGAGTGGTAGATGATCCAGAAGCTTGTTCTGAAGCCATTAAGGTAGAATATGAAAAGAAAAAAAAATGTAAGGAATGGATTAGGATCGTGGCTGCTTTGATACCATAAAGAGATAGGAGATAATGGCTTGATTTCTATTAAACAAAGATGGGATATATATACATGTACAAGACTTAATCAAATATTCTATATCTAGCTAATTACGTAGTCTATATGATTTGCTATCAATCAAATATTCTACATCTAGCTAATTACATGATCTATGGGATTTGTTTGTCAATCCAATATATACAACTCTTGAATAGGAAACTAATAAGATAATTTACACCATTAAATAATGAATTAATTAATTTCTCCAATACTCTGAATATAAAAAGAGTCCACTTTTTTTTTTTTTTTTTAAAAAAAAATTAATCATAAATTCGTTACTTATTTAAACAAAACTCATTACAAGTACAATTACATCATAATAACTACAAAGACTAAAGAAAATGAGCAGGATAAAGATTAAACCAACTTTTGGGACAACAAAACAAAAAGGAAGAAAATAATTTTTTTTGGAGAAAATGATAAATTGCACATATATGATATATGTGCAAGAGAGTGATTTCGACTGAGTGAAAATCGTATCCATTTCTTCGAACCGTTCCCAAGAAGGACTATAATGAAGAGCTAAAATTATCTCTGGAGATTGACAACTTTAACCAACATCCCAAAACTTGATTAAATTAAGTAATTAATATCATATTATTATTTCCATTAATTTTCCTTGATGCTTTATGATTATATATCAAAGTTTCAGTTTGTTCCATGAAAGCTGATGGTGGGAATAATCAACATTGAACATAATTAGGGCATCTTCATTGACATACTTAGGGGGAGTCAATGATAATGTAACTCCTATGTTAGGTATAATATTCAAGTTATCCTCACGTGATATAAAAAAGTGTATTTTATCCCTCCTTATAATCTTAAAAAGGTTTCACACCGCTCCTTGACATTTCTAAACTTTAAAAAATACGAATCGACAAAATTAAATCTTTTATATACTATGACTCATTCTACTTATAAATGTGGAACATTACCCCTCCACCCATATTGTAGTGGCACTTAACCTTGGCCTAGTGTTATAATAAATGTGACACTTTATCCTTAATGGTATTTTGGTCTTTTTATGCAAAACATGTATGACCACTCTTAATTTCGGTGAGTGTGTTTCACATTCCATTGATATGAGATAAATTGTTCATTTAAAATTTTCACAGTATAGTTTTTTTTTTTCAAATAATATGGAAATAAATTGAATATTATGCATACATATCATAATGGGTAAATTGAATTAGGCCAACATACTGAAAAAATAAATATTAGGGAATTATCATCAAATGCGCTAAAGAAAAAGTCATATATGTACCCTAAAGTTTAAATGTTATTTTTTTGTGTATCCTTCGATTAATTAATATTAGAGATTCTTAAAGAATTTTTAAGATATTAAAAAAGAATCATAGAAGTATAAAAATATATTTTGGATAAAAAATATACCACTATTTTGATTAAACCCAAACCAGAAAAGAACACTGTCTAAATTTGACTCAAGTTTTAAATTTTGTCTTTTTGTCAATTATTGATATGGATTTTTGGCATTTGACACCCTGAAAATATGGGGTTTTGATACTTTACACTCTGACTTAAAATTTCTAGCACTTTACATCCTTAAAATATAATTTCATTGGCACTTTGCACCATAGTGAGTATTTTGGTGAGAAAATTTCCATATAGGAAGGGTAGAATCGTCATTTTTGAATTTTTATGGCACTTTGCGCCTTGAAAATATAGATTTTGGCACTATGTACCCCAAAAATATAGAATATTAGAAATATAAACCTTTTGCACTTTCCAGCCCAATTTAAAATTTTTGGCACATTTTTTACTTTAACAAAATTACTAGCTTTTAGTAATTAGGTAAGAACTATTTTTCTTTTTTTGTAATTATTAAATTTAACATGATAGTAGTTAATAATTATAGATTTATAGAGTATGTAGTGTAAAAAAATAGGAAATATTAAATGTGGGTCTTATTACAACAATGTCATGCAATATGATAAGTTGTTAGATTTGTAAACATATTTTTTAGATAAATTGTCAATAATCTAGAGAATACCCAGAAACAACACGAAGACAATGCCATTTTTCACTTGATCGATCTTGGTTTTACTTAGAGAAAATGTTATAATAATTAAGAAGTTCTCCAAACTAAAATAAATTAAGAATAACATGCATATAATTTCCAAAAAAAAAAAAAAACCAAACTTATGATTTACTTTTGTGATTGAACTCAAAATTTTTTTTCTCATTTTTCATTTTGATGGTTGTACAGAGAAAACAACCATTTTATCTCTCCACCGACGATATTCATTGGCTTTTTTCAAAGGAAAATACATTAGGGTTCAAAATGTTAGAAAATATATTTCTAGGCTGCAACATGTCAAAGTTTTTAAATTAAGGAGGAATGTGCCAAAATTTTATATTTTCAGAGTGCAAAATGCCAATATTCTATATTTTTAAGATGCAAAATACCAATTAAATTCAAATTAAGTCAGAGTGCAAAATGTCAAAAGCTATTTATTGATTAGCATGTTTCAAATTAAATTCAATAGTCCATATCAATTGTGTTTTAATGCATACAATAGAAATTCCCAGTCAGTTGTGGAATATGACATTTACGACTTAAATTAGTTAGTTTCTTATTTTATAACATTGCACCTTGAATTTTACACATTAATTTTTGGTTAAGTTTTGTGTTTCTTAAAATTTAAAGTTGAACATTTGGTTGTTAGGCGATGGTCATGTCCCACGTAGCTAAATGAGCAAAAAAAAAAAAAAAAATTGTAGGGTAAATTACGAATACCCATGAGATAAGGCTTAATTACGAAAACTCCTTCACGTCTTGAATATTACGAAAATTCTCCAATGGTTTGTCACTATTTTACAATTAACCCCATACCCCTGAAAAGTTTCAACTTTGCTCCTCGGGGGTTATTTGGTTTGTTTGTAATATCTTAAATAAATAAAAGTTGGGTGCAAAAATTGATAAAATTGTATAATTGCCCATAAGTTTAAAAAAGTATTAATTTTTTTACATATTAATTAACAATAAGAATTTTTTTTTTAATAAAAATAATTTTTAATTATATTTAATAAATAAGAAATTTATTTACACATTTAATTGAATAAATGATTTTTTATGTTTATAATAATAATTTAAAAAAAGAAAGATATATCACAAAGAAACAACTAAACAACATTTATTAGTCCGAACCGAAAAGAAAGAAGAATAAGCACATGCAACATCGATGATATTGATATATGAAAAAAAAAAGAATTTAAATAATTTGGTGTAAGCTGAACAAATTCTCTTTGTAAATTAGAGCCCTAAAAGTTACCTCTTTCCCGTATAATGGATATTTTTTAAGTTGATTAGTATTGAACGAATAAGAAACCAATTGGTGAATATTATATTTTCCAGCCTTCTCCAGAAGCAACCAGTCGTTCTTCCAAGCCAAGAACCGGTAAAGATAATCTACAAAAGGTCCAATGACAAATTGTTCAGACCAAGACTCCTTCACCCCGTATTCCTTAATCAATGGGACCTTCCTCCCAATAGACATACCAAACCACATCAAGACATTCATTTATGACAAAAAGACTTCTCCAATCATATCCTGTTTCTGTTGAAGTATCAGGGTAGTCCAGCCACCGAAAAACCTCGATGTTTACATCAGAACATAGGATAGCAGCATACGCGAAATCCATCTCATCATGTTCTGCATCCCAATGACAAGCACCATTGAAGAATAGTTGAAGATAATTCAACCCATTAACTTTTTCCAATTGAATTGTATAACCAACATCAATTTGCTTCCATGAATTTGTAGTTAACTTGTACAAATTGACCATGATATGAGGTTTTCTACATACTTCCGGATCAACGGAGTGTAACAGGACAACCTTGAAATTGTTGTCACTAGTATTACCAAATCCCCATCCTGGAATAGAAAAGAAACAACCATGTGGGCAAACGAACAGACAAGGTGGAACCCACTTGAATTCTCGCAATGTCGGATTGCACAAAATAATAAATTCCTCCTAGAATATGCATACAAGTCCGTTACAGGGGCCCAAAATAAAGACACATTCAGTTACGTATGATCTCTCGTATCGACCCCTTATATCCTTGAGGAATGGAATGGGCAGATTTGGACTTTCCTCCTCCAATGTCGGAGAATCCGGATCGTGGAAGGACAAGACGTCGTCATCGTTTTGTGGTGGAAGCAAACAACGTCTCACGAGCAACACATCCCTTCCCTTTGACTGAGAATGTGGTGGTTGATAAAGCTAGCGCTTTTCAGCAAAGCGCACCAGGATTTCGAGTATGTGTGCTTTTCTTCCTTTTTGTTTTGTTGTCCAAAAATCATAGAGTATGTGTGCAACACTTACATTAGCAAAGTGGTAAATTGTAGATAAGTCCACATCTTTCCACAAGTATTTCACTTGACTGTAGTATGGATATGCACATCGACCATGTTTGTGCCATTGTGATTCAATCAAACTTAATGCACCATGGTTGGAATTTGTAAGATCCGGCCAATGTTCGTTCAACTCGGTCTTTAATGCTATTGTCTACAAATTTATAATACAAATCAGAAACTTTGTGATTTTATACGTGTATACATAGGGATATTAAATTTAATTGAAGGAAAAAAAATACAAACCAGAATGTTTGGGTTGAATGTAGGAGATGTAACGCAATCTAGTAGTTCCACCGTCACATTATTCGGCCAGAGCCCATGTATCGTGAAATCTTGAGGAACGGGATAAATGTTGCACTTACCGGTATGGAGACGACAAAAATAATTTGGCCACTGTAACACCAAAAAAAAATATTCAAATTGCGGCTCTTTTTGAGAAAGAACCCCGGAAAATAGAAGAAGGAACGAGACAAAAATGAGAAAGAGAAAGCTTTTATAATGCATTATGTTTTCAGTTGAGAATATTTTTTTAACACAAGCGTTCATATATTTATAGTTCAAGAATCAAACTAATGCATAAGAAATTAATTACATGTGTTCCTCTGAAGAAATTTGCTGAAGTGATCTTTTCTTTATGTAGTCATGGTCTATGTAGAGAACTTATATATGTGTTTGTACAAATAATAGCAAAAGCAGAACATACCACCATTTTTGTAAATTTCATGAGGAAGAGGAAGAAATAAAGGGAGCCATTTTGGGGAATCCTGAAAAAGACTCTATGTAAACGGTTATTGAAATAGTACTTTTTATTTGTGTTCAATATTTTTATTTTTACAGTAAATACATAGATACAGCTATATGCCTATAAGTGATATACTTGGACTTTTTTTACTTGCTAATCTCAAGAAAATTCAAATGTTTAAAAGTCATTTTATTCGTATGCTTATGTTCATTAACTAAAATTCAAGATTATTGGAGAATTTTGCAAAATATTCAAATGAATTATATAAAAAAAAATACACTTTGAATTAAATATATACAACTATTTTCATTTTGACTAAACCCAAACCAAAAAAGAATTTATCTCAATCACGTAAAAATGTGAACTCATGTTTCAAATTTTATCCTTTTGTCATTTACTAGAAAAATGCACGTGCATTGCACGTAATTAACTAATTTTTTTTAATCAAATTAGAAAATAGCACGTACTTTGAAAGTGATAAACTAATTTCTTATGTTAATTGAATCATATCATCATTTTTAGTCATACTATAGTCTAAATGACAAACCACATAATTTCTTTGATTAAATCACTTTAATTATTATTATGTTTAATATAAGCACAATATCCATACTACAGTCAAGTGAAATACTTGTGGAAAGATGTGGACTTACCTACAATTTACCTCCTTGCTAATGTAAGTGTTGCACACATACTCTATGATTTTTAGACAACAAAACAAAAAGGAAGAAAATAATTTTTCGGGAGAAAATGATAAATTGGACATATATGATATATGTGCAACATAGTGATTTCGACTGAGTGAAAATTGGATCAATTTCGCGTGCAAAGAGATAAATAAATCAACCATGTTTGTGCCATTGTGATTCAATCTAACTTAATGCACCATGGTTGGAATTTGCAAGATCCGGCCAATGTTCGTTCAACTCGGTCTTTATGCTATTGTCTATAAATTTATAATACAAATCAGACACTTTGTGATTTTATACGTGTATAAATAGGGAAATTAAATTTAATTGAAGGAAAAAAAATACAAACCAGAATGTTTGGGTTGAATGTAGGAGATGTAACGCAATCTTGTAGTTCCACCGTCGCATTATCCGGCCAGAGCCCATGTATCGTGAAATCTTGAGGAACGGGATAAATGTTGCACTTGCCGGTATGGAGACGACAAAAATAATTTGGCCACTGTAAAATCAAACTAAAGTATTCAAATTGGGGCTCTTTTTGAGAAAGAACCCCGGGAAATAGAAGAAGGAATGAGACAAAAATGAGAAAGAGAAAGCTTTTACAATGCATTATGTTTTCAGTTGAGAATATTTTTTTAACACAAGCGTTCATATATTTATTGTTCAAGAATCAAACTATTGCAGAAGAAATTAATGTGTTCCTTTGAAGAAATTTGCTGAAGTGATCTTTTCTTTATGTAGCCATGGTCTATGTAGAGAACTTATATATGTGTTTGTACAAATAATAGCAAAAGCATAACATACCACCAGTTTTGTAAATTTCTTATGGAAGAGGAAGAAATAGAGGGAGCCATTTTGGGGAATCCTGAAAAAGACTCTGTGTAAACGGTTATTGAAATAGTACTTTTTATTTGTGTTCAATATTTTTATTTTTACAGTATATACATAGGTACAGCTATATGCCTATAAGTGATATACTTGGACTTTTTTTACTTGCTAATCTCAAGAAAATTCAAATGTTTAAAAGTCATTTTATTGGTATGCTTTTGTTCATTAACTAAAATTAAAGATAATTGGAGAATTTTGCAAAATATTCAAATGAATTATTTAAATAAAAATACACTTTGAATTAAATATATACAACTATTTTCATTTTGACTAAACCCAAACCAAAAAAGAATTTATCTCAATCACGTCAAAATGTGAACTCATGTTTCAAATTTTATCCTATTGTCATTTACTAGAAAAATGCACGTGCATTGCACGTGATTAGCTAATTTTTTTTTAATCAAATTAGAAAAGAGCACGTACTTTGAACGTGATAAACTAATTTCTTATGTTAATTGAATCCTATCATCATTTTTAGTCATACTATAGTCTAAATGACAAACCACATAATTTCTTTGATTAAATCACTTTAATTATTACTATGTTTAATATAAGCACAAAAATAATGTGACTGTGGAACTACGAGATTGCGTTGCAGCTCCTATATTCAACCCAAACATTCTGGTTTGTATTTTTTTTCTTCAATTTATTTAATTTCCCTATGTATACACGTATAAAATCACAAAGTGTCTGGTTCGTATTATAAATTTGCAGACAATAGCATTAGACTGAGATGAACGAACATTGGCCGGATCTTACAAATTCCAACCCTGATGCATTAAGTTTGGTTGAATCACAATGGCACAAACATGGTTGATTTATTTATCTCTTTGCATGCGAAATTGATCCAATTTTCACTAAGTCGAAATCACTATGTTGCACATATATCATATATGTCCAATTTACCATTTTCTCCCCAAAAAATTATTTTCTTCCTTTCTGTTTTGTTGTCCAAAAATCATAGAGTATGTGTGAACCACTTACATTAGCAAAGAGGTAAATTGTAGGTAAGTCCACATCTTTCCACAAGTATTTCACTTGACTGTAGTATGGATATGCACATAGACCATGTTTGTGCCATTGTGATTCAATCTAACTTAATGCACCATGGTTGGAATTTGCAAGATCCGGCCAATGTTCGTTCAACTCGGTCTTTATGCTATTTTCTATAACTTTATAATACAAATCAGACACTTTGTGATTTTATACGTGTACACATAGGGAAATTAAATTTAATTAAAGGAAAAAATATACAAACCAGAATGTTTGGGTTGAATGTAGGAGATGTAACGCAATCTTGTAGTTCCATCGTCACATTATCCGGCTAGAGACCATGTATCGTGAAATCTTTAGGAACGGGATAAATGTTGCACTTACCGGTATGGAGATGACAAAAATAATTTGGCCACTGTAAAACCAAACTAAAATATTCAAATTAGGGCTCTTTTTGAGAAAGAACCCCGGGGAATAGAAGAAGGAACGAGACAAAAATGAGAAAGAGAAAGCTTTTACAATGCATTATGTTTTCAGTTGAGAATATTTTTTTAACACAAGCGTTCATATATTTATTGTTCAAGAATCAAACTAATGCAGAAGAAATTAATTACATGTGTTCCTTAGAAGAAATTTGCTGAAGTGGTATTTTCTTTATGTAGCCATGGTCTATATAGAGAACTTATATATGTGTTTGTACAAATAATAGCAAAAGCATAACATACCACCATTTTTGTAAATTTCTTGAGGAAGAGGAAGAAATAGAGGGAGCCATTTTGGGGAATCCTGAAAAATACTCTGTGTAAACGGTTATTGAAATAGAACTTTTTATTTGTGTTCAATATTTTTATTTTTACAGTATATACATAGGTACATCTATATGCCTATAAGTGATATACTTGGACTTTTTTTACTTGCTAATCTCAAGAAAATTCAAATGTTTAAAAGTCATTTTATTGATATGCTTTTGTTCATTAACTAAAACTAAAGATTATTGGAGAATTTTGCAAACTATTCAAATGAATTATATAAATGAAAATACACTTTGAATTAAATATATACAACTATTTTAATATTGATTAAACCCAAACCAAAAAAGAATTTATCTCAATCACGTCAAAATGTGAACTCATGTTTCAAATTTTATCCTTTTGTCATTTACTAGAAAAGTGCACATGCATTGCACGTGATTAACTAATTTTTTAATCAAATTAGAAAAGAGCACGTACTTTGAACGTGATAAACTAATTTCTTATGTTAATTGAATCATATCATCATTTTTAGTCATACTATAGTCAAAATGACAAACCACATAATTTTTTTGATTAAATCACTTTAATTATTACTATGTTTAATATAAGCACCAAAATAATGTGATTGTGGAACTACGAGATTGCGTTACTGCTCCTACATTCAACCCAAACATTCTGGTTTGTATTTTTTTTCTTCAATTTACTTAATTTCCCTATGTATACACGTATTAAATCACAAAGTGTCTAGTTCGTATTATAAATTTGCAGACAATAGTATTAGACTGAGTTGAACGAACATTGGCCGGATCTTACAAATTCCAACCCTGATGCATTAAGTTTGGTTGAATCACAATGGCACAAACATTGTCGATTTATTTACCTCTTTGCAAGCGAAATGGATCCAATTTTCACTCAGTCGAAATCACTATGTTGCACATATATCATATATGTGCAATTTATCATTTTCTCCCAAAAAAATTATTTTCTTCCTTTTTGTTTTGTTGTCCAAAGATCATAGAGTATGTGTGCAACACTTTCGTTAGCAAAGAGGTAAATTGTAGGTATGTCCACATCTTTCCACAAGTATTTCACTTGACTGTAGTATGGATATGCACATCGACCATGTTTGTGCCATTGTGATTCAATCTAACTTAATGCACCATGGTTGAAATTTGTAAGATCCGGCCAATTTTCGTTCAACTCGGTCTTTAATGCTATTGTCTACAAATTTATATCACAAATCAGACACTTTGTGATTTTATACGTGTATACATAGGGAAATTAAATTTAATTGAAGGAAAAAAATACAAACCAGGATGTTTGGGTTGAATGTAGGAGATGTAACGCAATCTTGTAGTTCCACCGTCACATTATCCGGCCAGAGCCCATGTATCGTGAAATCTTGAGGAACAGGATAAATGTTGCACTTACCGGTATGGAGACGACAAAACGAATTTGGCCACTGTAAAACCAAACTAAAGTATTCAAATTGGGGCTCTTTTTGAGAAAGAACCCCGGGAAATAGAAGAAGGAATGAGACAAAAATGAGAAAGAGAAAGCTTTTACAATGCATTATGTTTTCAGTTGAGAATATTTTTTTAACACAAGCGTTTATATATTTATAGTTCAAGAATCAAACTAATGCAGAAGAAATTAATTACATGTGTTACTCTGAAGAAATTTGCTGAAGCGATCTTTTTTTTATGTAGCCATGGTCTATGTAGAGAACTTATATATGTGTTTGTACAAATAATAGCAAAAGCATAACATACCACCATTTTTGTAAATTTCTTGAGGAAGAGGAAGAAATAGAGGGAGCCATTTTGGGGAATCCTGAAAAAGACTATGTGTAAACGGTTATTGAAATAGTACTTTTTATTTGTGTTCAATATTTTTATTTTTACAGTATATACATAGGTACAACTATATGCCTATAAGTGATATACTTGGGCTTTTTTTACTTGCTAATCTCAAGAAAATTCAAATGTTTAAAAGTCATTTTATTCGTATGCTTCTGTTCATTAACTAAAATTAAAGATTATTGGAGAATTTTGCAAAATATTCAAATGAATTATATAAATAAAAATACACTTTTAATTAAATATATGCAACTATTTTCATATTGATTAAACCCAAACCAAAAAAGAATCTATCTCAATCACGTCAAAATGTGAGCTCATGTTTCAAATTTTATCATTTTGTCATTTACTAGAAAATTGCACGTGATTAACTAATTTTTTTTAATCAAATTACAAAAGAGCACGTACTTTGAACGTGATTAACTAATTTCTTATGTTAATTGAATCATATCATCATTTTTAGTCATACTATAGTCTAAATGACATACCACATAATTTTTTTGATTAAATTGCTTTAATTATTACTATGTTATTCCAAAAAATTTAAAGTTGTGTAAACGGTTATGGAAATAGTACTTTTTATTTGTGTTCATTATTTTTATTTTTACAGTATACACATAGGTACAGCTATATGCCTATAAGTGATATACTTGGACTTTTTTTACCTTCTAATCTCAAGAAAATTCAAATGTTTAAATGTCATTTTATTTGTATGCTTCTGTTCATTAACTAAAATTAATGATTATTGGAGAATTTTGCAAAATATTCAAATGAATTATATAAGTAAAAATATACTTTGAATTAAATATATACAACTATTTTCATATTGATTAAACCCAAACCAAAAAAGAATTTATCTCAATCACGTCAAAATGTGAACTCATGTTTCAAATTTTATCCTTTTGTCATTTACTAGAAAAGTGCACGTGCATTGCACATGATAACTAATTTTTTTGATCAAATTAGAAAAGAGCACGTACTTGAACGTAATTAACTAATTTCTTATGTTAGTTGAATCATATCATCATTTTTAGTCACATTATGGTCTAAATGACATACCACATAATTTCTATGATTAAATCGCTTTAATTATTACTATGTTGTTCCCAAAAATTTAATGTTGTGTAAACGGTTATGGAAATAGTACTTTTTATTTGTGTTCAATATTTTTATTTTTACAGTATATACATAGGTACAACTATATGCCTATAAGTGATATACTTGGACTTTTTTTACTTGTTAATCTCAAGAAAATTCACATGTTTAAATGTCATTTTATCCGAATGCTTCTGTTCATTAACTAATTAATTAAAAAATGTAGCCTCCTACTTAGACATTCAATATTGATCAACCACACTACTAGTTGGATAATTCATAATTGCTATAAATTAAAGTAACGTTACTGGTTTAAAAACCTAAAACTTGTAGCAACTAATATGATTGGTTTGTTTAGAAATAAGCCACCTACGGGGTCGATAATATTTAAATTAGATTATCATGTGCCACATAAAAATTGTAGGATGAATAAGCCAATTGAATTTACATGACTATATAGATAAATTGTATGTGGTTAATTTTTCCTTGACATATTCAGTATGAAAACCACTACATAAATTAAATAGTTTCTCTTAATTAAATTGATCATTCTCCAATAGATAAAAATTGTGGCGGAACGGAACACAGGTGTCCACATTGACTTTGATTGTTATATGCACTAATTCATCCATCATTTTAATTTTTACAAAATTTTGAGTTTTCACTTACTCCTTTAATTCTTAAGATTTGGAGTCCAACTTTTGGGCCTTAGCTAGGTGTCCGATGGTTTTGAATTTAACTGAGCCCGCAAATTAAATTTGTCTATTGAAAAAAAAAAAGAAAAAAACATATGAACCAAAGTGCATTTTCTCATGCGTCTAATAAAGGAGTATATTCTCGTATAGTATTGTTGTACCGCAGAGAAATGAATAAATCATCTAACGAAAATAAAATAATGGTTGTGTGCTCAAATTAGTCGCAATGTGTAAATACTGAGAGCACAAAATATCATGGATTGAGCTTTCTTATTTGGTATGTTTATAAGAAATATTTCAAGATGTTTTCCAAAATTTTTGAGAAATAAGTGAAAAATTTGTAAATCAAAATAAATATGATGAAGTACAACCAAATCAATATTTTCGTTTCGAATTATCCAACTGTGTTCATGCATGAGCGAATTAGGAATCAATTTTTAGTATCACTAAAAAAGGCTCAATTATTACAGTGTAAATGACCAAACTCTTAAAAAGAAAACTAATAGCTTATTGATGCAGGTTCGTGCTATTTGTTACTTCTATTTTAATTTCTGTTGAAAAATATTCTCGCTTAATGTATTCGAAGCGCCTCAAAAGAAATTAAATCCTTGAAAAAAAAAAATCTAACACCCAGAGCACATTTGACAATACCCATCAATTTTAACTATATAGACATATTCATAAATCACATGACACATTATGAAACTATTGCAACTTAGAGTGAAAGGGAAATTGCTCTATAAACGAATGAATAAAAAAAAAAATTGTTGGTCAAAATTTATCTTTGGTTGTCTATGAAAGTGATCATGACTATTACCAAAATATTTGGAAATTACCTTCAAATTAAAGAAGGAAATTCTTTTCCAAATCCCAAGTAGGATTTAATCATGTTCATCTAACCACAAGATATATATTTCATTTTGCGACTGGACGAGAGCGGGCAAATATATATTATCTTAGTTCATGAGTGGACCTCGCCGTGATTGAAAAAGAAAATTGTATTCCCTTATAATCTTATAAAAGTTTCACATCAATTTCCTAACATTTTAATCATAACAAAAAATACACATTATCTAAATTACCCCTTTTATATATAGCACTTTATCCTCTGTATTATGATAAATGTGATAGTTTACCCCTATACTATGATAAATTTGGAAAACTCAACCCCTGTATTTTGATTAGTGTTGCACTTTATCCTCTTCATATTACAAAATACTTTTCATATCCACTCATGTTCTTATTACATTGTACACACCAAACCCAATATAAGATATTGGTTGTAATATATATTCAGTTCCCATTTCTTTAAATTTCAGAATCAGTATAAATTAGAGAAACAGATCATGGACAAATTTCTTTAATAATAGTAGTAATATATATTCAGTGCCAAAGTACAACATGTTCCAACATTATCCAGAATATCTCTAATGTTGTCCTTAGCATTCTTTATCAAAATATATGATATACATACTAGCTAGCAATTTGCTCATAAGTTTCATAACATATTTCTAATAATTTCATAAGATAATAGTAATATGTATAATGCTCAGTGAGCTTCAAGTGGCACTCCAATCTCAGTCATGCTCTTAATGTACTCCTTCCTTGCAGGATGATTCTCCTGTGGCCGATTGAATGGCGTCCATACCGGCTCTCCCACAAACAACCTCATCAACTGCAAACAACATATTTCGCGTGTAAATTTAAGACTTTATAGCGGTTATGCTTCATACATCTCTCGTGAAAATCAGATTATTAGCAAGACCAATAAACACAAATAAATTAGAACTAAATGCCAAAAGAAAAAGAAAAAAATTAGCAAAAGGCCCATTTGAAATTCCTATTGTTAATTTGTTTTTAAGTGAGGGTTTATTGTCATTTTTCTTGGGAGGGGTTTTATTGGTGATAATTAATGAGTGAATAGCATTTTTGGTCCTCCTTATGGGTCAAATTTTGCATTTTCGTCCCTCTTAATTTTTTTGTAGCAGATTGGTCCCTTCTTATCAATGTAATGTATCACAGTAGTCCCTCTTATAACACAATCTCCCCTCTTAAGTTTTTTGTAGCAATTCGTCCCTCTTATTAATAGTGTAACTCATTAGTCCCTCTTACAAAGTACATCAACTCTTGTCAATTTAGTATTTTGAATTTAAATAATGTATTTTGTATTTAAGAGGGACTAATGTGTTACACTACATTAATAAGAGGGACGAATTTGCTACAAAAAAATTAAGAGGGACAAATGTGTTATAAGAGGGACGAATGTGATATACTACGTTGATAAGAGGGACCAATCTGCTACAAAAAATTTAAGAGGGACGAAAGTGCAAAATCTAATCCATAAGAAAGACCAAAAGCGCGATTTACTCTAATAATGAATTAGGCCAAGCATAGGGGGTATATTTGCATTTCACTCAAGAAATTAATCAATTAAACTAGATAGTTGGTTTGATTTACGTTCTTTGTTTTAATTCCATTAGTAAGCAAATTGATTTCTATTCAAAAGAAGTTAATATACATACCTTGATATAGTTACTTGTATCGAGGGTGAAGCGATGGTAAATCCCGGCAGGTAAAACGATGAGATCACCTGCCTTGATCAAGATACGAATCCAACGGTCGTCCTTGTCCCTCACATCAAAATAGCCGCTCCCTTTCAGACAATAACGTATCTCTTCGTCAGCATGTATGTGCTCTGTGTAAAAATTCTTCAGCTTTTGCTCATAGTTGTCCACTTTCTCAGGACACAAGTCCAACATATCCTTCAAACAATTAAACAACAACTTCAAACTTCTAAATATATAAAGAACACTAGAAATTAACATTAATTAAACACATAATTGCTTGTTCCAGTTTCCTAATAATATGTTTAATTGTCGTTTGCGTACGCTCTAATGACAATGTTTCCTAATAATATATCAATCGCAAACAAACTAACAGAATTTCGTAACAAGACAATGCCCTCCATAAGTAAATTCTAAATATTACAAATTTGCAAAGTACAAACTAAAGAATACGCAACTAACAATATTAGTAATAAAATAGGAAAATATCAAACTTCTGGTCGGATTCGAACCAAAGACCTCTACAGTCATGGGGCCTCAACTTTGAAATCGGGAAAAGGCCTCCTCGGCTTACTAGGCTTAATACAAGCATCTAATTGGAACCAATTAAGGGGGAAAAACATTTAAGCTTCACATCACAAGTTCATTACTGCCATAAATTTAGCTGATATTTATCAATCGAGAAAATTACACACTTCATACCACACTTCATCCTATTTGATATCAAGCTTTCTGAAAAAATACATTTGTTACCACAATTTGACAGCTCTTGACAAAATAGTTTTGCAATCAAATATTTAAACCATTAAATTATCTTCGAAGATGCATTGTTGCGGCAGCTAGAGCTACAACTATTCCTCAATTTGGTATTAATTAAGTTTAATGCAATGGTTTAAATATTTAACGGGAAAACTAAATTTGTAAATAGAATAAATCAACTTCTTTTTACTTGTATATTTCAATTGACACAAACAAAAGCAGCAAAATCAAATACTCCATTACCATACCATGTAACTGTAGCCTCGGTTTTGTCTAATCTTATTCAATTCCGGGTCGTTCTCATATTTTTCCGGATCCAAATTCCAATACAAAACGCCAAGATTCGCCAATTGATCCAGAGAAACATACTCGGGCGGGTTCTTGTGATGTGGGAGCCGCTGATCATCATCATTTTCTTGCATAAACCATGCCTAAAAATTTCAGTACAAACATTCACTAAATTTCAGTTGTAATTTACTAAATTTTATTTGATATAAAAAAACATGGGTTTTCGCGGAAATCAAGGAAATTAATTTTTTTAGTGGAAATATAGTATCAGTACTTACCTCGAGCGCCATCGGATTTGGAGTTTGAATTTTGGTTGCAACTAAAATTGGTTGGTTGACTAATTTATATCAAGAATTTGTTGGATTTTTTTATGAGATGGGCGAATGGTATCCATTTGATTTTGGTGGTATAAAATTATTTAACCTTTTCTATACTTCGGAAAAATCTAGGTTTGTGGATACACAACGGAAATTTCTAGACTTCAAGATGCAAATTAAAAGAAATTAAAAAAATCAGTCACTTGATAGATTTTAGGCTAAATAACGTTTATGCTCCTCAACTTTACACGGATACAATTTAAATTTCTATTTAAAAATTTAAGTTTTAAATATGAAATAAACGTGCCAATGTCTTTGGAGATAAATGGAAGAAAGTTCCTTAGGTTATGTGAAATGTTTATTGTATATACTAATTTTCCTATAATATTAAAATTTAGCAAAAAACTCGATTTGCATGAAATTTTATTATTATAAGTAAATAGAGAGGTGTAAGGTCAAACTCGACGCCATATTTATTTGACAATTTCAAAATTATCCCCATTAAAACATAAATAAAATACTCCCTCCGTCCCATTAATCTTTGGCTTAATCCCACTTTGCACCCTAGAAATGCATCAGTTTGGCACTTTGCACCCTCGAAAAAAATCAATCCCACTTTGCACCTCAAAACATATATTGTCTTTCACTTTGCACCCTAGGTGAATATTAGGCCAAAAAGCAGGGGTATTTTTGTCACTCCATTAAAAAATCAACATATATTTCCTCCAAAATCTACTAATGTGAGATTCATGTGCAATTAAGAGTAAATTGACAATTGCTCATTAAAATAACTCCGAAAAAAACATAAAAAAAATTGAGACGTCACATGTTAATATAAATTTGAATTTAGGGTTTTAATGTTTTAATTCATGTGTAGTTAAGAGTAAAATTGATAATTATCCATTAAAACAACTCCGAGAAAAACATTAAAAAAAAAAATGAGATGTCACATGTTGTAAATATAAATTTAAAAAGAACGATATCAAATGATATTTTTGCCCATGTTCGAGTTTAGGGATCCTAATATTATTTAAATGCACAAAGCTCTAATATATATATTGTTACATAGACCTTCATATATTATATTTCGTATGAAACATAATTTTAACCAACTACGTTAAATTTTTAGCTCACTACAAGAAAAACGTAAAATTTGTCGCGGCTTGGTACCTAAACATTTCGTCGAAAAATATCGTGTCGGAATTTTTTTTGATGAATTTTCGAGTGACAAGTATTTTCGATGGTCGTTTGGCGCCATATAATTACTTATACTCCACCACTTTACTGTAAAAACAAGACTATGTTTTATTTATGTATTGATATTATATTTTCTTATTTCAAGTTATATAAATAATTATTTAGAATAATATTTTATATTAGGTCGAGTTAAGAGTAGTAAATTATTCATTTAACTGCCCTAAAAATGATTTTTTCCAGAGTTATTTTAATGGATAATTTTTCAATTATACTATTAATATTACATATATGTCACATTATTATATTTTGGAGGGAATATGTGTTGTTTTTTTAAGAGAGTGGCGAAAATACCCTTGTCTTTTGGCTTGAAATTCATCCAGGGTGCAACGTGAAATATAATATATGTTTTGAGGGTGCAAAGTGGGATTTATTTTTTTCGAGGGTGCAAAGTGTCAAATTGATACATTTGCAGGGTGCAAAGTGGGATTAAGCCATTAATCTTTATCCCTTGGTACCGTTGACCAGTAAACTTGACTAAATTTCAATAAATTATAATAAATATTTTAATTAATATATTTAATTAATAATTTGATAATATCATATGACAAATGTATATTAATATTTAAAAGGTTTAATATGCAAAAAATGTTAATAATTTAAGATGATAAGTCACTTAAAAGATTAAAAAGTTTGACCGGGTACTGTAGCTAATGGAGTAAAAATAATGGGGCAGAGGGAGTATATTTATTTCTATAAAATGTTGTAGTGTGTTTTAATTACTTGCTTTATATGTAATTTATTATTCATGATTTATAGAGAAAGTGACAAACATACTCCTAAATATTAGTTATATCTTCTTTTGAATGAGTGTCGTAAGCTAATAAATAAAATATAATTATTGTAAATAAAAAAAAAAAAAAAAAAAGAACTTAGTGGTATTCGCTAATAAAAATAACACAGAAGGTGTTCTAACAATTAGAAATAACACATGGGTACTTTTTGCATTTTACTCAAATGCTTAACAATATCCACAATAGGAAGTTAAAAAATAAAAACAAAAATAAAAATGTGACATTACTTTTTGCCTTTTGAACTTTAAAACTCCCATGAATTTTTCCGGAAAAAAAATAAATAAAAATTAGTTGAGATCTTGAAAAGAAAAAGAGGAAAGAGCTTGTTAGATAAATTTGTGCAGACTTATTCTTAGGGATGAAAATCAAATGAAGCTACTCGATACTCGACTCGAATTCGTTCGATAAAAGCTCGTTTGAGCTCGGTTCGCCACACTAATCAAATAAGCTTGAACATATTTTTTCGTTCAATAACTTTTGAAGCTCGGCTCGAGCTCGACTCGATAAGCTAAAAATTGAAAAAATATATGTAAAATATCAAGCTACTCGATACTCGGCTCGAGCTCGTTCGATAAAAGCCCGTTTGAGCTCGGCTCGATTGAAAATCAAACCAAGCTCAAACACAAAATTTCAAGCTCGATAAAAATAAAACCAAACTTAAACAGTGTTTCGTTCGATACTACTCGGCTCGATTACAGCACTACTTATTCTCAACAGACACGAGGAGGAGGTAGCATTAATGGTTTTATTACCGGCTTTGCTGTTATTTTCAGTTTTTTGGTTGGCCGGTTTGTTCAGACAACCCAACCCAGAATACCTTTTCAATTTATCTGACCCAAACCAAACCAAATCGATGTAAATGCATTATTATACGATACACTGCAGCCGGCCCATTTATATGAAAATTGGTTACTCCTTTTGTTCTGAAAAGAGCTTTAAATGAATCTTCTGACCCATTGAACCACGAGCCGGATGACCCAAACCCGTTAGTAGGCCCGCACTCGCAGATAGATTCAGTGACAGGTTTTATTCAATGAACGACCCCCTACCCTCCACCCCTTGTCTCCTATGCTCTAATAAATATGCATCATGTCATGTGTTACCTTACCTATTTAGATGTGGATGACTTACCTTTGCATAAATAGCCCTAAATTAATTATCAAACTTTGTTTCACCTTAAAAAAAATTATTTCTTTAAGAATCTGATTAAAAGTGATATTTAATTTTTAGTACATATGTGGATAAAATAAATTGATTGGTACTTTACTAGGAAATTGAGTTATCCAGAGATCATTTATGATCGTCTTTCAAAATTTGATTATGTCTTAAAGGGAATGAAAGTCTTTGAACATGATTAGATTGAATTTCTTAATGTGATATGTGAGTTAATATTTGTTGAAGACGAGACCATATTTGAGTTAAAGGACGGTTTGTACTAGGTTGCCAATCTCACCAACTAAATGAAAGATCACGATGGAGTTTTGTCGACTAGGCCAAAAATGCCCTCGAGCTATGTTTTGATGGTCTTGATTCGAGTTGACCTTGAATTTCACTATATGTGTATGACACTTAATTTGATTATTTAGATAGTATCTGAATCCATTTTTAGCTTTCCCGACCAAATGAATTAGAAAGTTGAATTAATATATTCAATCGTTTTTCTTTAGAGTATGACTAAACATAAAAAAGAGAGTTTTAGTTTTTGAAACTTTAATACATAGACCTACCACGCAACCTTTGCTCTAAAAAATAAAGGTTCATAATGTTTTTATGAGTCAATATATCGTACCACCTCACATTTTTTCACTAATAACTAATAATTTTTTTTTTTGCAGCATTGGATATATAGTTATAATTTTGAAGTCGCGAGAATTTAATTTCCAATAAATTGTCACACAAATTATTTATTTGACAATTATACATATAAGAACGGTAACCATTTCCTGTATTTACATTCATATATATATGATCTTATCGTTAACAATACACCCACGAATCTTATCTAGGACAATCTTTATATAGCATGATCAAACAAAAGGCTGTAAACATGTTTTGTTCACGTGAAGTCCATCCTATATAACAATGTGTACATATTTTATATTAGGATAAATACCACTTTTTGTCCCTCTTATCATTAACTTTTCACAGAGTGGTCCATCTTATTGTTTTTTTTTTTTCCACTTTAGTCTCTACTATGAATTATGTGTTTCACATTAGTCCTTATCAGGTGGTTCCGATAACACGTGACATGCATATGAATATTTTTTAGGGCATTTTCGCCCGTTCGCTATTGAAACTATTTGAGATATTATTTAATTGGTGAGCAATTAAGGTGTTTGAAGAAGTTTTTGGGAGGAAACTTTAGTTTGGAACGAAATGTACAATTAAGTTGGACTGGAATGAAAGCCTAGTTTGTAAGAGATTAAATATTTAGTTTTTTTTAAATGATTACAAAGACAAATATATCCATGTTAGTTTACTTGAATGACAAAATTGTCTTCATGAGCATATCACATGTTACCGGAACAGCGTTGGACCACCTGAAAATTACTAAAGTGAAACAAATAATACATAGTATGGACTAAAGTGAGAGAAAAGTATAAGATGGACCACTCTATAAAAAGTTAATAATAAGAGGTATATTATTTTGATAAAAAAAAAAAAAAAAAAAAAAAAAAAAAAAAAAAAAAAAAAAAAAAAAACGGAACACATCATTAAAACATATGTGTACTGTGCATGTACAAATAAAAACAAGAAAATAGGACTGAGTTTTAATTCTAAACGTGCTGTGTCCCTTGAGCATAAATTTGACTTCTACAAGAATTTTCTTGTTGAAGCAATAAAGTAATGTAAAAACAAGAGAATGTAATTTTATGTAAAATTAGACTATTTTACCCCTATTACGTAGCATAACAAGGAACAAAATGTATGACTATTGACATTTTGTGGTTTAGAAGATAACTGAATTTTCCGTAAACGCTCTAATTAATTGATAGATACTTTAGGATCGAAGTTAATGTCAATTTATTCCATGCAAAATACATAATGTTCAATTTACACTTCTTGTAAAAATTTAAAGAAGCAATTTACCTCCTTCAGTCAGAAAGCGTTACTCACTTGTCAAAATTGAGAATGGACATAAAAATGATTTGCGTTACATAAGATAAGGGGTATACTGTCACGCTTATCATAATAGATTGGATAAATTGCTATATTTATTATAATACAGGGGATAAACTATCTTATTATTATAAAAACTGCCACTTATAAAAATATTAAAAAATGGTGTTAAACTTTTATAAAATACAAATCACACCATTAACTCAATATTTTTTTAGCATATCTCACCTTATTGATAACCTCTATACTTGCGTTTAATCTTTTTGAATAATTTATTATTGCTATTATTATTTTAGAGAATTTCCATTAGCTTTTTTGGAGTACTGATCAGATGTCTGAAATGTACAAGACTGTCATCCCCATGCCCACACACGTACGCTGCCACAAGCTAGTGTGCTGGCTTTCATAGAATTGTACCAAGACAGTGCCCTCCATTTATTTCAATATTACATTCCAACCCCATATGTTTTTGTATTCATTTTCCTTTTACCATACCCAATCAATCATTTCCTCGTATCTTATTTCTCATTCAAATTAATATTCTTTCCCAATTCAAAAAAGAACCATATGGTTATAGCTACTAGTATTGGACAGTACGTCCTTATAGCCTGCATAAATCAATCAGATCAGTCCCATTTATGGGGACCCTTCACCCCCTTTTTCCTCCATAAAAGTAGATCAAAACGTAATTTATGGAAAGTTTTTGGCTGCATATGGTGATCCCATTTACATCTCAAAATTTAGCTTGACAATTTTAAGTGAAATCTTTAAAATTCGATTTTGATAGAACATTGAGATAACAAAATATTAAAAATTACTTGTTTCGTTGTAACTTTTTTAATTCTATTAGTTAAGGTGTAATGTCAAACTTCTTAATTTTTTAAGTTTACTTTTAAAGTAGATTTTTTTTTATATTTATAGTGTTTTAACCTTTTAAATATTAATATATTTGGTGTTATATAATATTATTAAATTATTATTGAAATTAATTAATTAATTAATTTTTTAAATTTTGATCAAGTTGACTGGTCAGCTGTATCAAGAAAGTAAAAAAATCAAGGAAAAAAATTATATAATATTGTATGTCAAAATCAATAATTGTATAATCAAATGAAATAATAGTACTCAATTGTTTTTACAATTTGAGATTTGACTTAGTGGTTTTCCATTGTATAATCATGATTTTCTTTATTTTATTTTTTTTAGTCTCGAAGCGTTTTTTGTTGGTATGAATTAAGGTATTTTTTTCAACAAATTTCTAATATCGTGTATATTATTTGGTTATACATTAATGGATCGTATAAAAACAATCATTGTTCATTGGATTAACAAAAATATTTGGCATGAGCTGCTTCATCATTCTGTCCACTTTTATCCACCAAACATCAAACTCGGTTCCGACCGATTTTACATTAACATAAATGTGCAATATTTTACCGAATAAATACTAACATAGCATATTTGAAAGCATTAAATACAACTCCTTTTTGCAATTTAAACATTCTTGTCCAAATATAATTAGGTCAAGTCGAACCAATTACAAAAAATACTAAACTTACCTCCAGGGCATATCTCCAACTAGCTGACCAACAATTCATAAGGTTTGCTCCAGCGGGAAGGGTGGAGGTTCGAATCCCATTTGGAACTTGGATGGAAACATTTTCATGAGTCTGTCTAAGGGTCATTTGTGGTGAAAACCCCTTTGTGCGCAGAGTGTACATCAGTATGGTGGGATCCCGAAGCTTGGTGGAGGCACATTCTGCGATTTACATCCTTCAGGGTTCTAGGCCAAGGGTTCTGAGGGTTCATGATTAGTCTAGTGTATGCTTGAACACCTTTGTTATCAAAAAAATATAAATATTAAACTCGATACGTGATTAATTGCTCTATTAAAAATGTTATTCAACTATATGACGAGTATTTTGCGTCGGTTATATAAATATTTTGAATTCATCCAAACCTGAATTAATAGGGCGAGAATTACTTGCAATTTATATTTTATCATTAATTTTTTTTTTTTTTAATTGAGAGACATAATTTAGCTCAACTTTATTACCCAAACGTTAAAGCAAAACACGAAGTCAACTCTTTCATCAAATGGTCCCCTTTTTCCCTTCCCAAACATACGTATGCATTGAAAATAAAGCAAACAACAAAAATTCAATCCCCAAATATTTGACCAAATATCTTTCGACAGGCTTGCAAAGTTGTTCAAAACCATAGTACTAAAAACAACAGATATCAATAAAATTCTCAGACAATACCATTTCAAATTTTAATTAGTTACCCCTATATATATAAATTTATTCACAAAAGTCCCTTTCTCTTTATCTATTCACACACACAATACATGCACACTCATTTTCAATGTACAATTTCTCTTTGACTTGGACTCACTCACACGCTTGCACGCAACACCACCGTCAAGTAATTAATTCGATTTGGTTACAAATATTTCACTTCCTATGTCACAAATTTGTAACTGCTATTTCCTTTTAGGATATCTTTTAGATAAAATTATGTTTCCTAAAATTGATAGCATTATTTTCTCATAAAATAAAGTGTAAAGATATGTAGAAAACACACTTATTCAACTTTTATCTACAACTTTATATTCTCTTCGTTCCTTTTCTTTTGCTCATATGAGTTTTGGTACGAAATTTTGGTAAGAGTTGATAAAATTTAAAGTTAGGCATTATTATATTTATGCCCCTCAGAGTAGTGGAGCGAATTAACTACGTCAAATCTTTACTTTATGTGAAATGGTACTTTTGGAAAAAATAATTTCATTTCAGGAAATCCAAAAAAAATAAAAATAGAAGCAAGGGGAGTATTCAACCTTTGAAGGAGCAAAACCAATATGATTGAATGGTAAAAGTTCCTCAATTTGAGTCAAGTTAAAATTATGTAACAAGTAACAATGGTAAAAATAGCTAATGGTAAAAGTTCCTCAATTTGAGTCAAGTTAAAACTATGTAACAAGTAACACTGGAAAGAGCTAATGCCAATTTATTCCCTATAGTATTTATAATGTTCAATTTATCGTTCTTGTGATTTGAAAAATAGTATTTTACCCCTCCTGCTCCTTCAACCAGAGAGTGTAACTAATTGACCGAAATCGGCTGTGAGCATATAAAGTATGTTTATAACATGGGGGGACGTAAAATGTCACATTTATCATAACACGGGGTGACGGGGATGGGGGTACGGGTGGGGTAAGGGGTAAAGTACCACATATAAGGGGGATAATTTGGTCAATTCGTATTTTGTTTAAGTTTAAAAACGTCAGATAATCATTATTAAATTTTTAAAAAGTTATAGATGGTAAAATGCTCTTTTTCAAACACAGAGAGATAAATTAGACATTATGAATATTACAAGGGTAAATTGACATTAACTCCTAGAAAAAATGTGCAGCCATCATAATATATTAAGTGATAATATAAAAATTTGAAATTTTGCATATATTTTTGCTATAAGATTTTTTATGTTGTCATACTAATTATAATTACATTTAAAGAAATATCACTTAATATATCACTAAACTTCAGGCTCCATTTTTTTTTCCCAAGGATTTAATCCCTTTCAAGGCGGGTTGAACACATTAACTTGAGGCTCCATGATCACACTAAATTATTGGTTTCAAATCCCATTAGTGTTTTTATTTATTTAATTTAATTTAATACTAGTCTTTATAATTGTTTATTTTTATATCAATGAATAGATTCAAACGAATTTCCTCATATTAGTCAACATTTTGTCACTCAAACTTTTTTTTCTCTAAGATGTTTGTAATCTGATTTTAGCCATAGGCACAATATCATCATTTTCACTTACAATTCGCTCATATTTCTCTCTCTCCCCATTTCTTCTCCACTTCAAATTCAAGTACACACACAAACCCAAAGAATTATACATTTCTAGCTAAGCCACCACTAGCTACGGCGATGGCCATATTGCACCACCGCCATCGCCGCCAGTTAACACTCTCGTTCGCCACCCTTGCTTTTCTTCTACTTTCCTCATTTAATTCAGCTCTTGGCATCAACCCTACTCGCCAATTCAGTAAGTAATTAATTATGTGCATACATAAATAGATCACCCTTTTTTATACTACCAGAATCTTGAATTTCAGTGAGTAAAACGATAAGAAAAATATATTGTTTAATTATGTGCATACATAAATATAATCATGTATTGTTTTATTTTCATTTTTCTTATCCAAGAAATAAACTTAATTTTTTAGTGACTATTTAACATGTTAATTAGTGATGTCCAATTTTGTAATTTAAAATGTAGGTGTTGGAGTAAAGAAGATAATTAGGGAGGAGGTTGTGGAGCGAGTTATGGCTCGGCGGCGACTCGGTGGACTGGGGTCATCACCGCCTACTTGCCGATCAAAGTGTGGGCGGTGTGCGCCGTGTAAACCGGTTCACGTGCCGATTCAACCCGGTTGGGCCATGCCATTAGAGTATTATCCGGAGGCTTGGAGATGCAATTGTGGAAACAAACTTTTCATGCCATAAAATTTAGAAGTAAAAAAAAAAAAAAAAAAAGGTTAATCTTTTGTATTTACTTTGTAGTACTATTTTGGCAATTTGTATTTGCTACTATATAGTTAAGTTATAAATGCACAAACACAATGTAATATAGCAATTTTAGATGATAAATTATTCAGTGTTACTTCAGATGGCTGCAGATTTTTTTTTTTAATTTATTAACTAATTTGCATTGATGTTAGTTCTGTGCTCATTTTCTTTAGTATTTTTTTAATGTTGGAAGACAGACTTTGGGAACGTAATTTTTTTGGTGAGATTATCTAGATCAGGGATTCTTTTCTTTCTATATTTTAAAGTTCTTTTTTATCAATTTGAATAATTGGTTTAATTGCTAAATCTTGTCTACTTTGTGGTGGGACTTTATGTGGAAACTTGCATTAATGTTATATGGGACAGGATGAATATAATAGTTGTAAGAGTTAAATGGTAATTTATCTCCCTCTAATTTGAAAAAAAAACAGTTTACTTTTGATGTTATCTTATAAAAGTTTCGTATTATCTCATTTGATATTTTTAAACTTACAAATTGATAAAATTATCTATATGTGGTATTTTACTTTCATGTGCTATGATAAATATGGTATTTTATTCATGTGTTATGATAAAAATGACATGTTAACCTCTATGTTACAAAACACTTATTATGCCTACCCTCAGTTTCCTTGAGTGGTTAATTCTCCAGTTGAAGGAGGTCTATTCCTTCCTTAAAATTTGTACAAGGGGTAAAGTGTCCTTTTTCAAATTACAATTTCCTCGAGTGGTTAAACAGTTGAAGGAGGTCTATTCCTTCCTTAAAATTTTTACAAGGGGTAAAGTGTCCTTTTTCAAATTACAATTTCCTCGAGTGGTTAATTCTCCAGTTGAAGGAGGTCTATTCCTTCCTTAAAATTTTTACAAGGGGTAAAGTGTCCTTTTTCAAATTACAAAAGAAGTAAATTGAACATTATACAAATAAAGGGTTTTTTATTTATAACATCATTTTTTGTCACCGTTTTTTAAATGAAGAGATAATTAAATCATTACACCAATATTGTTAAATCAAAAAATATAGGATTACAATTAAATTACAAACAAAATAAAGTATCAACACTAGTATGAATTTGAAAAAAAACCACTGTAATAATATTAAACTCGGAACATCTTAGTATTAATAGTGACCTTAACTTTGCCAATTGACTACGACCTTACTGACATCCTTTGTCACCGTTAAATACCAAACTTTTTGTATATATAGTTAGGAGTGTAATCGAGTCGAATAGTGTCGAACGACACATTGTTCAAGCGTGGTTTGATTTTTATTGAGCTTGAAATTTTGTGTTTGAGCTTGGTTTGATTTTAAATTGAGCCGAGCTCAAACGAGCTTTTATCGAACGAGCTAAAGCTCGAACGAGCTCGAGCCGAGTATCGAGTAGCTTGATATTTTACATGTATTTTTTTTAATTTTTAGCTTATCGAGTCGAGCTTCAAATGTTATCGAACAAAAAATAATGTTCAAGCTTGTTTGATTAGTGAGACGAACCGAGCTCAAACGAAGTTTTATCGAACGAGCTCGAGTCGAGTATCGAGTAATTTAATTTAATTTTTAGCCCTATATATGGTATCAAATTAGACCCATCAAATAAATTAAACGTAAAAATCAAACCAACCTTTAATCTTCTCAAATTCTAGCGTTTGTACTTACGTCTTGTAACTCTTAACTTCGTAAACAAATAAATAAAATACATTTATTTTATAACTGAATAATATTTAATGAAAATGATAAATCACATGCCCATTGTTGTAGGAAGTAAATTAACAATTCTTGAAATTTTATTAGTAGTAATTTTGAAATGTGACCTGTGAAATATACTTATATGGCGACGGATCATATATATATCAAGGGATAACTTGGTTTAAGTTTGATTTAAATTATATTTTTCACATATGAGGTATTTATTTATTTACCTATCATCTACCAAACCTATATAATGTTTGGTATGGAATTTATTATGTCTATCTAAAGGTCAGATATATAACATGTTGATGAATTGTGTAACAGGGACAAAGGGCTTTTTTCAAGTCAAAATACTGTAGACAAGATGATTTCGACAGTATTTATTGATTTGGAAATTCATAGGAGGAGTTTAATTTACATTTTAAAGTTTTCTTTATCATGACTTTCTGTAGCACACAGTAAAAGGATATGTGGTAATTATTGCCAGATGATCTTTAGTACTGTAGTTCTGACCAAAACAACTGAAAAATACTCAAATACCCTCTGTAATAACTAGCTCTATTAATTAATGAACAGGTTTTTTTTTTTTTTTTTTTTTTTTCATTTATATGATATATATGATATGTTTGAAATGAATTAAATCATGTAAAAGTCTTAAACACCTTTAATAATTTTATTAAAAAAAAGAAAAATGTAACTAGCTACTCCATTTTTCTTCATGAAAAGTAAATTGGCACAGTTTTAAATATAAGAAATTTTTATAAGTTTTTCCTTATTTTTGGTTGATGGAGGAATTCATAATTAAGATGTTAACGTAACTCAGATTTTTTTCTTTATTTCTATCTCAATTACACAATCACATCTTAATATTGACTGATTATTTTAGTAAATTACAATAAATAAATATTTAATAACTAAAATTTGTATGATACTAGGCAAATACTGATATTTTTAGTCGAATTCAATTCACATAAAAAATCTTGACTAGAGCAAGATTTGAGAAAAAAACATATGGTAATAGTAAAAATATAAAATGTGATCTAATTGTAAAATATTGGGTTTTTTTTTTATAAAATTTGTAAATATTTTTGTTGGGTAATGACAATTGAGTATAAAAATTGGCCTAGCACACATGGGTCAGAACCTAAGTACATGCCTATCTTTTACAAACCCACATGAAAGTCAGTTGGGCCATTCTTTGACCACGTCGGGGACATCCTCTGTGTTAAAAATTTGATTTCTTTTACAGAAAATAAAACCTTTACAAAAGCAATAAAAAGTAAAGTTAAAAGATTAACAAATAATTTGACGTGAAATTTGATTTGACATTGTTGTTGTCCTGAAGAAGAAGAATTAGTGCGACTCTTGTGAAATTTCTGAATTATTTCATCTCAAACAAAACATATGGACACTTGGATTTCAGACTAACATGTGATGTGATCAATATCTAACCTATGGTCTCGATTCTTTTATTAGGGTCCTGTCGAGTCTTTGTGAATTTTAATTTGATCTTACAAAAATAAGTCCGAAACTGCACGATACTCCCCCTTGTTTTGTAAAATCTACAGAAAGCACTCTTATAAATTTTTTATTGCATCAAATCTTTCTCTTATTCCAATTTCAGAGAAATTTTTCTTGTAAAATTCACATGATACAAAGGAATATTTTTACATATTCACAAAATGTAAGAAAAAGAGACCATGCTTTCTTTTCCTCTATGAAACTTCTAATTTATCCATTTAATTATTTGTGTCCAATTATAAATTGGAAAAATTGTATATTTATTACCATACAATAGAACCCTTTGTAACATTTGTATTACTGGATACGTAAATGCGCGTTTAGTATATAATTTAAATGTTGATTGCAATATTCATACCACCATTATATAATTGGACAAAAATGGACGAAATTGACCTCCTGCACCGCACATGACTATTTCTCGTCGTTTGAAGGCAAAATTATCACGTTATAACTTGATAATTTAATAATTTTTCCTCCATAAGTGAAGAATACGTGATATAGGGCCGGCCCTAGCTTTTTCGGGACCCTAGGAAAAATTATAAAATGAGGCCCTCAAACAAATATATACTTTAAACTTATTTTTTTTACCCCATAAAATAACAAAGGCATATGTTAAACTTGATGTTTTGTTTTTGTAACTAAAATAAAAATACTTTTGTGACTCGGTCAATCACTAATATATTTTCTTAGTTTTAGTTTGAGGGAATTGTATTTTTCATATCAAATTTTTACTAGATATTTAGTACTAAACTATTAAAAAAAAAAAAGAGAGAGAGACACATTTAATACCAAAATTGAAGCATTTTTTTTTTTCACATCTTCTTAAGCTTTAATGGTGATTTTTGGTATGCTTAAAATTATGCTCAAAATTTTTACCATAGCATGCTTATGTGCCCTATATCATATCTGAAAATTATTTTGGCATGATTTCTTGTTAATTATGAGATATGATTTGATTTTGATTAATGTCCCGAAACTTTGTTAATTATCTGCAGATTTTTTATTATGTTTCATGAACTGAAACTTGTGCCATTAGAAAGCTCTCGTCAAGAGATTTCCAGTCATATAAAGAACAGAAAATTTGGCCCCCAAAAATTGACAGAGAAAGAAAATATGGAAAAAGACCTTCAACTTTAGTATTAAATGTGTATTTTTGAAGGTTTGATACCAAATGTCTAAAGCAGGTAAAACTTTAGTGAAAAATGCAATTCCCACGTTTTAGTTTTCATAAACTTCTTTACCATAGATAGTGTTAGATTATATTGTGAATATTATCATATAATAAATTATAAAAAAAAAAAAATCTTATAAGGAATTCACATTAGTAGCATATTACTATTAGTTTGAATAATTAATGTCTATCATGAATTGATAATCATATACCATGGTACGAAAGAACATAAATTTCTTGATAATTTATTACATATTATATTTAGTTTCTATATTACTCCACTAAATTTACAAAACAATATTATTAACTTAAAAAGAGAAAATTTATAAAATTTGGGAGCCCTCTAAAGAGGGGGCCCTAGGCATTGGCCTAATTTGCCTTATGGTTAAGCCGGCACTGACGTGATAACTTACGTGATATCTTTTTCTTCTAAAAGACAATATAACGCCCACTTGCAATAGAACATGGCCAACTTTGTCAATTTCCGTTAAATTATTTGACGATGGTAAGAACATTACAACCAATATTTAAATTATTGTAATAAATGTGCTTTTACGTATCATGTAATAACAAATTACCAAATATACAAATTCCCATTATAAGTTGTATCTTATTATTTAATTAAAATTTATATGTGGTGTGCTTCTGCAATCTGCAATCTTATTATTTTATTTAATTTGGCAAGAAGAGTGCCTTAATTGCTCTAACACACGTACGACGAATCTGGCTTAGTGATTGAAAAGATAATTCTATACTATTCATTCTAAAATATACAAAAATATACAGTAATAAAAAAGTAACTTTGTAGAATTACGGTTACTAAAAATTACAATTTGTAGTTTTGGAGAATTTGTAGTTTCTTGCGGATGGTGACCCAAAAGGTAATTATGCTAGTAAGGGCTAAATAACACAAAAAATACTTTTAACCTATAACTATTAAATCACAATAAAATTGTTGGCCTCAAAGTGGTACGAAGTCTATATGAAAGAGGGAAATAGACCTATGAGAAGTTTAGGATTTAGGCATATAAAAGCTTTTAATTAATTTGATTAAGCAAAAAAAAAATCAGATATTAGGCAAATTTTAGCAAATATATTAGGAAGTAAATAGGGTGTTTGTAATTTACAATGAAATTAGCTTAGAAAGCATATATCATTCTACAGGCTCTGCTTGTTGGCCATCGACGACGGTTTCCTCTGTATCCTTTTCTATGTCCATGTCAGACTTCGCCTGATGTGGCGGCAAAACTCGTGCGATAGTCTGCACAAACTCTTCGGTTTTTTCTTCATCCAAACGTGATTCACATTCTTCAATGATCTGGGAAATAAGAGCTAATAAACATTCAAAAGTAGAAAGAAACGTACTTTTCGCATCTGCAAACCAAATTCATTATCGACACGAGATATTTGTACCTTACAATTATATTTCTTTAAATGAATTATGTAACTTATTTAACTTACACAAATATTTTCATAATGTAATGTACCTTTTCAACACATACGATAAATCACCTGAGGTTTAAAGATTAGCAAGAAAAATGAAGGCAGAAAAAAGTACCGTGAAAACCTCAACACCAGATGCAGGCCTAATGTTGATAACATTAAGAATCTCAGCTTTGGCTAAGTCATATGTTTTACACTCTTTCACAAACTCATGAACAATTTCTCTCGTTTGTTTGGAAGCCGGAGTTTGCTCTATGTAATCGTAAACCTATTCAGAAACTCAAAAATTTTAAAATTTTTTTTTATTAAAATAAGTAACATTATAATTAAAACCAATGTGGACACCCCCACAAACCTTAAACTCAGATGGTGATACGGAAGCGATAACACGCGAAGGATCTCTTCCAGCACCTCTAGACCTTAAAAGGTCAAGAACTTCAAAATTAGTAAGTGCACCAGCATTAGCTGTAACTCTGCAAAATCCCGCAAAGGCTTACTTATCCATCGAAAATTCCATGATAAAAAAGTATAGTTCAAATTTTTGAGATAAAGCTATAATGGTTTTTACATACATCTTCATTGATTGGGTCGTTAATACTTTGTGATATGCAAAATCTTCTTCTAGTACCTATAGAACAATACAAAAAACATCATTTTAAGAACTAATAATGGTAGAAAATACAATTAAGCAGCAAATCAAAGATTTTAAAAAATGAGTTCGCTTTTTTTACCTCAAAGTAAACCCCGTCAGAGAAAATTACAGTTTAAGGCCATTTTTGTTATAGCTCGTGCATTGATGATTAATTTGATTCTATCTTATTGGAGTTGATTGAATTTAGGTTTTGGAGAACCCAATTTAATTATGCAATGTATGATCTTTTTTCACAATGACAATTTACCAGAAAAAAAACAAAAAATTATCAGTTAAAAAAAATTATCCCACTCGTCAACAATTCGAATCCAATTTAACATGAACTTCAGACATACGAACAAAAAAAAAAAAAAAACCATGTTTATTTTCCCCTCAAGTAGCCAAAAATTTCGAATTCAAAAAGGAACTATTGTAAAACCCTAACCTGAGGACTGCAGCTGCCCGAGGTGGCGGAATGACGGCGTGGCTTCGGAGGAGAGGTAGTCGGGCGGTAGATTTGAAAGCCGGAGGTGCGGCAGCTCGCGGCGGTCGGGGGCGGTTTTGTAGAATGAAGCGGGGGAGGGGTGGAAGTATACAGCGTTTTGATTTTGATAAATAAGGATTTGGGCCTCATAACGATGATGGCTAGATAAGGGCCACTACCCAATGGGCCTAGCCCTTGAATTGATCAAGACCAGACAGATTCTTCAACATTATCTGTACTTAGGCCTGATAATGGATCGGGCTTGGGTCGGATGGGGTTCGGATCCGAATTTTGTTAGCCGTGAGCCCGTGACCGAATCCGCTCCGGGTTAGCTCAGATTCCTGAAAACTCAAATCGAATCCGGGTGAAAAATTTCGAATTCGTTGACACCAAAATTTGGTCTCCATTTCTACTGATTTCTTTGGAATTGTAGGCAGATTTAATTTGAAGGCTTAAATTTGAAATGGTAGAAGGTGATAAACTTATGAGTTAAGAGATAAGAAAATATTGTTATGAAAAAAAGAAAATCATTTATAGTGATAGAAGAAAGAAGAATTATTGGGAATCAAAGAATGAATAACAAGTTTTGATTATAGTTCTATGGTGCAGAATTCATGCTGCTTCGCCTAGCAGCACGACGCTTGTATTGCTCTCCCACAATCCCGTAAAAAAGAGTTATGGTTATTTTACAAGTTCTATTCCAATTACTGTTAGATTTAATAAAGATAATTGGTAAAATTTATAGACAAGGGTCATTTGTTGTTGTCTTAAAAACTACTATAATTAACAGCAAGCAACGGTGCAACTCAAATCTTTAAACTACACAACAGTTCAAACTTCTCTTTTTGACATGCCCACACATCGGATCCCTTTCCTGAGTGCAATTGTTGTCATACCAAGGCCAACAATTCCCTCCACAACAATTCCCAAACCGACATTTTTATTTTACACAATTCATTATAATATGAATTGATTTAGTAGAAGCAAATTGAATAAAGCTCCATTTTGTAGCTTATGAAAAACATTTGTTTTTTCTGCATTTGAAGGTCCAAATGTGGTTATAATATTGAGAATCAAACACCACCAAAACTACAAATGACTAAAAATAATTTTTGCTTAGGTGCTAAACAACTTCAAAATCTCGATAGATATGTAATTATGTGCCCCAATCCAGCAGCACATAGTTGCAAACAATTAAAGGAAGTGGCTAGCTAATTACCTTAACCTTAAACACACAATATACAAATTACACCTATAATAAATGTAGAACAAATAAAACCCTTTCAAATCCTTTAATTTAACATTCTCAACTGAATTTCACCATTTTTTTCCATTCTAAATCATTATATTACACTTTAAATTCAACTCTTTGCTCAACAGGAACCATTTCATGCCCATCTCTAACACTCAAAAGGTCCCTTTCATCACCTTCCAAATAAGCTTTCAAGAAAGCAACCACAATCCCCCCTACAAATCTCCTCATAGGCTCTCTACCCTCCCCATTCTTACACAAACAATACGACGCTTTCCCACGTATTCCTTTAGTATCATCGTCAAGCATATCAAGATGCCCATAATCCTTAGCCACAAAATGGTATGCCGGCTCACAACATTCCTTGTAAAAGTCCTCGTGATTAACCCCACATGGTGCACAAGGAGGGAAAAAACGATTTCTTTGCACTTCCCCCAAGCCCGAGCCAATCACAAGCACGGCCGTATTGTCTAAATTGAAGGAATTGGGAATGTAAGTGAGGACAGGAGGCGGAGTTTGTTTTCCTTTGTCCATTCCATCGACAGGGTCAATGCCTATATATCGTTCGAAAAAAGTACGTGATTTACAAATTTGTAATCAAATAATTCAGAGTTATTGACACTTTACATCACTTTCGATACTTTGCACCTTGGAAATTAAAACTTTTGCACTTTGCACCCTCGAATTGCATATTGTTTGCCAAAATTCACATTTCAAAGGCGCAAAATGCCCATTGAATTGCCAGGAATATGCAATTCGAGAGTGCGTCAAACTGTCAATTTTATGTTGTAAAGTGTCAATTGCTCAATAATTCCAAAACAAATGCTCATAGAGATTTTAGTCAAGAAAAACGCAACCACAAAAAAGCAAGAACTAACCTATTAGGGCCGAGATATGGAGAGACGTTGTAGAAGGTTTTTGTAGAGATAAGGCGAACGCGACTTTGCCTCCGCGGCTATGGCCCGCGAGGCCTAGTTTATTCAAGTTTGGTTGAACATCAGGTGGGAGTAAATTGCTTAGTCCTTTGGGTAACCAATTGACTATCTCGGCTGTGATTTTGATTTCTTCTGTAGCATTTGGTCCTGCAATGGAGTATAACTGGTGGAAAGTGAATTAGTGAAATTGTTGTATACCTTGATTATATAAAATTACAATTGAAGAATCTTCCAATATCGTAAAGTAGCCAAATTATTGTGTCATGGCCTATTAATCATAACAAAAAAAAAAAAAAAAAAAAAAATTCAAGAATTTTACAATGTGAAACAATTTGGCTATTTTGTGCATTATCAATCTATAACTTAAAATTTCAATATTTTAAAATTCTACAAGAACATCTCTAAACACAGAATCTACAAAAATGAATGTTAAAGAGGAATGAATTGGAACAATTTTCTCATCCAAAAAAACCAAACGACATACGAATCGATATAGGTCTACCCAGATAGCCGAAGAACACGCTACTCTTTGGCGGCCCAAGCCTATCCATACATACACAATATAATCCTATTTCACAAACCTTTCAACAAATATATATAATTTAATACTTATTCACCTACTAATCACATGCAAATCATAATCGAAATTACATTTCGCATTTTCAAACCCATTAACTATTTTTGACATTATTCTACATTTTAAAAATTACAACCAAATAATCCAAATCATGTTTGAAATATTTCGTGAAATTACTGAACAAATTAGGAAATTTTTGAAAACACCCAACGAAAATATGCACCACCAAAACACACCCAAGACATAAAGTGAATCATACTTGTAGCCTATAACAATTAGCCATTTAGCTCCAGTTTTATTATGAGTGGTTGGCAATTGTGCACACCAGAAATACACATTTTGGCATCTTGCACCTTCTAATTGAAATATTGGCATTTTGAAACCCCAAATTTCATACCTCTTGCCAAAATGCACCCTACTAGAGTGCAAAATGTCCACTAACAACAATTATGGGGTGTAAAATGTCTACTAACAACAACTCTACCCTCTTAAGATTACATTCTGAAGAATATTGAATTTGACACATTTAATTCATCATTACTTAATTCCAATATCTCAAGAATTAAAGCTGTATTAATAGCATAAGATTAAGAAGCAAACTAGTACATAAATCATAATTAAACAACTTCAGATTTAATTTGTAAACAATTAAAAATTGTATTAAGAGCTAACTAACCTGAGGAGCGACAACAATGAAGCCATGTGATGCAATATGTTGAATGAGTTGAGAGTAAAAGGAGTTGTAAAGAAGATAGCCATGAAGAAATAATAGCACTGGGAAAACTCCTTTTTCTGAAGGAGTGCAAATTAGAAGTGCCCTTGGAGAATTAGAAGCATTTTTGTCACAAATCTTTTGTTCAACTTTTATTAACTTGGTTAAATATTTCCCAATATCAAAAACACTTGTGGAAGTAGAAGTGGGAATAGTAGGTGAAGAATTCATGATTATTCAATGGAATTCTTGAAATTCTTGAGTTTTTTTTTTTTAATTTTTAAAGGGATAATAGAATTATATTCATGTTTTGTAGCCTAAAAGCCCCACTTGCTTTGTTTGTTTTATTAATAGTGACAGTTCTTGTTTGTGGTAAAGCAAGATTTTTCTCTCTAGGCACGATAAATGTATGATATTGAATAAAGCCACTTGTTACTCTATAGCCCCTTTTAATTGTCAGAAAATATACTATTTTTTTTTAAGCGGTTTGATAAATAGTGAAATACAAACTATGTTTAACTAATAAATACAATTGAGTATTCATTATTTATTGGTGTAAAATTAGAGGAAAATTCATATATCAAGAGGAATTCGATCTCATAACGACCTTAACGTCATGGGACCTCAACTTTTTCGTTAAGTTGGACCTCGTCGATGCAAATATATTATTTAAAGATAATTAAATATATACCTTTGCAAATTTACTGAAGTTGCAAAAATATTAGTTCTATGAGATATTTAAAATTACACTAACTACCCCTAATTTGAGGTTTAGCCACATATTATCCATTATAATAATTTAGGTTATGTTTAATTTATGAATTTGGGTGAGTAATTAAAATGGTAAATAAATAGAAATGAACAATAAATTAAGCTCAATGTTGCGTCATTAGATGCAAAAGAAGTCATTTTACTTATTGCACTAACTCCCTTTTATTTGAAGTTTAGCTACATTACTCAATACTTAAAAAGAAACTTAATTATAATTAATTTGCCCTAGACTCTTAATGGAGAATAATTATTTTTAATTAATTTATAATTGGTATAGTTGGGAAATGAAAAACGAATTTATCAATTATATAAAGTGGGTTTTCGAAATTGTAAGTTTTCTTTGATTAAATTTGTGTCATTGAATCAAATATATTACAATTTACTTTGGTCATCTAGGTGGAAATCAAATCACAGTAAATATGGATTATTGTCTTAATTAAAATGCCCAAAACAAATTAATGATGATATGTGCCAAGATTATCACTAAGAAATAATCCACGTTAAAGTAGATATCTAAAATTACACTAGTACCCTCTCTTTTGAGGTTTAGCTACATATACCCATGTAGTTAGTTCTTGACCGTTGAAAAAGAAATTGAATATGGTTTACTCTTTGTCCATGGTATCATTTAGTGATTTGTGCAGATTGGTTTGGACTTGAGCCCAATTGAGTGTTGGACTTCTTGAGTAGTATGCATGCAAAGTTTTCAGCCCAACAAATTAAACCTTTTAACAAACATAGAAGGCCCATTTGAATATAAACCGTGAAGAACGGACCTCCTCCGAATAATCAATCAACAATACCCTCTATTTTTAGCTAAAAAGTTAAAAAATTAAAACTTTTGATAATTTTACATGTATGCTCTTAAAAATAATGGTTGTGAGTTAGTGGTGTTAAATTATCAATCTATGAAAAAGAGTATTTTCGAGAAAAATAATTTAATTTATTGAAATAGAGTTTGATTTTGAGACATCTCAAAAAATAAAAATTTAGAGGCATAAAGAGCATTTGTTTTAAAAGACTATGAAAGTAAATTTAGAAATGATCAATGTCGATTATTACAAAATCATGAAAGAATCTAGCGAGATCAACTACATTTGGGAATATATATAAAACGTAATTTTGGCTTGGCTAAAACATTGAATCATGTCCTGAAACAAATCAACATGTAAAATCTCTGAAACTCCTATTCATACGTTTGATGTCCTCGAAGATAAATCTAGGGGGACTGGGATGTCGTTGAAAATTGAATTGAATAGCTCGTGATGAAGTAGACCATTGACCTAAATTCTTTTTTTCTTGTCAAGAAATAGAAGATTGCACTAAAGTGTGTTCTAGTTTTTCTTTTATTTCTTGGAATTTGGAAAAGTGGAGCAATTATGAATATGATATGATAAGACAATTATAACTACCTTTAATAATGAATTCAAGACTCAAACATAAAAATCACAACAATATTAAATTGAAAATTTTATCAACCCAACTACTACAAGCTAGCCAAAGAAAGATATGCTTTATTTTCTGCTTGTATGGATTAAATTCAGTGAAATGAATGTGCATTGTTATGGAAAAATACTAGTATTAACTCGCATGCCCGGCCAGCTTCCCTTTTTAATAAATCCAAAAGGAAGACTGAAGACAGTCTTAATGTCAGTGATTGCTGTGTAGAAAGAGATGTTTATGTGAGCCAATAAGTCAATAACCAAGGTTGTCTGAAATTCTCTTAAACACATAGATTTTTAATTTAATAATGTAAAACTTGTACTCCAGAATTTAATAAAGTTTGGTTCTGATCAATAGTGCTTCCAACCATTTCTTTTGTAATTCCCTTTTTTAATGCCGAATATCAGATCACAATTTTTTTTTTTTTAAAAATGACTATCTAACATTTTGTACTCCAGAATCTCAATGTTTGGATTTGCGTCGTGAGATTTGAAATTTTACTTTGCATCATGATGTTGTATTTTATTAGCAATATAATGGACATTTTACATTTCACTTGGATGCACTTTGTCAAATAACATATTATTTTTAACGTTAAAGTGTTTAGATAACAATTACGGTGCGAGCAAAATAGATATATTTATGGGATACAAAATATCAATTGCTTGAAAAATAAATTCATTTATAGAGAAAGAAGGAATGTTAAATGTTAAGTTTTTATGTTTGATAATAAAAAAAATAGTCTTTTATCTTTCGATCTATACATTAGTTATCCTATTAATAGCATATTTTGTTATTTATGCTCGGTCTCTACATATTTGATTTTTATCCTTTGGATTAGTGCATTTAGTCTTACTAGAAAAGTGCACGTACGTTGTACGTGTCTAGTTTTAATTTCATGGCTATTTTTCGTAGAGTAAAATTAGACATTTAAATATCATTGAATATCATATATTTATGATTGATCGATTATTTTTTATGAAATGAAATTTATTTTTATTAATTATTACTGGTTTATAAAAAACATTATTTAGTTCATTCAATCATAGTAGTTTTCATGTCAAGTTTATTCGTTATTCACCGGTGACACATGTTTCATCCGTTTCTTTATAAATTTCACCCGAACTTTCAATGACTTCACGAATATTTTTCTTACTGGTTTCACCAGTTTTCTCACCAACTTCACCAGTGTTTACCAATTTCACCCGAAGTTTCATCAATTCATATGTTTTAACTGTTTAAATTTTTTATAGATTTTTTAAGCTTTTTTATCGATTATCAATTTTTCATTGAGTTTCCGTTTTTCGTCTATCGTTATTTCAATTTAAACCATTTTCTTCTGATTTCACCTTGCTTTTGTCAGTCAAAGTTTAACTCATTTTCACCTAAATTTTTCATTGATTAAACATGTTTTCACTTCAAGCTTTTACAAATTTCACAAAACATTCATCGATTCATATATTCTCAGTGTTCAAATTTTTTTACCTTTTTTTTTAGCGATTTATCCCTTTTTTTTTTTTCATCGGTTATAACATTTTTCATTGTTTTCTCATTTTCAGTCCATTTTTTTCTTCAGTTTAAACCATTTTTCTCCCGATTTCACCAGCTAAACTTTTTTTTAAATTGATTTCACTTGTTTTTACCATTTAACCCCTTTTTACCTATTTTTCATGCTTTTCTCTAATTTCACATGTTAATTCACCTAAATTTTTAATTGATTAAATATGTTCTTACCAATTATACGTTTTTGACTGATTTTACCCAATTATATTGAATTTAGCTGGTTTTATCATTTTTCTTAGAAATTTCATTCGAATTAATTTTCATTAATTTCACATATTTTCACCAACTTTACCTTTATTTTAACCGATATTACCAGTTTTCATCCATTTTTCACAAATTTTATCCGATGTTTTTTATCGATTTCAAATGTATTTACGATTTCACATGCATTTTTTCACCGGTTTAAAGTGCACATACATTATTGTACGTGTTTATTTAATTTCAGTGGTATTTTATTGTAAATCAGAGTAAAATTAACTTCATTATGTCATAAAATAGCACATATTAATGAGTATTATTCAATTTATTAACTTCATCATGGGTATTTTCATCGATTTCTTTAGTTTTTTTCGGTTTAAACAATTTTTCTCATGGTTTGACTTTTTTTTTGTTGTTTGAACTTTTTTCATTTTATTGATTTCACTCATTTTTACCACTATAATGACTTTTCACATGTTATCACCTATTTTACGCATTTTTCACATGTTCTATCAGTTTTTATGTAATTTTCTCGTTTCACCGATGTCATCCATTTTATTCGCGAATATCACTTGAATTTTTAAACCGACCGAACCAACGCCTTACTGCTAGAATTGGATGCTTTCCTGGTCTGAGTCAATGCCCCGAAAGTGAAAACTTCACCAGCCGAATTTTCAACTCAAATAATTATACATTATACATCTTCAATTAATTTTTAGTATATATCAAATTATTTCACTTACCTTATCGTTTGAAAGATTTTTCTTTACCGATCTAAGCCATTTCACTTATTATGTTAATTAGTTTAATTCGATTTTCATTGATATTTACTGATTTACTCGTTTTGATCAATTATAACCTATTGTTCATTATTTTCCTATTTTTCATCGATTTCTTTTGTTTTCTAATATTAAAAAAAATAAAAAAAAATTCTAGTTCACACTGTTTTTGCTAGTTATACTTTTTTTTTTCTTTCAAATTTCACTTATTTTTATCAGTTTAATTTATATTTCACCGATTTCACATGTTTTTTTTTTTGATAAATTTCACTTGAATTTTCATTGATTTCACATTATTTCACAGACTTTAACATTTTTCAATGATTTAACCCATTCTTCGTATATTTCACCCACTTTTTACTGATTTCACTAATTTGTTTCCCATGTTTTAACAAATATCACCCAAATTTTCATCAACTTCACATGTATTCATCGATTTAATCGGCACTATTTATTACCAATTTCACCAATTTTTTCACCTACTTCATCAGTGTTCATGAATTTCATCTAGACCGATTTCACATGTTTTCATCAATTACATAAAATTTATTTGATTTGCTTCACCAACTTTCATTAATTTTCATCCGTTTTCACTTATTGCACACGTGTTTCTCGAAAAGATTTCTATGAAAGTCTGAGGTAATGTTTCTCATGTCAAAGCATTTTTGTTTATAGGTAATTCATAAGCATTCTTGTTTATAGGTAAGTCATAAGCATTTTTGTTCATAGGTAGATGTGATTCTACTTTATATTATGATATTTAAAAGAATTGCAATTTTTTTTAATGAGTGACATATTATACTAAATTTTTAAATGAAAAAAATAATATTTTTTACATAACAACATATTGATAATACATCATAATAATTTTACATGTATATTTAAGCAGCTGTTCAAAATAATAGTGTTTTTTAATTTTTATGTGTTATAGGAGAACAATAATGAAATTGTAAAAATGTTATAAGAGTTAATTTCTTAATTAATGGAGTTATTGTAGGAAATAACTATTATATGACTTTATGTCTAATTTGAATATACTTTTGTTTTTTTTCCATATTCATGGTGCAAGGCTAGGAGGAAAGAAAGTTACAAATTTTCTTAAAATATTTTCATACCAAATTTTTTATGAGAAAATTTAAGTAAAATTTCATGTCTAATTATATTTTATTAATATACACAATTTGAATAAGGGCATTTTTGTCTTCACAAAAAAAGAAAAAAACTTAAAATATTCACACTTTTAGTATTAGTATAGATATATTCATACTTCTAGTCCGCTTTACTTCCGAATCAAACAAAAATAATCTCAAAGGAAGGATATATTCTACTTCTTATTTTTAGGGATTTGGATTATTTTGCACCTCACATAAAAAAAAATGAACACTTTGCACTCTTAAAATACAAAAATAACACTTAACACCCTCGAATTAAAAAAAAAAAAAACCCAATAAGTTGCACCCTCTCATCTTTATCCAGGAGAATTGACCATTGAAGTCAACAAACCCAGGGGTAAAATAGTCAACAAACGCTCCTTCGTCATCAAGACAATGCCTGATCCCCAACATCACATAAATTAGGAGAGTGTAGTATTAAACAATGGAACAACTAAGCTATTGCAAAAAGGTAATTTAAAAGAGCTAACATCCAACATATTTAGTACACAAAGTGCTAATTACAAATCAAATTACCTCCTAATCATAAAACAATAATCTTAAGCCCCACATTGCAATAAAAGGGAAGAAGTCCCACATGAATAAACATAATACAAAATCATGATCACATCTTTATCCTCCATAATTCTTTACTCAAAATGAGATTCTCCCATCCTTTTTGACCAATCTCAGTCCAAGATCCCCCTTTTCTTTCCCACAACAAAGAAGATCAAACCCTTGGATCACATGGATTTATACCTTCCCTTCCCTTCACTTCACCTTTTCTTAACATAGCAAAGTAAATCACACATATATATCCCAAAATTACATACTCCAAAATAAAGAAAGACCCTACTTGGATAACTTAAACTTTACTTACCTTTTCTACATTAATGACATTAAAAAAACAATATAGAGTTAGTCCAAGTCTTAAAGGGAGATCAAATTCTATGTCTATTATTCTTTTCGGCGGCAATTGTGAGCAATCTTGAAACACCTTGAGTCCAAACATCATATTCTCTTTGATCCCTACACTCGAACTCGATCACCCCTCGAGTCACCGTCTTCAATGCAAAGTATCTCCGGTCCTCACCGCCTTCAAGCAAGTGGCGGCCTGGCCAAGCCGGAATATCCTTTACCACCTCCATTACAACATCTGCAAAATTCAAAAGTAATATAAAAAGTTTAAAAAAAAAAAAAAAGGTATAAAGATGGGAACTTTAGTATTTTTAGCTTTTTTCACTCAATTACATACTACTTTCTCAAATCCCCAAACAGAAGGAAAGACCCACCAAAGACAAAAAAGCAAAGATGAACTTACTCTTTTTCTTTTTGGTGACAGTCCCAGCTACTCTGCTCTTCATCTTTAGCATCACCTGCAAATGTGAAAGAAGAATTCTGAATTTAAAGTGAAAAAAGCAATTTCTAATTTTTGAATTATGCACAACTTTAACTTTCAATGTTAATTTGATTGATCAATCATAGAGAAGAAAAGCTCACCTGACCCATTCTGTTAATGTAAACAGACACTATTTTCCAATGAAGATCACCTGCATTTGGCATTCAAGAAAATTGTCAAATTAGGACAACTTGGTCCGGAATTATGAACGATATAAACTCGTACATTCTTAAAATTTGGTATTTATTTTAGAATAAATATAAATATGGAACAAAAATTAGACAATTAAAGAGAAGAATAGCATACCATTTCGAGTTTTCTTCAATAGTTCACTACCTCGCGCGAGCAATTCTCGACTACAAATCCCGAGGAAGTTTTCTTCCGGAACAAGTTCGCCACTCGAACTTCCATTACTTCCACCATTACCTTTATCCACAGGGATCACAGCCGCAACATTCCACACTTCCTTCAACGCCCTTGCCTTTAACGTAGCTGCACCCCTTAAAGCTATAAACACAATAAACCAATATCAAGGGCAAATCTGGAATATTAAATTTTGAAACGAGAAACTCAACAACTAACACATACCGGTAGCTGCAGCAGCGGTCAAGGTCATAATATCACTTGCGGACCGAACATTGACTGCTGAGCTGACTACATATGTCAAGTGGTCGCGTTCAGCCCCCATAGACTCGGCTGCCTCGACACATTGTGCAGCCACCAATGTGGCGGCAGATGCCACCGCCATATCGGTTTTAGCCATCGACTCATCTTTGCGGGCCCCACAAGATGCAGCAGTGGCGGCGGTTATTGCGGCAATAGCGGATGCTACTCCGGCTACTGAAATGGCAGCGTGGAGCTGCGCGTTTTGTGCTCGTGTTTCCTCTTTCTTTTTTTCTTTACGGTCCTTTAACCACCTCCCGACTGTTTTTCCACCTCCAACCACGGTGGTGCCACCACCTTTGTACTGGTTGCTGATCAGATTGTTCAATCGACCATACTGCACACATAAACCTTGATCAATATAAAAATGAAAATATTCGGATTAACTGAAACTTAGGCTATGTTACGTTCTAGATTTCAGTGAGTAAATTAACATGAATTTTTTTTTAGTGAAATACAAAAATACCCCTAAATCCCCTATGCTTTGCCTGATTTTTTAAAACACCCTGTATTATTTTTATTTCCAAAATACCCCCTACGATGTTTTATTAGCCAAAAAACCCCTCTCAAGCTGGAGTACATAATTTTAATAAAAATAACAATTATACCCTCAGTAAAAATGCAAAAACACCCCTATTCACCTAAAATATTGACGATAATCCCCAATTTTAACTTTGAAAATTGACAGTACCCCCGCCCCTGTTCACTTAAAAATTGGCAATAACCTCCAATTTATTAATGAAAGATTTCCAAACGGGGCTACAAAAAGCAACACGTGACATTTTTGTCAATTAGGCAAAGCACAGGGGTATATTTGCATTTAGCTGAACTAAAAATGAAGCTAAGTTTTCTTTCATTTGATGCAAGGAGAACATATCCTTAACGTTTTACACATTAAATTCAAGAACCAAACATAGAAAAATGTCATAATCCTAGAATGCACACCCCCACCAAGAAAATTGGACCATTTTTTTTTTGCTATTCACGAAAGTGAACATTAACCACAAACCCTAAAGATTGGTGGTCCCATCAAAATAAATACTCCCTTCATTATAAATTCTACATTATTGCTGGACAAGTGAAAGTAATAATCTGTAATTATTTTAATTCATGATAATTACATAAAAATATATAAATGTGCCATAGATATTAGATAAGAAGATGCAGTTGAACCGCCCACCCTATCATTTGAAGGACCATGTACAATAATATACTATAGTATAGTCATTTTTTTTTCCCTAGATAGAGACAAAAAATATAAACTATGGTACCGACAAAAATTATTCCAGACAAAGAAAAATATTACAAGTGAATTAAAAATCTTGGTTTCTTGGAGAAGTTAAGGTATCAATGTTGTACTATTTGTCACACTTAGAGTATGTTGTTGGTTAAAGAGAAAGCTGATATATTCTCTCTTCAGAATTTGTGCTTGGTGTACAAAATGAAAACAACATAATCACAAAACAAATTAAGAAAAAATATGAAAAAAAAAAAATAAAGAGAAAATTAATTAGACCTTGAGGTCATCCATTTGGGAGGGGGAAACCGGTGGGCTGTCATTGAGAGGGCCACTGCTGTGTGATAGCCTTCCTGAAGTGCGAGGTGATACCTCTTGCTGCAAATGTTGTATTAGATAAATGATGTCAAAATATTAACAAATTAAATAACTTTTAAGTAGGACATGAAGATGGGATTTGTAGAGAATGAAGAAATAAAAGGAATTATATTTATATGTTTAGTTAAAAAATGCAGCAACGAATCTACAATCATGAATTAAATTAAAACCTAAAGAACTATTGTTCTTCTACCGTATTAAAAATAATTTCCCAATTAAATAAATTAAAGTTCCAAGAAACACTCTGTTTCCCATAAAACAGAGACAAAAATCAAACATTAACATAAATAAATCTACTTAAATTCTCTAAACCCTTTACTCATTATCAAGAAATACCCATCCACCAAAAAATTATCGGGAAATAGTTAAATTAGTCAAGATCACACACACACACACACACACACAAAAAAAAAAAAAAAAAAGCAGAGGAACAACTAGTTTGGCACTAGTGGAATAATAAATCAAAGAAATTAACCATTTATGCATAAAAACAAAATCAAAGACGAACAAACACTGCAGATAAGAACAAAATTATTGTTTGATACGAAACTTACGGATTGTGACATAATGCGTTCCAAAACAAGCTGAGATGTTTCGGAAGAAGCAAAGGAAAAAGGGTTCCGACAAACACTAACAGCTGAAGCGGAAGTGGGTTCATCGATATCTTGTTCATGTATGGTTTCACCGCCACATGATGTAACGACGGCGTTTTGAGGAGGAGCTAAAGCTTTGGAGATTTCAAAAGCTGAAAGACTCCAAGAACGGGATAAAAACTCCATTGGATCTCTGGGTGTTTCTTGTGGTGGCCTGAAAATGGCAGATTGTATTTGTTGGCCCCTCTCCATATGTAAAAATTAATGGAAAAGAAAAAATAAGTCTAAATATTGATGAGAAATTGTGAAGTGAGTGAATGAGTTAAAGTGTGTTCTTTATAGTGTGTAGTGTAGTTAATAGTTATGGAGAGAGAATGAGAGAGAGAGAGGCCAAATGTCAGTGTTGTCTTATGAAGGCTTTGTGTGGACTATTGGCAACATGCACCCTTCAAATTAAATTTTGACAGAATATACCCTCAAAATGCATAAGTTTTGACAGTGTGCATCATCGAAATTAAATTTTGGGAGAGTGACCCTTGAAATACATAATTATGGTAGAGTGCATTCTCAAAATACAAAAGTTTTGATAGAGTGCACCTTATTAATCTCTTTTTGCCAAAGAGATTGCCGGGAAATAAAAAAAATTCTGATATTAATAGGGACATAATTATTTTATTAACTCATTTTCCTTCAAAAGAAATTAATTTCCTTCCAAAAACTTAAGTCAAGTGAAATAAATTTTTAGTTCAGGGGTAAGTTTATCCATTTACACATTTAATTAATCTAAATTCTAGAAAGAAAAAAAATAACATAAAAATCCACTCTACTTAATCTACAATAGCCGCATGCTTTTGATTTGAAGTTATATGAATTACTTGCCCATATTAATATGAATTTGTTGCTAATTCTTGTGGGTGGATTATGAGTTTATTGTGTTCAATTTGTTTATTATATCTTGACTACCACCTGTTAAATATATTGAATAATTATTTTTTAAATTTCAAAAGCTTTTGATTTTTTAATTTAAAAATCAAATTATAATATATATATAAAAAAATTGATGTCAAAATATAATATAGATCAACAGAAATGGTGAAGATTTGTGCATATATGATTGAGGGATGTAAATACGGATTGTTAAAAAATTGAAAATTTAGGCATAAAACTTAAATTTTAGGAAGGAAATGAATTAAAAGGACAATTATGCCCCTATTAATATCAGGATTTTCAATTTTTTGGCAATCTATTTGTTCAAAATAGATTAAAAAGGTGCACTCTGCCAAAACTTATTATTTCGATGGTGCACTCTACCAAAACCTATATATTTTGAGAATGCACTTAAGGGTGTAATTTGTAAAACTTAGGTATTTTAAGGGTGCACTCTGCCAAAATTCAATTTCAAAGATGTAATATGTCAAATAAGGGTTTTTTGCACTTTGCACCCCCGAAACATGGGAAATAGGCACTTTGCACCCCCGAAACTTAGATTTAACAGTTTGCAACCTCGAAATATGAAAAATATAGCACTTTGCACCCTCGTTTATTTTCAAGCAAAAATTCAAGGACAAAATAGGTATTTCAATAGTATTGGCACTTTGCACCCTCAAAACTTCAGAATTTCGCACTTTGTACCCCTAAAATAAAATTAGCATTTAACACCCGCTACTTAAGGACAAATCAGCAACTTCCACCTCCGAAATACAATAAATGGATAATTTGCACCCCAAAACACAAATTTAACACTTAACAACCTCAAATTTAAAAAACTCAAACCCCTCATTTTTTTCGTCAAAGTTGACTATCGGAGTGAAAAAAATCTAAGGCAAAATAGAAAATTCATTTTGTTTACTATACAATTATAAATACTCGAATATTCATTTCTCTCTCCATCTTTCTTTTCAAAAATATAATCATAAATAACTAAATAAAGTACAAGTAAACTTCTCGAAGACTCATTGTGTACTTCAACATATCAAAGACCCATAAATAATTACCTATTTTGCCTTAAAAAAAATTCACCTTAATGGTCAACTTTGCCGGAAAAAATGAGGGATTTGAGTTTTTTTTTTTTTTTTTTTTTTTAATTTGAGGGTGTTAAGTGTTAATTTTATATTTTGGGGTGCAAAGTGTCCATTTATTGGGTTTCGAGGGTGCAAGTTGTTAATTTGTTCTTAATTAGGGAGTGTTAAGTGCTAAATTTTTTTTTGGGGGGGGGGGGGGGGTGTTTCAAAGTGCCAAAAATTTACAATAGAATTACCTATTTTGCCCTTGAATTTTTGCTTGAAAATAAATGAGGGTGCAAAGTGCTGCATTTTTCATATTTTGAGGGTGCAAAGTGCTAAATTTAAGTTTTGGGGATGCAAAGTGCCTATTTCTCATATTCCGGGGGTGCAAAGTGCAAAAAACCCGTCAAATAACTTATTTTCAAGGATGCATGTTGCCGAAAGTCCACTTTGTGTTGGCATAGAAATCAAGGAAAGTTAATGTTAATTTATTTTATGGTCAAATGCATAATATTCAATTTTTCTTTTATCATTTAAAATATATAGCACTTTACTTCCCCCATGAAAAATTAAAAGAGTCAAATCTATCCCTTCAGACGAAGAGTGTTAACTCACTTTTTGAAACTGAGAGTGGACAAGAACGATGTTTTGTATTTAGGGGGATAAATTGTCATATTATCATAATATAGAGGGGTAAAATGTCATATTATCATAACATATGAAGGGTAAAGTGCCTCATATAAAAATATCAAGGATGCAGTGTGAAACTTTTATAAGATTATAAGAGGGTAAAATTTTTATTTTAAATTACAGGAAAGTAAATTTAACATTATGAATATCAGAGGGGGGTAAATTATCGTTGCCTCAATCAAGAAAATACATAGTATAAATCATGTCAAAGTTTATTATGATCGTGAAAAGAATCGAGCTTTTGTCGAATGATTACGAGTCAAGTAACGAACAATTTAATATTTTTACACGTATTTTATTAATTTTTATTTATAGAGTTACAAGTGAACTAGTTTCAAAAGTTATCAAAATAAATAAATAAATTATTGTTTGTTTATTTTCGGTCCTATTACATAGAAGATTTTAGGTGGTTTTTTACTTTACTCCCTCCAAACATTTTCATATTCATTATGCCCCTTCAAATATCAATAGCATCACTTTACCCTTTAAGTATCAATATGGATCGAAACCGCTAGTTTCTAGCTACATATTTTCATAATAAAAGTCATTACGGAAACAATACAAAATTCTCCTTTTGCCCACACGTTTTATTATACACGCCCGGAGTTCTCGTTAATGAAACATGGGTATGGAAGGAGAAATTTGAGACCTTTTGGAAATATTGGACATATGTAGTGAAAAATCAACAGTTTGGGGCTATAAGAATATAAAAATAAAATAGAATAATATAATTTTTTTTCTTTTTTGGTTTCCTAAGGGTATAATCCTCGCATCGGATACACAAAGTGGGAACCTCTCCCAACAGGGATTCGAACATGAGTCCGCTATTTTGTAGTGATTAGTCCCTCCACTAGACCAGTCACTTGTTGGTAGTAATATAAATCTTTGAGGCTATAGAAGTATGAAAGATAATTGGAGAGGGCAAAGTGTACATTTAAAATAATTGGAAGAGCATATTAAAAATAAACCACGATTTTAACGTCGTCCCATGTATTTGGATGTTTGTATGTATCTTTCTAACTGAAATTAAACTCCTCTAAAGTTCAAGTTTTTCTAATACAGGTCAGCCATGAATTTAATAGATAGCTACAAATTGAACTAATAATCCTTATATTTAGCTATAATATAACTTGCGGATCAAATTGCTAAGCAAAGAAAAATATCCAATTCATAGGTTTATGACTTTTAATGTGCTTATACTTCTATAAATAAAATTTATACCGATTTTACCATAAATCACACTTATTAGAAAAGGTGGATGCAGCAGAATCCTCTTAGCATTTAAAGTAATTGTCCTTGTGGCCACAACTCACAAGGCCCATTATTAGAAACTAAATTTTTTATTTTTTTATCAGCAAAAAGGCAATTATTGTCTATCGGCTATTGTTCTCAACTAGCTCTTGTATTTGTATGGAATCCGGTGGTTCTTCGATTCAGTGTAGTCTTTCTCACGTTGTTTGTCCTATCTTGGTCAAAACATTCGCCTTTGAATTAGCCGATCTTCTAATATGTTGTATAGAAACATTCTACAGCTTAGTAAGCAAGCTTCTACATTCCTCCAATATGGAGTCTAACGGATACTCTCTTGAGTAAGTCTTTTGAATAAGCTTGTGGATCACCTCTGAATCAATCTCTACCACCAGAATTCGCCTTTCCTACGCAAAGTTCAAGCCATCTCGGAGGGCCAAAAGTTCAAGCCAAATTGCCAAATACCATCGGCATCTCTTACTACTCCTCCGATAGTTGTTGAATTCGTTCTAGCCACCCAACTCCCATCCGTATCAAGCTTGTCCCAACCTATGAAGCACGGATACTTCAAAAAATAGCAAGCTGAAGAGTCGGACTCGCCGGGGACTCGGACTCGCCTTCGACTCGGCTCGGATACGCGTCGGACTCGCCACGTGGCGAGTCCGAGAAAAAAAAATAAAAAAAAATCCGGATACGTGAGTCGACTCGGTCAAGCTGAAGAGTCGACTCGGTCAATGACTCGTTGGGGTTTTTTTTGCATTTTTTTATAAAGTCTTGGGTTGAAACTGCAAATTACTCACCTAATTAATAAAAAATTGAATTGAAACTCATTCCTTCACTTCCTTTCCTTTTTTTTTTTTTTTTTTTTTTTGATAACCCAGGTGTACAAGCTTACACTTGACTAATCCTGGACCCTCAGAACCCTTGCCCTAGAACCCTGAAGGATATAAATCGCAGGATGTGCCTCCACCAAGCCCCGGGTTCCCACCATACTGCTGTACACTCTGCGAACTTCCTTTCCTTTTCTTTCGTTCTACTTCTGCGCCTTCTGCCCAGTTCATTTCATCCAAAATTGAAATCCAAATTGGCAATTCAAAACCAAATCCACCATGAATAAGTAAACAAATTCTTCATTTCATTTACTCCCACCACTACCCATCACACTCTAACAAGTCTACAAACCTAGATCGATCCCCAATTTAACAAGAACCCTAATTTTTCTCTTCCAAATATCAATTCAAAGATAAGTTTTTAAATGAGTGTTTATTCAATGACTTTGATGCTAAGGTATTTTTTTTATATAAAACTATATAAATTTATTTTATTAAAATATACGTATCCATGCCGAGTCGTATCTTAAATTTTTTTTTGAAAACGAGTCGCCGAATCCGAATCGTGTCGAGTCCGAGTCGCCGAGTCCGTATCCGTGCAACGTAGGTCCCAACCAACATCGGAGTGACACCAAACATGTGCAACTGCCTCTCTTTGACGTCAATCTAAGAAGTACAAACTTTGAATGTTAAGAGCAAACCGTTTATCCTATATAAAGTTGTTTGAAAAGCTTCATCGTTTAATTTTCATCAAATACTTAAAAATTGTGTCCCTTCCAGATATGCCAGATAGTTGTTAAAAAACTAATTTTATGGCAAGTAATATTTAATTATATTGTCTTCTGGGTAATCTACGTTTGGGGTAATCTACTCAGCATTTAAAATAATGTACTATTTGGGGGTACCTCTAAATTTATGTCCCACTTTTCCAGTTAACTATTATAGAGTGTATATTAGTAATAATCAAATACTTAATCAACAACAATTGACTATGTTATTATTTTTAGATGGTACTTGCGTCAATATATCAGCATCACATAAGGTAATCCATCCAACAATACAACGTAAACAAAAGTGCAATGTGTATCTTCTTCTTTTCTTTATCATAGCGGGTCAATTGCCTTTTAATAAATAATACATGAATATTTTTTATATTTATATAAAAGATAGTGAACGAAACCACGATTTATTTAACCATAAAAAATAAAATAAAAAAAATTCTTGGCTACTCAGTATCTAAGCAAAGTACAAAACTTAGTCGCAACTCAAGGCATCAAAAATTTGCCGAAATAGTGGCCTAGACAAAAAGAAAAAAAGGAAAACAAGTAGCTAAATTTAAGCCTAAGAAGCCACTATCTCGCAAGTTAAAACATTAATAATTTATTTTAATTTGCTATTATCTTGCAAATTACCTATACTTTCTTTAAAGTTCTTTGCTGAATTTAGTCCCTATTGAGACTAATTGTCCCACATTGGTTGAAAACAATAGTTAAGTCCACCTTATAAGGTCTTGGGCAATTCTCACCTTACAAGCTAGCTTTTGAGGTTGAGTTAGACCCAAGTCAAGTAAGTGGACTTAGCCCAATCCATGTGGTGAATTTTAATAGTCCCCATAAGAAACCGCTTATGACATTTTTATGATATTATCTTTGCAAAATCAATTTTATTTAAACTTTTACGTTTTTGGACAACTGAAAATGGTTTCGCAGTTGCTTCCTAGATAAGATAAGTAATGTATCAATCAAATGTCGATCTCGTCTTTTACCTTAAAGGGTAACTCTATAATAGTTGCAATTGTAGTATTGCACTCATCATATCAATTTGGGTCTGGTCCAAATTAACATATTCATAATTTTAAATTGAATAATACACAGTGAATTACAAAACAAATATATTTTTACTTATTTTATAATTGGATGGATTCGGCCGATTTCGGTTATAATTATGTACTTCACTTAATATTTTTGGGGTGCTATTTTTCTCCCCACTATAAATTTTGAGTTAATAGCAAATTACCTCAGCATTATGAGGTAAAAACACTTTTGATACCAAACTTTAGTCCAAAAAACATATTTGATAAAGCTTTTTGAAAAAATACATTTCATACCATGATTCACACATTCTTGACATTTAGTTTTCTTGATCAATTTTCGGACGAAATTCAGCACATGCCCGTTAAGTTAACAATTGTGGGTCTTTAAAACTCGTGCCCATTTTCCCTTCCGTTGTCTACTTAACGTACACATGAGAGGTAAATGCTGAATCCCGTCCAAAATTGACGGCAAAACTAAATGTATCAAGCAAGTGTTAATCATGGTATGAAATGTATTTTTTCGAAAAGCTTGGTACCAAATGTTTTTATTGGACTAAAGTTTAGTATCAAAAGTGTTTTTCCCTTGTTGTATTATCGTTTAGAGACCTTTACCTCTGTCATAAATAAAAGAGCAAGATATCACATACATTTTTGTTAAAAAAAGCACATTGTCTCCATCATGGTCATTTTTTTGATTTTATAAATAATGGAAATATGGAATTAATTGAAGGAAAAATCGTGAGCTTGTTTACATAGCGATCGATAGAACCGGCATCATCATGAGGACATGCTCTTTATCTATCCGGGAAATTAATTGAAGGTGGGCTCTTGGACAATGTCTATTAATTTTAAGGTGATGAGTGGTAGTGAGCAAATCTTGTATAGGGCAGCAATGCAAACCAAACCCCATCAAGAATGAGTGGTGATGACCAATATTTGAAACTTGGGAGTGATAGAAACCTCTGCATGTAATGCAAAATTGTCAATTTAGGTAACTTAAAAGTTACAACCCGCGTGGGTTTCAAAGAGTTCGTTTGGATCAATTCTAGTTTTATTTTGTTCTGCTTTTTCGAAATCAGTTGGTCGAGATGTTTCTGATGAAACATTTATCACACGATTTGAATTAATTTTAGATCACCAGAATCATAAAACATGGGGAGAAGGGAACAAGTGGTAGGAGTAGGACCCCTCCGAAGTGGCTGTTAAATTGATTAAGGAAACCGGTTGGAGACAATCATTAAGGATTGCAGAATTTTGCTACGGATGCCTTTGAATTATCGGATTGTTTATAGAAATGGTAACAGTTGTGCAGATACACTTGCAAAGATGAATCATGATTTAAAAGCTAACCTTAATAGTTATAATATTGCTCTTGTTAGTCTTTTACCCTAGTTAAGGGAGGACGTTTTGTAGTTTTAGTCATATAATTTATTATAAAAAAAAATTGGGAGTAGTCTTATTTCAAGCTCAGGGATTTTCTTGAATCTTTCTCATTCCCTAATTTATATAGGTCCATTTAGTAATTAAACAGCCACTAAAATAAATAGATTAAAAATGTGATTTGCGATTTCAAAGTACACATGGTTGGGCTAGCTATTCTATACCCCAATGTGTGGATAAATCATAGTGGGAAAAGGGCCAATTGATTTGATGGATAAATGAGATAGAGACATAACCCTAATTCAATAGATAAAATAAAATAAATGGTGGAATATTAAATCGATCACCAACTTCCAATGTATATTGTAAACCCATTTAGTTTGCTTACCATAAAATTGGAACAAATATTCATTTTGGTGGAAGACAGAAAAGCCATTTGTTTACCATTTAAGTAACTATTTTTTTCTTAAGTAATAATGACACTAAGGATTTTCATCTTATTCCTTTTGATACTCATTGGAATCTTAGATTAAAGCCACTCTCCTATTTCTTGGTGAGCAATTCCATGTCGTTGGGCTCCATGTTTTATTTTCTCAGTAAAGCGTTTTACCCTGTCCAGTAACTAGAAAATTACAAAAAAACAATTCACAAAGAAAAAAAAAAACACGACAAAAAATATAAATCATGTTTACCAACAATAGTGTTAAACTAGAAAAATATCACACTTTTGGCGAAATTCAGACCCAAAATATGTAGCGTCAATTTCTATTTCTTATTGTACATCTTGTGCAAATTTAAACTTGGTTAAGTTAATTTTAGTCCTAGCTGTGAGAGTTTTTAAAAATACTTCTAGACCTTCATTGTGATTTTTGAAATGTTTGGTCCCAATTATAGAAATTACTTTTAGGCAGTTGTGATTTTAAAAGTGTTTGACCCTCAAGATCATAATCACTTTTGGGATCTCCAGAAGTTAAAAATCAACTTATTTTAGAAGTCACTAAAGTGTTACTTTTGCAAAAGCTATTATCCAAAAATAATTATTTTATAATTGAACTTTATCATAATCAATTATTCCCAAAATCATTTTAGCAAAATTAATTCTCCTATAATTGATTTTCGAATAGCTAGGCCAAACTCACCCTTAATGTACCATCGGTAATTGATTTCAACTCAGATTCAGTCGGAGATTCTTCACAAAGGTGGCTCAAACTATCCTATTTTTTCATTGTTTTATTCTTGGTTATACAAGTTAGTGACTTGAGGATTTTCACCATGTCGGTGATGTTGTTGTTGTTTAATTCTTTATGATCCAAGAATGTTCTATTAAGATTTTATAAACTTATTATTATATAGTAGTTGAGTTGGATCGATTTACGATTTCATAATTTTTCCCGGTTTGGGTTTTCACAGTAATTATTGTGTGCCTAATTACTTTCTTACACATTAATTCTTGTTTGAATCATGTCAATTAGTACATGGATTTATATTTGATCGTGTTATTTTTCATTTCTAATTCGTTGTTATTTGTAGGGAAGAACAAATTGCTTCAGCTGTAATATTAGTTATTACTAATTTGGTTTTCTTTTCCAAACGAAACATAGAAATTACAGAATGAGATAATAAAATATTATGTTACATGTCAAAATTTTGGAAAGTAATATAGTTTGGGATAGAAACCAATATTATAATTAGTTTATGATGTATTTCGCAGTTTTACATATTTGTTCAATGCCAACATAACACTTAATGATACTTCTCGATAAAATTTAACGGGTAGATGAAATTTAGATAAAATATTACTTTCTTCATCCCACTTTTCTTGCTCTCATTTTTAATTTGGGACATTCCAAAATATGACCCTCTTTCTCTATAAAAAATAACAAAATTTTATTTTTTTAATAAATTATCTAAAACTCCGTGCCAAAATTAAAGGAATAAAAAATTTTGGAACGGAGAGAGTACAAACTTGTAGACGATGTAATTTGGGACGACGAAAATTAACAATTAAATTGAATTCATTCCGCAATCTTTTAATGAAATTTGAAACCATAAATAGATCAACAATTTGATAATAGGTGGGATGGATGTAGACATATTTGAATTACGGAGTAATTATTAACTGTAACATCTTTCAGTCTCAAAACATAAATACTCTGTCAAAAAGCTCCAACTAGCTTCAATTTCCTATGAACCTTGGATTTTGGGCACTTGACAAAGTCTACTTCAATTAGCTAACTGTAAAACGTAAAATCACGCATAGGTAAAAAGTTTTTGTCCAGGTCTCGACGTAACTCCCAAATCTAAAACATATAGTAATTTATTATTTTAAATATTTTAAATCAATATCAAAATTATAGTAATACAATCATAATCATCATTTCAATTACTACTAGATAAAATTATATAACGCAAACATTATGAGGTTATTAATTTAACATTTGCTAACATCAAACTAATTAATTTATAAAATTTCTCAAGAGGTCCAATAACCAACAGCAATATATAATATCATATAACAAATTTTATATAAAGTTCATACTATATGTATATCTTTTTCTCCTTTAAACCATAACAATCAACTCAATTCAAATTTCTTAAAATTTTAAATAAAGTCCAATTGAGTTTGTATTGATCTTCGTATTTTATTTTTTATTGCATATTTGCCACTAACATCATCATATTTTAACTCCTCTAAGTAATTTACTACTTTACCATCCACGGTTGAAGTAATTTACATATATTAACAAATTAGTTAAAAAAAATTAAATATGATATTTTGTACAATATCGTATTCTAATGATGAAACAAAAAATTAACATAACATTTCAAGCATAAATCGGATACAAATCATCCCATCCTGCCTGACTCATTTTCACCTATCCCTGCAGACCACCCACTCGTCTTGACCATGTTTCCTCAGTGATTGCATTAGTGATCGCACCTAGTGCATCACTTAAACCCAACGATCTAAATCTTCACCACCTTGATTACGCGAACTCACAATTTAGTTGAACATAAAGAAAGAGAAAAACTATTTATCTGGAGTTGGCATAAAAAAAATTTAGATTTGTTGTTTGAATACACTCCTATCATTTATTTTGATAGCATAATTTCATCATAATATATGTCTACGAATTTATAAAATTCACAATATATGTCTATGAATTTTTTAAATTTATAAAAGGACTAGGTAATTTTTTTTAAAGAAAAAGGAGTGAAAGCTTTCAATATATGCGACAATAAAGCCAATTTTGAAGCAATCAATAAGTCTAGCTTGAAATTAATAAAAGTAAAACCTAAAGAATTAAATGTGCTTTTGTATCAAATTCCTATAAAGAAACTGTAGTCTATGAGCCTAGTAGCCTATGCTGTCACATGTGATTTCCATGTCTGTGCCAACTGATAGTGGTGCAGTGACGCCGCCGTACGCCGCCGAGAAAGGGTGATTGTACTATATATGATGCATTGTCATGTCTGGTGGTTTTTAGCATATTTATCCATTCATCGACTAGTTTTTGGAATTGTAAAATTGTTATTTAGACTTTATACTTAATTTGTTTAAATTAATACTCCTAGTTTTGTAAATAATTTTATGTAAATTAAAATGAGTTAATAGCATATGCACGGATATAGATACGGGGATACAGATACAATTGTGGTATAAATTTTTAAAATTTATTGAATACGATACAACACGAATACAAATATAAAAATATAATTAAAATTTATGTATAAACAACTAGATCATTCAATTTAAATCCTAAAAATAAAATAATTCACTCTAATATAAACAAAAGTTATATAACTCCAAAAGTCAACGTAATTCATTATATACATAGCGCAACAATGAAATGAATTCATTTTTGAGATTTCATAATCTAGTAGAGAGACTTGAATAAAGAAATTGAGTAGTGGTATTCGTTGTTTATGTTTAACCATAGAGATTTTATCATTTTTAATAATTTAAATTTGACCTGAAATATTACATAAAAAACCTACATGCATGTTCTGATGTCCAACTAGTGCATCCGATATGTATTTATTTTTATTATCGATACGTCATGCAGCGTATCAAATACGTTTTCCACACGTATCAATATCCCCCTATATCCGTTACAATACTTTATAATTTTTTCGGAGTATTCGTATATCATATTAGCATATTATCTTCGAATATATTCATGAACGAAATTATAAGGGGTAAAACACCTATTAGACAATATTAAAGGTTGCATCAAGATAAATTGCTCATTACACACATGAACATGAGAGGGAGGTCAGTGCTCATTATAGGTAATGCTTATTAGAAGGCATACCGAATTAAAAATGTCTACAAAAGGGCAACCCATTGCAACAAACCAATAAAGCAAGTAAATTACAAGAATTGAAAGGACTTCATGAAAAGCCCAATAACGAAATTGCTTTCTTGGTTCCAAACAAATAGGTGTTCTTTTCATGGATCAAAATGTCTATTTTTTTTCAGAAAATATAAAAAAATTTCTATTTATGAATTGACGGAAACAATAATAGAGTGTATTTCCGAAACTATTTTTTTTACTTAAACTCTGTTATTTTTCTTAATTTAGTAACTTCTACAACTTTTTCTTAGTGTTTTCGAAAAATTCTCAAATAAATTTCAATATTTAACTGACCAAAACATACATCCGATACAAAATTTTAATCCATGCAAGGTTGTTTGAGACTCTTCCCATGACTTTCAAAGTGACAACTAGTTCGTCGAAAAGATGTAAAGGAAAAGGAGTAATAAATAAATTATCAAACACTTCTATAAATTAAATTAGGCCCAAGAAATTTATTACATTGGACCTTTAGTAGTTAGTACTTGTCCAAATTGTCGGCCCGATTTCTGGACAATTTTAGGCTTACTAATTGAATTACAACAATGACTATAATCATAGTTTAAAATCAGCTGTTCCGATTAAAATACTTATTTGATTATGTTTTATTTCGATATATCTGTTATACCAAAAGAAGAAAATGAGATAATTTTCTGCCACTACACTGAATCTTATAAGCGTAATGGCTCAAATTTGAACTAGTCTTTTGGAAGATGCATACTTTGGTTCTAGAAATTTCGACATTGGGCTGAGATAATTAGTCCCATTCCGCAGCTAAAAGGCCCAATCATTTCTTTAAAGTTGGGCTCTCATGGACCGGATTTTAAGTTATTTAAATTCAAATTAGATTTGTATTCGGTTTGATTTAATGAAGTTTTCATCTAATGAGATTCAATTAAATTTATTCGATTAAGAAGATTTATAATTCAAAATACGTTGAGCGAATTTGAATATAGATCGATCATATATGATTTTTTAATTCACATATATATATATATATACACACATACTATTTTATTCTTATGAGTAACAGTAAGAATATTTAACCATAAGTTTAGTAAAAAATGAGTTCATTTTTTATTCATAATCTCATTTTAACAAACATGTTTCATTTCATCAGAGAAAAGGTAGTTAAAAAAACCAAAACAAACGGCTACCCGTATATGTAGTCTACCAGCATTTGCACTCATTTATCTATTTGTGCGGCAAATAATGCGTATAATATAATTTTTTTTTTTTAATAAAACAAAATAAATGGTTGTAAGAACTAAGTTCATTCTAGTGTTACATATACAGATCTTTGACTAGTGTATAAATTTAAATTTTATGTGAACTTACATATACATTTATAGAGGGAATTCTGAATGTAACACCAAAATGTGATAGATGATCTTTTTGCTGGTGATATGTTTAATATGTACTACCAATTTTACACAAATGCTAATGAGCAAAGTAATATAGATCTTTTACCATTGACTGCATCACTTTAATAGTGATTTTAGAGATTTTTTTTTGGATATGTTCAGTTTCTTTGTATTTAATTTGAGAAAAGTGCCCCCTTTTTATTCTAGTTGAAGAAAATTTTCAATTGGATTTTGGAGATGATATGTATAATATTTAAGTAGGTTTTTACTAGATATTATGAAAAGAAAAAAAAATAGGGTAAGAAATCAGTTTTTATATATCAAATTAAGGTTACTGCATGAATCAAATAATTAAGATAAACTATAAGTATGCCAAATCAAAACAGAGTTTGTTAGGTTTTATTTTAAAAATAAGATAAACTCTTTGAACAAGAAATTGTCTTTTGATATTGAGAAAAAAACTTGTATGAGAAGCAATGTTTTAAAAACAGGATTGGACATTGAATTGGTACTGATTAAATTGGTATTTTAATCACTGGTTCAATCGATGTCATTACAAAAGTAATAATTTAATTTAAGTTTTAATGTATGTGACCAATTATTTTGAAAAATAAAAACTATCCATTCTCTCAAATTTATTTTCATGATCTGAATGATTCTCATGACTGATTTTTTTTCCTTCAAATCTTGAGTTGAAAATGAATAATAGCAACATAATTACAGGTATCATGATAACATGACATCAAGGCAATAATTCAAATTATGATAAACACCATATCAAAAATAATAATTTTATTATAATCACCTATGAAAAAGAGAAAACTGATGAATTTTTTCACCAAACTTTTATACAAAATAGTTGAAAATACTTAAAGTTGAGGAAGAAATGAGTTTCGAATGAAATTGATTCTCAAATATATTTCTATAACTTATTGTATAACATATTTTTTTTTCTTGTTGATTTTGTTTGATTCAAAGTGGAAAATAAAAAAAGAGATGTAAAAGATCTTTTAAAGTCTAAAGGTTGCGGAAGAGAAGTGAAAATCCATTGCGTAAACTTTTTCTTCTTATAAGTGGATCGGTGGTTCAACCGATTCATTGATTCATCGATTTTTGACCAATTTTTCTCGATTCTAACTAGTCAAAAACAAAGCTAATTTTGGAGGGTTGATCGAATCGAATTGACAACTGATTATCAATTAAACTTGTCGAACCAGCAAATCCGATCCAATTTTTGAAACATTGATGAGAAGCCCTTCCTAAAATAAAAAGAATAAATTTATTTGTTTATCTTTTCAAACGACATCGTAATATTGTTAATGAAAAGTGCATTATCTAGAGCACACCATTAATTAGTTTCCTTTTAGATAAATCATTGTATATTATTGTTCCAAAAAATTAAAAAATCATTATATATTATTGTTCCATGAAAAGACAAAAACGATGTCATGCTCAATAACACTTCAGAATTTTAAAGATAATGTAACTTATTAAAAATCTAGAACTATTAATACGAGGAATAACATGATCACCTGGTTTGGCAGCCTATACATACACAAATGTCAATTTGTACAGTACTTTAGATGATACTGTAAAGTGCAGTACTAATTTAATGTAATACTAATAAATAGTTCGTTATTGTTTGGCAGCCTTGTCGACTACATTTGGATAATTGCATGCATGTGTGATATATTTATGGTAAACTACAATTCCCCCCTTTAAATTATGTAATGGTACCATTTACCCACTAATGTATCATTTGCAACACTTACACCCCTATCTCGAGATACATCATACCCCCAAAACGCACAGTGACAGATGGGGCTCACAGATTATATACATACACTAATGTGTAGAATTTATTTGATTCAATAGTTGCATGCAGTACAAGCAGTTTCTTTTTTCTTTTTTGATAAACATCGTGTCTTATAGTATTATTTAATTTTTCATTTAATTATCACCTATCATCCTAGAATTGTACAATAACACCATGTAGAAGTATAACTCAAAATCTCAAATAGGACAGTACTAAGTCCCCATAAGACAGTGGCAATAAATTACGAATCAATCACCAAAAATGTAATGTACACATAAACATCTTCGCGTAGATTTCAAGTATTCTTCCACAAAGCCAGAGCCAAAGTCGTCACCATAGTAATCAACCATGCATATTTAAGGGACGTAATCTCACCGTGGCTGGTATCAACATTAGCCGAACTTGGACTCGAATCTGGCCTCGAAGTTGACGTGTTTGGTAAACCCAATCCAAGATTTGCACAGTCCATGCCAAGTGCACCTAATATACATATAAGCCGAAATCGAATCAAGATCTTTTCTATTGCATCGAATATTTGTCTGAATTGTTGTATTCTTACATTGTCTGTAACATGGGAAAGCAGTGGTATTGAACAAATTGTAATAACCCTCTTCACATTCGCAGGCGTGTGTGAATAGAGAGGTTTTGTTGCATGTACCTCCTCCACAATCAGTCCAGAAACAAGCTACATGTAGGTAACTAGGTAAGTAAATAAATAATTAAATGAATTTTTTTATATTAATTATACGATCAATGAAAAAATAAGGGAATATTTAAGACTATTACGATCAAAGAACGAAAAGTTAGCTCTTGTATCATTGTTGGGAGCAGGTGAAGGAGCCTTTGCACAGTTGAAGTGGAGTGTACCTGGAGAAAATAATTTCCATTAGGATATGAATGTTGATTATATATTTCGTATATCTTTTAGAGACTATAAAACTATATTTGCTTTTCGAATTACAAACAAAAGACTATTGTGCTTTGTCACTGAATTGCATTCCAATTAGAACATTATTATTATTCGTATTTTTGGGGGAACATACCAGGTTAAAAAGAACCATAATCTGCAAGAAGATCGTACTGCTTCCATCCATGAAGATCACAAAGTGTAGACGTAAGTTTGGGGTTGTAATTGGAGGCATTTTCTAAGAGCCTATTCTTAATCTTAAGTATTATGCTAAGAGACCATTTCAGTTGCGAATTAAGCTGACTATTAAAGTAGAAAAGTAGTACTAGAAAATGTTTTCACCTATCTTATCGAACTTGATATTATATCTGGACTTGGTTCGATTTTTAAATGAACTGACCTCAAACTAGACTCATACACGAGTTGAGCTCTAGAACCTCGATATACCAAGGGCAGGTTCTTACGCGTTACTCACCCGTCCGCCACTGGAAACACCTCATGATGAACTAAACTTATTGGTGTCTCAAAATTCGATATAATCACTGCTAACCGCTTTTGGTCCCAAATCTTTGGGGTTGCTTTTACTAATAAACGTGGGTTACATTTCTTTTAGCTCATCAAGTTGAGGTTGAATCGGCCTTCAAAAGCTCTCGAATAAATATTTTCGTGGTCATAACAGCTAAACTGCATAATATAACTAATAAAATACCCAGAAATATATAAAATATCCTTACTTTAAAAAAGTAACATATGGACATCAAATAATGCAAGATTGACAGAATTGAAATGGCATATAAAATTAGTTCTAGACCAAAAAACAGAACAACCTAAAAAGCCAAAAAAAAAAAAAAGAGAACAGAGAAAAAGAAAAACTCACAATTGGGAACAATACAGGGCAAGAATTTAAGATTATTGTCGTCATCAGAACGAGCTTGTTTCCACCCCCCTTCGCATTCACACTCGAACCCGAAAGTGCTATTATTTGATTTCAAGCAATTTCCTTTCCCACAAACATTTTCTTTACAAACATCACCTATTCACAAATATCAGTACAAAAATGGAAAAAGATCAAATTTTGCACAATTTTCTTCCAATAATCACCATAAATTCCAAAACCCATGATAGTTAATCGACACATGCCTCAGAAAAATGAACACAAAATCGAAAAATATTAAGAAAATATGTTTAAAAAAGTTAAAAGGACGAACCAAATAAAGGGGAAAGGAAGTCGGATGTGACTGAGTAAGATTGGAGAATAAGTATCACTGCAAGAAACGGAGCGTAGTGAATTGTAGACATGTTCATAAAACAGAGAATTTGAAGTGGGAATTAGTAATTAAATGGGATATAAAAACGAATAGGTATTTTTGGGATTTGTATTTATTAATGGCTACTGCCCTCCATGTGAAAAGTGGGAGATTTTCAATTGGAGATTTTACGTGTATTTAGAACACGTACACGCACATAATTAATGTTGTTTGAAATCACGTGGTGTTGTGTGAGTCGTTGGCAGTTGAGGTATGTGTCTCCTTAATTTATTTTTGTTGAAAAAATAAAATAGCATATGCATTTATGGAATGGAATATTAAAAACACAAATGTACTTGGTTTCTAATAACCTATTTAGTCTAGAAGTTTAGTTAGGAGCTATTTTAGGGGTAATGCTGATGAAAATCTTTTGATCTTTATGTAAAATACGTATTCTTGATGTAGCAAACTATTGGTACAATGACAAACAATGATTTTGATATTATTTTGATTTTGTCGAGGAGGCGACACTAACATCTTGCACCATTTTATTGCTTAATTAGTTAAGCTATCATTATAATTGTCGAGGGAGATTTGAGATTCCCGTTTAGCCGTCGACTATGATGGAGGATGTGGTCTCTTAGATGCATCTTGTTGTGCTATTTGTTTAGCGACCTTAGGTGTTGTTCTGCAACCTACTTAAAATGGTGGTTTTATTGTGTACAGTCTGACATTATTATAACTACGAAGAGGCAACACTAACACTGTTGTACCATTTTTATCGCTTAGTTAGTAAAGCTATCATTATCATTGTCGACGAAGATCGAGATTCCTATTTAGTGATCGACTTTGATGGAGGTTGTGGCTTCTAGATGAACATCTTGGTGCTATTTGTTTAGCCACCTTAGGTGTTGTTCTGCGGTCCACTTACAATGGTGATTTTATTGTGTACAATCTGACATCATTATAATTGCGAAGAGGCAGCACCAACACTGTTGTACCATTTATCGCTTAGTTAGTGAAGCTATCATTATCATTGTCGACGAAGATCGAGATTCCTGTTTGGCAGTCGACTCTGATAGAGGTTGTGGCCTCTTAGATGAACATCTTGTCATGCTATTTGTTTAGCGACCTTAGGTGTTATTCTACGGCATACATACAGTAGACTCGGAACTCACTAACAGGTTCGAGCTCAACGGTCTTGAAATGGTTCCGCATAATGTAAAATGGGATAATTTCCAGATATTCATAAAAAGAGAATCGTATAACTTGATCTATCTCTATCTTGGGTCCTATCTTGAATTTAATTATTCGAGTCAAATTTACTATACTTAATTTTCATTTTTCTAATGAAGCCAAAGACATATGTAAAGAATAAAATTATTGCTTCGTGAAACATAGTTAATACCAAATCCTAGCATTGAGGCTGTCAAGGAATATTATGATTCAAATCAAGACTAATTTGGTCAAATTTGACCCGCTGTACTCATATATTAATACGAACATTACATCAAGTCTTCTAGCGTGCTCTCTTGTATCGCAGATGGTTCATTTTTTTTAATGAGTGAAAAAATAATTACATCAATATAAAAAATAAAAAATATTATTCGATTATAATTAAATTGTCAAGAAATTCAACTATCAAATACTACTAAACTCGAAATAAAAACAGTAGTGAGAATTGAACTCAATACCTCTTCATTATGGGATCTCGACCTTGCAAATGGTTCATAAAGAATAAGAGATTAGAATCTTCTTCTATCAAACCTATTTTTAAATAATTCTTCTTGTTAATTAAATATCTAAATTTTAGAATCCGAACTAATATATAAAATGTTTACAATCCTCTTCACTTTTAAATACTTTCATGTATTAGCCCAATTTAACGTGTGTTTTTGCCCTTTAAGTTATTAAAGTGGATCTCAAGTCTAGGCCCATACCAAAGGTTGGCTCATAGACATGGGCTACATTAAATGAGCAAGATTCTGCTAGCTATTGGATCAAATATTCAAATGGATTGGAGATTTTGAGCCCTTAAAGGATAAATAAAACTTCATGCAAAAAAAAAAAAAAAGAAAACTAAAACTATTTAATCCTTTTTCTCCAAAAAGAAAAGAAAACTTAATCTCTAAATTATAACAAGAAAGAAAAATATATTTCATATTGCAAATTAAATTTTAGAGACGAACTTTAACTATTTAAGACAATTGGAAAAAGAACTGAAATAAAATGTTAGCTAGTCGTTCTCTTTGTCAAGTTAGTCAAATAAGAGAATTTCCTCTTCTTACAAATTAATTGGGTGTGCAGGACTGTCCTAAAAAAAAAGAAAAAAGAAAAAAGGTGACTCGCTTAATTTGTACTGTTCTTTATTGAATTTAGTGACACCATATTTTCCGTACATAACAGCAAGAAAAGAAATTACCTTAGGACGTAATTTAAATCAGCCACTTTATTTGGTTTATTTGATTTTGGCATACCATATATACATAAAATCAATTCATAGGATTTTAGGACCACATTTTGGCAAAATATATGATCTAGACTTGGTGGACGTACAATGAAAATCTACCATTTTTTCTTTTTGCCTTTCTTTGAAGGCGACTTGTCACGATGAATTCCCATTAATTATCAGAATTCTTTAAAGGGCTATGTGATGATGCTGACATATTTAGATTTAATGCTCACATGTATGCACCAAGTTTAATTTGATGATTTGATAAAAAAAAAGTTTAATTTGATGTGATTAAATTTTGAATTCATTTAATTTAGTTGTTCGAAAAATTCATAAAGACGAAAACTACAATTAGTAATTTATTACTAGTATTTTGTTACCACGAACTTAGGTGGTCTATTCTTCTTTTAAAAAATGCACCATAGGCAAATGAATATTTCTAAATTTTTAGTACATGATCCGTCAATAGTTTGACGTAGAGGATCAACCACGTGGAAATTTAAAATGTGTTCATTTAAGAAGAAAAAAATAGTAGTATTAGAAGTGCAATTTTATACAACACAAAAATCAGAAGTGTAGATATATATTCATTTCTTTGGAACTCAAATGCAATCTTTCCGCAACATGGAAAAGTCTCGGGTCCATATGAATCAATTTAGTTTGATTAAATGAAATTTGGTTTCAAAATGTTGATATATGTGATTTCAACAAAACCTTCTAAAGACAATATTTGAATTGAGTTTTATTTGAACCGAATTCTCGGATGTTGAAATTTGGTGAATAAAATATGTTGAAGATCTCAAATCATTAATTTTATAAAGTTTGGAAAAAAGAAAAAATAGGTAATTTTGTCCAAATATAATTTTGTTAGTTCTAGCTCGGTCTCGCGAAAAACCAAGCTACTACAGATCCATACCATAAGGATATAGGTCTAGTTTTTTTTTTTTTTTTTTTTTTTTTTTTTTTTTTTTTTAATCCAATTGGAGTTGGGTAAGATTCTTGCACATACTTGGTCTAAGAGATTTTTATAGCCCTTATGGTTATAAATGTATCACATCATACATTTTGGTGATTTCATGCTTCGCAATGTATGATTTTGTCTTATGAAAATCTCATTGACCAGGTCTATACTATATATTTTCTTGGAGTTAGGTAATAAGTAGTATTGTAATTATAACAAATTGTCAGTATTGTAGTTCAATATGTATGTACATAATTACATATAACACCATTATTAGCCCCTCTTTTTTATTTTCTATTTTAATTTTATTTGAGAATACATTTTTTTTTGGAACATTTGAGAATACATTCATCATCAACATGGACGGCTCCAATTTGTTTTTGAGGGGTGTTTTTTTAGTACTTCAATTATATAAATAGTTCACATTACTCCTCGTATCTTTTCATGCTAAATTACCAATTACACCTTAGACATAATAAAAACAAAGAATTATCTTCAATTTATGAGCTATATTTCCGGTTGAAAAGTACAAGGAAGTATATGGTGTAACATTTAATTGATCATTTGGTTCGCTTGGTATTAACTTTTTATGTTATTCTACGATTTGATGATCAACAATGACGTTGGTAAAAAAATAGGCTTAGAAATAAAACGGAAGATTAATATCTCTTGTGGATTGATGGACTATATATATTGAAAAGAAAATTGTTGAGAATCTTGGTACTAATTCTATCTTAGATATTCGATAATTTTTCAATTAAATTACTTTAGCATTTTTTATTCAATTCATTGAAACTCTATTTTTAAGCAAATAAAATATATTAAATATCATTGTCAATTAGTCTTACAATGGTTAAACTCGATCCCCCAATCTTCAATCCTAGATCAATCTCTAATCTTTAATTATTACATCATATATCATTTCAATAACGGCTCAAATAATCACGTTAGCTCATGTTTTAACCCAATATAAATCACATCATTCATGCTAGGAAATGCACGCATCAACAGTTTATCTCTGAATATAGTAATTAATAGGTTCTAATTCATGGATTGCCAGGTTAATTTAGTTGTTTTCCTGTGATCTGTTAATACGTGGTATACAAACAATATACAATATCGATCCTTTCCAAGCTGGTATATATAATACTATATATAGTAAAAAATAATTCTCCTACTTGTGTTCAATAAATTATAATTAATTGTCGCAGAGAGACAAATTTTACATCCTAATCAAATGAAGCGAACCATGTGCATCCATTCTAAAATGATTTTCAAATAATTAGCTAACTAAATCAAATAATATTGAAAGATTGGAAAATATCACATACACATTTTTTGAACACAAACCAAACCATGGCATATACAACAATATCTTGTATTAAGATAATTAATAATGTGTGAAATTATTGTGTAATTTGTTGACTCAATTATATATGATTCGTTATGTATTAACTGCTAGCTTGCTGGTTGGTTAGTTGGTTAATTATAGTAATACACTAGCATAATGTTATAATTGTCCGAATGAAGAATGTCTGTAGCACATAAATGGGTTAACCCACGTGAAGATACTCAAGTTGGAGGACATGAAATTAATTTGAGATATAACCCAGCAAATAATAATAATAAAAAAAAAGGAACACCAAATTTATGTTAGGAACTTATATTTAATTCTTTATAATTGTATTCAAGTAATATTTAAAAAAAAAAAAAAAAAAGTCAATTCCATGTTTGAGAAGTTGCATTTCATGACTAAATGTGTTCTTGCTTTTTGTTGCATAACGAAAATACTATGTGGACTATGTACGATGAAAAGCTGATCGAGAGAAACCTCATTTGTTAGATGACATTTACGAACTTTTTTTGAAGTTTTTTACTTGATTATTTGTCATTCAGCAATTTGGGACTTGGTAAATTTTTTGCATTTGTTTTATTTTAGGCAAAAGCCAATTTTAGTGAAGTTTATTTCGTAAAGAATCAACTATTTATAGTCTTTTTGTAGCTTTTAGGTTGATATTTCGAAAACTCAAAAACAATTTTACCTTAAGATGTCAATTATTTTTTGCAAACTACATTATATTAAAAGTGGTTTCAATTCAAATTATTATAATATTATAGTATGTGTTTTATTAAGCACAATTTTGACAGATATCTTTAAATCACAATAAATATGTAATTATAATATTTCAAGAAATTACTAGACCAACCTTACGGTTCATCCAAGACACATAATAGGTCAAAGGGAAGCATACGAACAAACCATGTGATTGCCAACTAATAACTCTATAATCATTAATCAAGCCAATGCCAAACTCACATACATAACAATAAGAATAATTATTAAACTTTGGAAAGTCAAATGCTTTCAAATACCTAATTTTATTTTCTTATTTAATAATTAATTAAACTCATTAATTTTTCAATACCTAAATATTCAATCTATTCATGTGATCCATTTCTTTTCTTTTTTCTACCGAATCCCAAATAACATGCTAGGAGATGAGGGGAAGATGAACTGATCTTTTTAGGTTACAAAGTTTATCCCACTTTATTAGATTATGACGGCTTCTTTTTAGGGTGACACTTGAACAATTTATAGAATAAAAATATTCATCTTAAATAATAATTCAATGTTTAGATTGACCACATCCAATTGTTCATAAAATAAGTTGTACTTATATTTGAGCGCGGGAATATTTCAAATCGGATTCATGCTAGTTGAACATAAATACACGTATTCAATAGCAAATTTAATGTCAAGATGTGAGTGATTAATAATATCAGTACAATATAGATACATCAAAATTAATGTCAAGATGTGGCCACGTGCTAGACAAGATCACATAAAAAGCCACCATTGCCATTAATTACTAGGGCCATATTCAATGACTATAACTTACTTTAGGTAAACTCAAAAAAAAAAAAAAACAACAACAATTTTGTTATTTGAAATTTTGACTTACAAAGTTTATTCAATTTAGTGGTATATACAGAGAGCTGAAGATCAGACTAGATCAAAATTCACAAGAGTTTGCCAGAATTCAACTAGTAAAAAATTGGTACGGTTACCTTCAAACAAATGAGTTTAAACGACATATATATTATATCTCCTCCCAATTTTTATCTTTTTAGATATTTTTTGCCCAATTGCAAATATTCCATGAAGAGATAAAAATGGTGACTTAAACGGAGACATGCTTGACACGTGACATTTTTCATCCATAAACTAATGAGCGAATGAAATGTAAAAAAAGTGGTCCAACTTTTGTACGAAATGTGTCTTTTTGAAAATTTTGATATGAAATGTATAAAGTAGGCAAACAATTGGTATGGAAAGTGTAATTCCCTCGACTTTTTTGTTTTTATTTTTGGAAAAAAATATGAGATTAATTAGATATTATAATTTTTTTTTAAATTTATTAAATAAATGGTTAGTATGTAATTTAACATATATTTATTTTTTCTGAATGTCCGATGCCACATCATCATTGAACATTTCGACCATAATAAATTATGGTTCAGATTTGTTGTTGATTATTTTTAATGATTGAAATGAGATATCTCATATACACTTATATTCTCATAAAATCTTATTGTACGAAATGTGTCTTTCTGAAAATTTTGGTATGAAATGTATAAAGTAGGCAAACAATTGGTATAAAAAGGGTAATTCCCTCGACTTTTTTGGTATTATTTTTGGGAAAAAAATATGAGATTAATTAGAGATTAGAAAGTTTTTTTTTAAATATATCAAATAAAGGGTTAGTATGTAATTTAATATATATTTATTTTTTCTGAATGTCCGATGCCACATCATCATTGAACATTTCGACCATAATAAATTATGGTTCATATTTGTTGTTGATTTTTTTTTAATGATTGAGAAGAGATATCTCATATACACTTATACTTCATAAAATCTTATTTTAGAAAGATCCATAAATCTATATGTATAACTAAAAATGAAATCAAAGAGTAGTACAACCCCTCTTTCAAGTTCAATTATGGCCATTTTACATTACCCAAAAATTGTCACATGAAAGTAAGAAAATTTAGCTCCTCCAAGAGGTAAGGAATCAATTCCATTTTCTTACCATAAGCTTCCAACTTTCAAGATACCTCCCTCATTAATGTGTTCCTTCCGTTTCTTCTTCTTTCACGGTTCATTTTATGTAGAATAATAATACCAACAATTTCCAGCTCATAAACAATTAAACTTAATTTGGAGGGAAAAACCAAAAAAAAAAAAAAACAAAACAAAAAACAGGACACTGATCTGTCTACAAGTACAATATTAATAAATACCATAATTTATTTCGAAAGTTACCCATCATCAAACATAAAAAGGAAGAGTTATTGACAAAATCCCAATACTTATATCACACAATGCATATGTAAATTGATCATAGAAAGTGAAATAAGACATGGGCAAAACTGGAAAATGGTTGAGAAATTTGTTGACAGGAAAAAAAGATCATAAAGAAAAGGAACAGAGTAAAAATCATCCCATATCAATTCCACAGCCCACAACACCCAAAGAGAAGAGGCGGTGGAGCTTTCGCCGCTCTTCCACCACCGCGCCGGGGACCACTCCTCCAGAGGCGTTTGCCGTGATTCAGCTGACGGCTGATGCAGCTGAGAGGACTAGGGCGGATGAAGAGGTTGCCGCGATTAAGATTCAGTGTGTTTTCAGAGGATATTTGGTATGCATTTTCTTGAAAATGTATTTATTGTTTATTATTTTGTGAAATGGTATTTCAATGAATTTGAGATGTACATACAAAAATAGATTTTGGATTCTCAAATTAAACCCACAAATTTTACTACAAAGAGAGATAATAAAAGACAAGTAAACAACATTGACGTTTTAGTCCTCAACACATTTGGTTCCGTACTTTACACTACCACTTAATTTGGTCTAACTTTTGAAAATAGTTTTCACTTTGAATTCTGCACTTTACATAATTGCAGTTTTGGTCCCAATATTTGAAAATATTTTGTACTTATGATCTCATCGAATAGTTTATAACTTTATATTTGATACTGGTATATTGTTTCAGTTTTGCACTTTTGATCTCAAATTGAATAAAAATTAATGAAGATAAATTTGTACCGACTTGGAACCACTACTTATTTCATTAAAGTAATTATTAATTCAGTGTGGTGTAGGAGAAATTTTAAGCGTGAACTAATTAGGACAAAATTCTCCATTTATAAGTAAAATTCAGATCAACCGAATTACAAGCATGAAATCTCCAAGTAACACTTATTGAACAACTCTTCAATACCTTTATTATTGGGCTTTTTTTGCAAGTTAACTCCATGTGATATGTGTAATGGGCAATTTACCTCCCTCTAAAATAAAAATAGGCAATTTAACTCCCTGTGAAATGAATAATGAGCAATTTACCTCCTTGTGATATAAAAATAGGCAATTTACCTCCCTGTAAAATGAAATAATGAGCAATTTATCTTCCTGTGATATGAATAAATGAGCAATTTAGAGGGAGGCAATGTGCTTCTTTTATAAAAACACAGGGAGGCATTTTGCCCTTTTTTTTTTTATCACAGGGAGTTAAATTGCCTATTTAGGATATCACAGGGAGATATTTTGCCCTTTTATTTATCACAAGGAATTAAATTGTCTATTCAAAATAACAAAGGGAGTTAATTTGCTATATTCACTCCTTTATTATTTATTCTCCTATTATTATTATTATTTTTTATTTTTTATTTTTTTTTTCAGTCAAGAAAAGCTTTGAAGGCATTAAAAGGATTAGTGAAGTTGCAAGCATTGGTCAGAGGACATTTGGTAAGAAAACAAGCAACTGCAACACTTAGGTGCATGCAGGCACTGGTCACCGTTCAGGCCAGAGCTAGAGCACAAAGACTCCTCATGGCTGCTGAAGAAACAAATCACATTAACCAAAGGCAATTCAATCACAGAAAATCTACACAAGATAACAAATTTATGCACTTAAATCAAGTAAGTATTACCATTTCATTGATAAATCATTATTATGTTTTTATAGGACAAGTTTGGCTTCAAAAATGATTTTCTATTCAACTAAAACAAATGAATTTAAGGCTAAATTTCACTTTGCTCCCTCCAACTAATTAGTGTTCATTTTGTCCCCTCAAAAACTCTCAATTGTATCGCATCGCCTCACCAACTATCCTTCATGCTTTAAATGCATCATATTGTTAGTAAAAAAAAAAAAATATATCTTTCCTTTGAAATAGTTAACAAAATGCTTCAAATTTCCCCTTTTACGCATACTTACCAAACATATTTTGCTCATACAACAATCCTTGAAATGCAAAGGAAGAAGAGATCAGAAATTTGAGCGTTTTTGCTAACGTCTTTTTGACATAAATATGTTCAAACTAATAGTTAAAAGATTGTTGATTGACAAAGTAATGCAATTGATAGTTGGGGGGACAAAGTATATTTTTCCAAAACAATTAAAGGGGAACAAAGTTGAAATCGAAGATAGTTTGGAGGTTGCTATGAAAAATTTAGCCATTTTGAAATACAATTTTTTTCTTTTTTTAATTAAAATTTGAATTCATAGAACAAAAATTGAAGACTAAGGAATTAAAAGTGCTTAGCTTTAAGATAAATGATCAAACGGGTTGAACTCAAATATAAAGACGAGTAAATGCCAATTTACCCCTTTAAAAATGCATTATGTTCAATTTATCCCTTTATGATGTTCAATTTATCCCTCTATGATTTAAATAATAGGATTTTACCCCTTGTGAAAATTTTAAAGAAGCAATTACCTCTTTCAGCCGGATAATACGTGTAGCTCACTTGCCAAAATTGAGAGTGGCATGAAAAATGTTTGTGTAACATAGGAAACAAATTTACACATTTATCATAATAATTAGCAAGATGCTTCAAATTTCCCCTTTTACGCATAATTACCAAATATATTTTGCTCATCCAACAATCCTTGAAATGCAAAGGAAGAAGAGATCAGAAATTTGAGGCGTTTTTGCTAACGTCTTTTTGACATAAATATGTTCAAACTAATAGTTAAGAGATTGTTGATTGACAAAGTAATGCAATTTATAGTTGAGGGGACAAAGTATATTTTTCTAAAATAATTAAAGGGGAACAAAGTTAAAATCGAAGATAGTTGGAGGTTGCTATGTAAATTTTAGCCATTTTGATATACAACTTTTTTTTTTTTTTAAATAAAAATTTGAATTCATAGAACAAATATTGATGACTAAGGAATTAAAAGTGCTTAGCTTTAAGATAAATGATCAAACGGATTGAACTCAAATATAAAGACGAGTAAATGCCAATTCACCCCCTTTAAAATGCATCATGTTCTATTTATCCCTTTATGATTAAAAAAATAGGATTTTACCCCCTGTGAAAATTTTAAAGAAGCAATTATCTCTTTCAGCCGGATAGTGTAGCTCACTTGCCAAAATTGAGATTGCCATGAAAAGTGTTTGTGTAACATAGGAAGCAGATTTACACATTTATCATAATACTAGGGCTGTCAATGGGGCGGATTTCAATCCGGATCCGTCCGAATTCGATCCGATTTATTAGGATAATTGTTCGATTAGAGATTCGATGGACCTGATCCGATTATAAAGATCCGAAATCCGAAACTCATGGAGCGAATATGGATTTAGGTCGATCCGATCCGTTGAAGATCCGTATCCGACAACAAATAAAAGAAAGATATATATACAAAATGATTTATAAAAATAAGTATCATTAATAATATTTCAACGTCAATTTAAGAAGATAGTAATTTATAATTCGTTTATAAATTTATTTAAACCAATATATTCATTCTACAAATATGAATATAGTAAAGAAACTTTGAAAATGTGAGCTAAAATTAAATAAAATTGAAAAGATAATAAACTTATTTTAGGAAAAAAATATTAATTTAACTTTTTAAATACAAATTTATTGGATCCGAAAAATATCCGATATCCGGCCAAATCCGACCAAAATCCGTTGGATTCAAAAAATCTAGATCCGAGCATAATCCGAGCAAGATCCGAATCCGACAGGATTCGATCCGATATAAATGGAGCCGGATCTGGACGAGCCTGATCCGACCAGAATCCGACCCATTGACAGCCCTACATAATACATAGCGGTATCATAACACAGAAGAGTAAACTGCCACATTATCATAACATAAGGGAGTAAACTGTCACTTAAAAAAATATTAGGGAGACAATTCTGAAACTCTTATGAGATTATAGGGGGGTTGAATTTTCTCAAATAGAAGATAGGTAAATTAAACATTATGAATATAATGGGGAGTAAATTGTCATTAACTCTATAAAAGACTAGTCATTGTAAAGTAAGGATCACTACAAAAATTTTAAATTTTAGTGACAAAATAGTAAATGACAAAGGGACAAGAAATTAAATATTGTCACTAAAATGGTGTATATAGACACACTAGTGACAAGAAATGTAAAAAAGTTGTCACTATTGACATTTAATGACACCCCAAAAGTGACAACTATTTAGTTGTCACTAAATTATAGTGACAACATTTATTGTCATTAAGTTGTCACTGAAAGGGTGTCACTAATTGTCAATAATGACAACTTAAGTTTCATAAACTTGTCACTGATAGTCAATAGTGACAACTTAAAAATATATTTTGTCACTATTGCACTTGTCACTATTATTATTGTGACAAAATTAATAATTTTATCATTAAATATATGCAAAAAGTGACAATTTCAACAATATTACTTAATATTTTGTCACTAAAATTCATTTTTCTTGTAGTGGATTATTTGTATAAATTAAAATATAAAGTACTATGTTTGTCACTATTCGAAAATTATATAGAATTTTGCCTAGAATAATCTTCTCTGTTTATATAGTTAACATGTAAATTAAAACTAAATTTATACAGCAAAACAAATTTCCTCTATTAGGCATCTTACTAATTATGAATCTTGTAAAGAACTCTAGTAAATAATTTACTTATCATCTACACTATCATATATTTTCCCCTAGGATTATGATCGAGGCCTTGAAGAAAACATCAAGATTGTAGAAATGGATCTAGGCCACTACAATCCAGTTGCAAAATCAAGAAACAGCTACTCGAGTCGAACTCGTGTTGATAAAACAGAAATAACCGATTTTGATGAACACTCATTCAACACTGCACAAAGCAGCCCTCAATGCTACTCGCGTATCATATCCAAACACGACTCGGAAAAACTCCCGTTTTCATATCCAAGATCCGAATACGCAGAATCCCTTTACAATGATTATATATTTTGCCCCAATTACATGTCCAATACCGAGTCCTCTAGGGCCAAAGCTCGGTCCCATAGCGCCCCTAAGCAAAGGCCGGTTGAGAGTACGTACGAAAGGCAATTAAGTAATAAACAGAGGCCGTCTTTGGAAGGAAGGAATGTGCCGAGGGCTGTAAGGATGCAAAGATCATCGTCTCATGTTGGTTCGACTGTTAAGGGTTATAAGTATCCGTGGTCTGTTAAGCTTGATAAATCTACGGTTTCGCTTAAGGAAAGCGAGTGCGGATCGACTAGTACAATGCTTACGAACTCGATTTATTGCAGATCCCTCGTGGGATTCGATGTAAGTAATCATTAAGTGTTCTTGTTTTTATAATAAATAATTTAGTTATTTTGTTTCAAATAAAAGAGTTTGTTAAATCTCAATTTTTTTAAAATTATTGGTCTCAAGATAAGAAATCAAATATTTCAAGTTTTTTCTAACTTTTTTTTCCTGAATTTGATTACAGGTGCATGGAGCTAGATATTAATTTAATCAAAGGCCCTGCAAATTTTACTGATTTCTTGATGCTCATTGTGTGTAGTTTTATCTTAAAATTTGAAAGGCATGACTTTTCATTCATTTGAAAACAGTGTGACTTTTCTTCATATAATACATTAATATATATTAAACTCAAGGTTTCACGAAATATGTGCTCAGACATCATTTGAATTTATTTTGATTCAGTTTCGCAAAACTATACCAATAGGTGATTGGTCTAGTGGAAGGAACTAGTCACTATAAAGTAGTGGACTTAGGTTCGAATCCCTGTTGGGAGAGGTTCCCACTTTATGTGCCTGACGCGCCTCGAAAAGGATTAAACCCTTGGAAAAAAAAAAAAAAAAGTTTCGCAAACCTATGACAACGAGTCAAAACCTAATAATATATCCCCATATTTATTTTAGTATGATTATAATAGGACTCAAGCTAGATTATAAAAAAAAAAATAGTAAATGTAAAAATATAAATTCAACTCAACTCATTTACATGATGAGAATAAAATGAAGAGTATCCAAGATTAGGTTCCATGCACTTCACAAGCTTAGTAATGATAAAAAAATCATACTATTGACTACCAATAAACATGGACCAATGTTTTAGTTTAACTGGGAGTTGATATCAAACTTTGATTCAAATAATATTAGACACTGAATTTGTTAAAGAACATGATAAAATTGATTTCTTTTCATAGAGAATTAATTATAGACTGGCTATCTGCCCACTATCATTTAAGAGTATATAAAATTAACAACTAATGTCAATTTACCTTTTGTGATATTATAATATTCAATTTATTTCCAGTAATTAATTTGTGAAACAACACTTTACCTTTTATAAAAAAAAAAAATAAAGGAGTAATTTACCCCCTTCAATTAAAAAGTGTAACTCACTCGCTGAAATTGATAGTGTCATGAAAAATATGTTTGCAGATGATACTTTGATTTTATGCCAGGCCTCAGAGGAAGCTGCTATCTATGTTTACAACCTTCTACATGCTTACGGTATTGCCTCGGGTCAGAATATTAACTATGATAAGTCAAGTGTGGTTTTTACGAGGAACACTGATGAGGATACAATTGCTAGGATTCTTCAGTTTTTACCTATTCGCAGAGAAGCTGGCCATGACAAATACCTCGGTCTCCCGCTTTCGGTGGGCAAATCTAGAAGAGAGGTGTTTGATTTCATTAGAGCTCGCGTTTGGAGCCGTTTGGAAAGCCTGAAGTCTAAATCTCTATCAAAAGCTGGTAAGGAAGTCTTAATTAAATCCGTTATTCAAGCGATTCCATCTTACTTGATGAGCTGTTTTAAATTGCCTAAATATCTAATTAATGAGATTGAATCAATGGTTGCTAGTTTTTGGTGGGATGATAAGGTAGCAAAAAAGGTTCATTGGGTTAATTGGAATTCTCTTTGTTCGAGTAAAAGGGATGGAGGTATGGGTTTTAGAGATCTAGACTCTTTCAACACCTCTCTTCTTGCTAAGCAGGCTTGGCGTCTATTATCCTATCCGGACAGCTTACTTAGCCGATTACTCAAAGCTCGATATTTTCCTTATACTGACTTGTTGGAGGCTCAGTTGGGTTCGGCCCCTTCTCTTACGTGGCGCAGTATTTGGGAGGCAAGGACACTAATTGCCGCTGGTATTAGATGGAGAGTCGGTAACGGAAATTCTATTCGTATTTGGGGAGATAATTGGCTTCCGCGCCCTAATTCCTTTAAAATTATAACTCCTTCTCGGATCCTTCCTGAAAACTGTACAGTTAATGCCCTTATCGATCACTCTTTAGGGGGCTGGAACAGAACACTAGTGGAGGAAATTTTTATTAGTACTGATGCTGAAGCTATTCTTTCTTTACCACTTAGTACGTTGGATATCCCTGACAGAAGGATATGGCACTTTGATCTCTTGGGAGGTTACACAGTTAAATCCGGTTATCGTCTCCAGAGGGATCTAAAATATGCTACAAGCATAGCTTCCATTGGAGGACCTAGTCATAATACTCATCACAATTGGAGCTGGATTTGGTCGATTAAAGCTCCACCAAAAGTGAAACAATTTTTATGGTCTTGTTGCCGGAGCACCCTTCCAGTTCGTGCAGAATTGTGTCGCCGTAAGATCTTAACAGAGGACTCGTGTCCTCGCTGTGACGGTACACAAGAAACTATAATTCATTGTTTGCTGCATTGTCACTTTGCTAGACAATGTTGGGCTCTTTCCGGATTAAGTATACTACAATATTCTTGTAATTCCCTTGACACTCTTGATTGGTTTGCTAATATTCGCTGTAATACGGACCCCTTCGAGATGGGTTTTGCTGCGACTTTGGTATGGTGGCTATGGTTTGGCCGAAATAAATATCTTTGGGAGAAAGAGGAAATCGAACCAGCTCGGTTAGTATATTTTGCACAGAATTTCTATAACAGGTACACAACCTCTCTTGCTCCCCCCTCTAATACGTTGGCTGCAAGAAATTCTTCAAATTGGGAACCTCCGCCGTATGGCTTCATTAAAATCAATGTTGATGCAGCCATTTATACCGGTGCAGGCGGCTTTGGAATTGGTATAATTGCACGTGACCATATAGGAGCTTGTGTTGATTGGTTGGCTAGAAAATATGATTATCCTCTTGAACCTGAATCCGCGGAAATAATGGCAGCGATCCATGGAATAAAATTCGGTATTGAGAAGGGGTGGAGAAATATTATTTTGGAAGGAGATTGTAAAGCGGTTATTGATGGTATTTTGGGAGTGCTGGGGCCTAATACTAATATGCAATTCCATCACTTGGGACACATCTTCGACGAAATAAAGCTATTGGTTTCGTCTCTTGGCTCCTTTCGATGTACTCATGTGTATAGAGATAGCAACTCCGTTGCCCACGTCTTAGCTAAGATAGCTTATAGAATTTTCCCCCCTTTTCTTGAGCTCCCGAGCTTCATTCAAGATTTTGTAACTGACGATGTTGATCATTAATGCATTTACCCTTTGGGTGTTCTCAAAAAAAAAAAAAAAAAAAAAAAACATAGGAGATAATTAATAAAGTGCAACATTTCTCATAACACGAAGGGTAAAGTGTTACATTTATCATGATAACTAAAAAAATGCACATACATGACGTGCTAACTAATTTTGTGTGTTATTTTTAAAATTATAATAAGATTTAATATCTTAGTTTAACAATAAAAAAAATGAAAAAACTCAACCAAATAGTGATCATTGTAAGAAGAAAGAATTAAAGATAAGAACAAAATAAAATAAAATATAAAAATTTCAGAAAACTGAAAGAAGCAATATTAGAAGTACTAAAATATTGTAACACTTTATCAAAAAAATTAAACAAGGGTTCAACACCCGTCTCTACCGAATCCAATTTTTGTGAGGTTTTTATTTTTATACAATCGATGTGTCAAATACATATCCGTCGCGTGTGAAAATAGTATCCATCATAGCTCTCTTGTATATGACATATACCACTAGGTGATTTTGTTTTTTTTTCTTCTTCATTAATTTGAATTTTTCTTTTATTATATTACTCCATTATTTATTTATATTTAATTTCATCTACTAACTCTATTATTTATCATTAAGTTATATTAGCTTCTAAAACTAACTTCTAATGTACTTTTTCAAATTAAAAAGTATTACATCAAATGATCATACCTCAATGTCTTTTTTTTAATCCCTCTTCACACCAACATAACACAATATCAACTATCATTCTTTTGACACATTATTTATGAAAGTTTCAATCACTTATTTTTTTTTATAGGAAATTATATCAGCGCATGTTTTTTGCTCTTATTTTCCTATTTTTTAATAATAATAAAATAATATCACTATTTGCTCTTTTTTCAGTTAATTATGTCCGTCTTTCTTACGTTGTGATAAAATGATTGATAATATAAACATTTAATAAGAAAATAAGAAAATCAAAGAATGAATTTCAATGATTGATAACAATGATTGTAGGAATTAATATTTAATCTTATTATTATTAATTAATGTTTTAGGAATTAATATCCTCTAGCATGTTATCTTGTAGGAATTAAAGAATCAAATTCTAGAATTGTTATTTAATCTTGTGAGATATAGTGATGACATTCTCAAGAATGAATTAAGGTTTATTGTATTTTTTATAGTATGTTTGTTCAAAAATTGATTTTGTTGATAATCACATAATTCAATTGCAAATTGCAACAATACGGAAGCCAATATTGATCTATTTGTAGGCATCATTCAATCTAGGTTCTGGGTTCTTGATTGAGCTGAAATTTATATGGTAAAACGGGAAGGAGTTTGGGATTGTGGGTTTTACAAATTAAGTGTGGCCCAACAAATGAAAAAAGGTTTGGATGGACTCGCTCGGACAATATAATTAATCTTAGGCTTGAGTTTTTTGGTTAGGTTTTGAAAAATCTATAATTAGAGCAAGTGTAAGTACAAGAATTGTAGACGTCATCCTTGATCTCATCTTTCCAATCTATGTATTTCAATTTCCAGATATCATCATATGGCTAATCACATTTCTATAAGACATGGAGATGTTTAAATATGCTTTTCAATTAATAAATGTGATTGATACATAATAAAAGTTTATAATTACGACTAATTAATTTTCTTTGTTTGTTATATTCTCACTAATTTACATGTCTTTTAAGTAGAAGCATGGGTTTTACAGTCTGGAGTTCGTCCATTAGTAGTTCATTAAGTTAAAACGAAATACTGCAGACAATTTCTTAAGTCACATACAATATGATGAATTAGAAAATCATGAACGTGCAATTTATTGATCCACTTGAGTAATCTCACTAGCCTTTTTTCTTTATTTTTTAAAATTTATTTTGTGAAATCCTTACAAAATTAAGAGTTTGCGGTGTAAATTTTAAGAGGTTGTTCATTTTTTACTTTGATCTACAAATTTCAATTTTTATTTTCTGTAGCATATGGCAAAATGAAAATTTGTAATTATTATAAATTAAGAAAATACTTCTTTTTTAATCCAAAAAAAAAAAAAAAAAAAGAAGAATTGATATATAATCATATTTAAAGTTTATGCTTGATAAAAACATAAAAGAATATTTGATTACAAATAATGCTACAAAGTGAGCTGATTTTTGCAATAGACTAAATACTTTTTTTTTTTTTCTTCTATCACTTAGAGTAGTTTCAAATTTAAAGAGCAAGAAGAAAAAAAGTTTTTGAAAGCTTTTGAGAAAAACAAATTTTGCAAGATTAAAGTGCACTCAAAACTTTTAGCTTAGAGAAAGGATTTAGCAAAATGAATTTTAAGAATGTGTTGTCTGTACTGGTCGATGAAGGAGGCTCACTATTTATAGGTGAGTAGTGTTTGTTCAATAGGAAATATTTGTTGATATTCAAAAAATGAGGGAATTGCACTTTTTATACCAAACCTTTACCTACTTTATACATTTCATACAACACCTTTCATAATTGCACATTTCATACCAAAATCAATCAACCTTTTTCAATTTACATACCACCGTTAAATTTTGGACGGAACTGGACATGTGCGCCGCACTTGTCCGTTAACTCTAAAAAAAAAAAAAAAAAAGAGTTCTGAATTTCACTTTTCATACCAAACCTTTACCTACTTTACACATTGCATACCACACCTTTCAGAATGACACATTTCATACCAAATCAATCAACCTTTTTCAATTTTCATACCGACGTTAAATCACAAAAAAAAAAAAAAACCTCGCGGGCACTGTACTACCACATATGCTATTCTTAATTGTAAAAAATTGTAAAAAAGGGTAAGTATGATAGATGACATTCCCGTTTCTTTTTCGAAAGGGTAAGTATCTCAGGTTCGTCACTTTTTTATAATTAACCCCTTGCCCCCTAAAATGATCCAATTTTACCCTTGGGTGTTATTAGTACTAATAAATACGTAAAAAATTGAAATAATTTTTAAATTTATGGGCAATTATAAATTATATCAATTAATGAATATGATGATTTTGAATTGAAACAGTAGTACCACATAGGGTCTTCTCAATTTGAGGAAACAGTAATAAATCATATTATTGATAACATTCCTGCTTCTTTTTCGAAATGGTACAAAATATAATAAAATACGGTATTCTCTATCTATGATTTTCAATTACATATGATTTTTTACATATCTATAAAAAAGTGACGAACCTGATATACTTACCCTTTCGAAAAAGAAACGGGAATGTCATCTACCATATGATTTTTTACAGTTTCCTCAAATTAAGAATAGCATATGTGGTAGTACAGTGCCCGCGAGGTTTTTTTTTTTTTTTTTTGGTGATTTAACGTCGGTATGAAAATTGAAAAAGGTTGATTGATTTTGGTATGAAATGTGTCATTCTAAAAGGTGTGGTATGCAATGTATAAAGTATGTAAAGGTTTGGTATGAAAAGTGAAATTCAGAACTTTTTTTTTTTTTTTTTTTTTTTAGAGTTAACGGACACGTGCGGCGCACGTGTCCAGTTCCGTCCAAAATTTAACGGTGGTATGTAAATTGAAAAAGGTTGATTGATTTTGGTATGAAATGTGCAATTATGAAAGGTGTGGTATGAAATGTATAAAGTAGGTAAAAGTTTGGTATAAAAAGTGCAATTCCCTCTTCAAAAAATACTGTCACAGCCCCCAGGGCATATCTCCAACTGGTCGACCAATAATCCATAAGGCTTGCTCCAGCGGCAAGGGTGGGGGTTCGAATCCCATCTGGAACTTGGATGGAAGCATTTCTATGGGTCTATCTAAGGGTCATTTGTGGTGAAGACTCCTTTGTGCGCAGAGTGTACAGCAGTATGGTGGGAACCCGGGGCTTGGTGGAGGCACATCCTGCGATTTACATCCTTCAGGATTCTAGGGCAAGGGTTCTGAGGGTCTAGGATTAGTCGAGTGTAAGCTTGTACACCTGGGTTATAAAAAAAAAAAAAAAAAAAAATACTGTCACATTGAAATTAATTAAATCTTCATAAGTCATTAGACTTAATTAAAAAATAATTGTTGGCTTAGTCAATTGAAAAATGTTCACGTCATTTAGCCAATTTAGATCAAGGCATTTTTAGAAAATGTTCACGTCATTTAGCCAAAATTTTCAAGGCATTTTTAGAAAATGTTCACGTCATTTAGCCAATTTAATTCAAAGAATTTTCTTGCTCTTTTAATCAAATGAAATTACATATTAAGTTGACTATAATTTTCTTCAATCGAAAATTGGGCCCTTCAGGGGTGTTAGGGGCTTCGATCTTGATCTTCATTCATAACGAGCCTTCTTTTTAATATTGGGTTTCTCATGATCTTTCTTCAAAATTCGCACAAGCTTAGTCAACAAAATTGGTCCTTCTTCATGGACTATCTCGAATGCAAATGCGTTGCTCTTTTATAAATTAATACATGTTTAAATCATGAAACTCAAGTGCACCAATATATTAAAAAGTTCGTTTATTAATCATTAACTATTAGGCTAACACAGATTGATGGTGACACATTGCAGTTTTCTAAGAGCTAGCCATAAGATCCTATTCTGATTGTTTCTCACATATGAACAGACAGATTGTTTCTAAGAGCTAGCCATAAAATGGCACATATTGAGAGTTTTTTTTCTTCCTATATAGCCTATTACACAAAAGTATTTCCCAAAATGACTCAAACTGAAAAGTATTTCCCTGAATGTATACCTTTTAGTTAAAATCGCTATTGGCAACATCGATTTTAGGTTAAATTGACACTACCATTAGCGATTTATCAGTCATCTCCGATAATTTAAAAAAATTAAATTTAATAAAAATCGATATTAGCAACATCGATTCTTACTAATTAGATTAATTACCAACTAATTAATAACTAATTAATCAAGGGCAAGAATCGATACTGGTAATATCGATTTTTCAGAAGAATCACTATTACTAATAGCGATTCTGTGCCCTAACTTATACACTCTAAATGTCATTTCAGTTTCATTTCACAGCGGCAGACAATTCAGCAAAAAAAAAAAAAAAAAAAAAAAAAAGAAAAGAAAAGAGAGCACGCGATTTCTTCTCTTTCAGCAACTATTACAAAGTCTCCATCAATATTTGTTACAAAAATTCGTCAATTGCTCAATTCTTCCCCTTGAAGCCCTAACAATATTTTTCATATTCAAGAGGTATGTATTACTTTATTTTGTTTTCACTTTTTGTTCTCTTTATATTATACTTATGAAATGCTCTTTTGCATCCTCTCTCGTATGTGGAATCTGTGTTATTATGTACATGAAAGTATACCCAATTTGAGCCACAACCATTAGAATGTGAGGCTCGTAATGCAGGTTAATGGCTCCTTTCTTCAAAGCCATTTTCATGTACAATAATAATTCTTGCTTGTGTTCTTAATTATAAATATAAAATATACAGTATTAATGAAGCAATATTATTACAATATGGGTACTTAATTAATTTTATTCTCCTGGCATATTAGTTGATGGTATCATATTCCATGAATTGCACGACATATATATGTGGATTCTGGCAGTTTCTCGACAAAGCCAATTGGAATCAAAATGAAGAATTTGGAAAAAGAATTTTTCCAAATGTCGTGTTGGTAACGGTAATGGGAGGAAAGTTGTTACTTTGTTTCCAACTGGTGATGATTGAACTAATTTGGTTGTGAATTTAGTTTAATTAATTAATTTAAGCTATATATATATGGTGTTATCTTTAGAGTTCATTTTTATTTTAGTGTTCTTTTTATATTATACTTATAAATATGACAATTCACTAAAATTGTTCAAAAGGTAATTTATTTTTTTTTTTAAATTATCTCAGGTTTGTAATGGATAGCTTACCGGTTACGTTTTCGTGCTATTGGGGAGGAAATATATTAAACCCGTCTAATGGATGTGAGTATGATATTCCACCAAAACGGCCCCTAGGGCGAATAGCAGATGGAGTTATCAGAAGTTACTAACAGAGTTATACAAAGTTACCTGACTAAACAAACGGGACTTTAGGTTGGGAGTGATATGCAGATATCCTATTTCATTTGATTGTTTCACTGCTAATTATATTGCACTTCCTGTTAATGATAATAGTGGTGTTGAAGCTATGTTTGATGTATTTACTCATTTTTAGGGAATTGGAAGTTTACAGTTATAATTGGAGATAAATCCGATATATAGTCAAGAGTTTGCTAATGACACAGAAGTTGGAGGTCCTTGCGTTGATGATACAGAAGTTGGAGGTCATTACGTTGGTGACACAGATATTGGAGGTCATTACATTAGTGACACAGTTGACTCACATATGGACCAAGGTAACCTAAATTACTCAACATCTTACAATGATTTCGGTAATCCGGTTCCTTTAACTTTTCAGTCAGACGCTGGTACAACTACGCAAATAGCACACACAAATGTTAGTCCTCCTAGGCTCAAAATGTAAGTGGATTAAACAAAGATTTGGAGACTGATTCTGAAGATGATGAAGAAAGGTTTGAACACAGACTAACGCATGAGGATAATGGAAGTAGTAGTAGTAGCAGTGACAATGAGGAAACTGATATTGGGGATAACATTATGGATGTCAATGGTTGCCAATTTTATAGGGAAATTGGTGAAGGATCGTATGTCACAGATATTCGTGCAAGTCAAGTTCAATTGTCTGAGAGTGACGAACTAGGTAAATGCTTGCTCTTTAAGTCGAAAAATGATATGCAGTGTGCTGTGAAGAAATATCATATATCAAAGAATTGGCGGTACAAGGTATAGAAGCGCACTGATAAAACATGGGTAATATGTTGTTATATAAAAGAGTAAACATGCAACTTCTATCTCCGTGCTAGTTTATTTATCAGGAAGAATGGATTGTGGGAAGTGACATGTTATTTGGGACCACATACTTGTTTATCTGCAGGATTAGGCCATGATCGTTTTCATCTGGACTCTAAGTTACTTGCTTGGGATATTCTAAATCTTGTTAAGGTAGATCCAGATTTGAAAATCCGTGTCATTGTTGAATATGTGAAGAATAGCTTTACTAAAGAAATATCATATAAAAAAGCATGGAGTGGGAAACAAAAAGCTATTGCACATATCTATGGAGACTGGGATGAATCTTATCAAATGTTGCCAAAAGTACTTGCAGCTATCAAACAATACAACCCTAAGACAATTGTTGAGTACTATAAACCTCCACCACCCGGTCAAATGGATATATTTCGTCGTGTTTTTTGGGCATTCGGGCCTTGTATTGAAGCGTTCACGCACTGTCGTCCAGTTGATGGTACTTTTCTTCACGGAAAATACAAGGGAGTTTTACTAATTGCGATGGGATGTAATGCAAATGATAGTATATTACCACTTGCCTTTGCTATTGTAAAAAACGAGTCCTATAAAACTTGGGATTGGTTCTTGAACCTTGTGCAAGAATATGTTGTGAAGGGTCGTAATATATGTTTGATTTCTGATCGCCGTAAAGGTATATTGGCAACAATCCGAGTAAGGAAATGGAGAAATATAAAACATCGGTATTGTTTGAGGCATGTGCGTTCTAATTTTTGCAAAATCCACTAGGGTGATAATTTAAAAAGCTAGTGTGGAAGGCAGGTTGCTCACACCAGGATCGTAAGTTTTAAACTGTTTTGGATCAAATTGAGCTATTAAGTCCTGATGCTCGAAAGTGGTTGGATAAACTCCTGAAAAACAAATGGACGATTGCACATGATGGTGGTTATAGATATGGCCTAATGACAACGAACATTTCAGAAGTTTTCAATGGCGTGATGAAAGGTGCTCGTGGTATGCCTATTACAGCAATTATTGAGACTTCATTTTATCGTTGTGTTTATTATAACTTTCAATCTAGACTTGGTATTGCTGAACTTGCTCGTGAAAATATTGGCCTACCTAACACCGAACCCCAAAATCGATTTAGCCCCAAGGTTTACCAAATGCTCATCCACAACACCTCGAAGGTTGGGGGTATGCATGTAACAATCTTCAACAATTCTATACGCGGGGGCGGTGGGACTTATTCTGTAATCACAGGTCGTCGCATGACGAAGGGAGGTAATGTTCAAACTGTGCGCATTGGCGAAAGGACATGCACCTGTGATAAGTGGGTAGCCTATCATGTTCTTTGTTCCCATATTCTTGCTTGGTGTAGTAACCAAAATGTTGATCCTTTATCTTTTGTATCATCATTTTATACCGTTGAGAATTATTTGAGGACATGAGTGGTAGATTTGAACCATTGGATAATGAGTATTATTGGAACGAGTATTATGGTCCGGTGTTCAAACCAAACTACAAGCTTGAATGGGAAAAAGGTCGACCAAAATCATGACGCATTCGCAATGAAATGGATTTTCAAACCGACAAAAGGGTGATTCATTGTTCTACTAGTGGGAAGGAATGACATACGCGTCGCAAATGCACGAATAATAGGACATAGTTTCATATATGTTATTGTAACTGAGATAATATTGTTGAGACATTTTTATGTATTGAACTTGTTATGCATGTAACATTTTTATGTTTTGGTTGTGATGGTGTGTTGAATTCTTAGTTTGATATATGTTGTTTGAGTTAAACAAATCGAGGTTAGTTCACAAAAAATAAGATAGAGGTTGCTTCACATTTAAAATAAGAAAAATTGTATTATAAAATCGACATTAGCAATGTCGATTAGCAGTGTCGATTTTATAATATAATTTTTTTTAAATGTGAAGCAACCTCTATCTTATCAGATGTGAACTAATCTAGATTTGTTTAAACCAAACAACATATATCAAATTAAGAATTCAAACAACACCAAAACGCAAAACAATCAATACATTAAGAGACGAGAATCAAGAACAACCAAAAAACATAATCATTTTAAATATTGGTAAGAATAAGCGCTCTCGCATAATATTGCACTGATACATCAGTAGCATTATCGTCTAGTGGATGAACATGTTCAACCATTTTAAATTCAACATTCTACCAGTAAAAGCACTCGAGGGGGGCACAACACCAAAGAAGTCGAGGCAAATATCTTGTCATTCCTCCGTGGAATAGTTTAGATCAATCCCACTAATAATATCCCCTTCAATTGGTAGACCAAGTAATACTTCTACATCTTGTAAGGTAATGGTGGCTTCGCCGATAGGTAGATGGAATGTATGAGTTTCCACACGCCACCGCTCGACCAATGCAGTAACCAATGCCCAATCGTACTTGATTGCCCCAATACGATAAACACCATAAAATCCGGCATTAATCAAATAAGCACCACTCTTTCGTCAATCGACGACCAAGGAATGGATCCATCCCCACGACGACACTTTAGGGCCGCAAGATCTTTTCCTTGCCAAATATTGGTAGACCGGTGCTGATCCTGCTGAGTAAGAACCGACGAATCAATATGCCCAGCATTTACAGTATGTGTGAACTGATCGGCGTCCATCTCTGCTAAAAATATATTTACAGTATGTGTGAATCAATAGGCCCAATATGCATGAGTAAAATATATTTTTATATATGTAAAAGTGACAACAACAAACAAGTCTAAAAAAGCAAATTAATCTCATGTTCACTTAAAATATCTAATAGTATCAATATCTATATCTTCTTTGTAATCAAAATTTTACATTAGTTCTATTTTCATTTGTATAGACCAACATTGAGAACTTCTAACAATTTCTAATATAAGCAACTTCACAGTTCGAACAGCAAGGAAGCTAAAGCTTATGTTGCACCTTCAACCTTAACCATATCTATGCCATATCAACAACAAACATGTCAACAAATATTAATAAGATACTTAAAGTAGCAGCAGTAAATAAAACAAAGGTTACTAATAAAGAGATTCTACAGAGACTGTCAATCTCGAATAATCAGGGAAAAAAAAATCTCCAAATTAAACTGAATAAAAGAAATCAAGTCAGCTCATATTGTTGCCTAGCAAGAAAAAATTGCATAATAAAGGTATGCCAAGAATTTATAGACACTCTAGTAATATTTGATTAAATATAGCCATATATCACAATGTTTGATAAAGAAAATAAGTATCAACATTCGAATCGAAGTGAATAATTGCATACACAATTTACCTAACCAGTTCATCATCATATACTACAATAACATCAGGTAATTATTATTTCAAAAAATAATAATTGCATACACAATTTACCTAACCATATTGAGTTCCCATGCTCCAATGGATCATCATAAATCTAATTCAATAATTTTCAATCACCAAAAAGTAGTCAATGATTTTACCATGTAGAAGTTATACAACTACCTCCAAAATGTAAAATGCCATGCAATTTTGTGTCCTGGTGCCTCTGAAAATTGAATTCTTTAAACTCAAATTTGCTACTAAAATGTAAGAGGATAGTAAACTACGGTTATAATACAATCGCGAAACTTAGTTATGTCTTCGAAGAAAAAAAAATATAGAAATCTTTTTTCTAAAATAATTGACAGTTTGAGAATATACTAACACAATATAGCTGTGATTAATGGTAAACTGAAGTAGTTAGTGACCATAACAAAACTTTAACGAGGGGGGAAAACACAACTCACTAGCAGAATATTAATTAATCATACATCATGTCTTATGGTAGTAGAAGCTACAACTAGAAATTAGAACTCCAAATCTTGGTTCGTACTCCAAATCTTGGTTCGTAAATCTATAAAAGTTAACAATTGAAGAATAACAACAGGAAGACAAGGATACAAAGTCAACGACTCATTTGACTCATAATTAAGTATAATCAATTACCCACTGACCAGTTCACAAGGTTTGATAAAGAAAAAAGTACCATTTAGCAATAATAACCATAACAATAATCAAACAAATTAATTACCTGATGGCGACAGAGACAGCGGAGGCGCGGCGGCGGGCAGAGGGTTTTTGAATGGGTATTATTTTTGGATAAATGAGAATGGGGAATGGGTGATTTAATTAGGGCACATAATTACTATTAGTAATGGCGATTCTTTTGAAAAATCATATTACCAGTATCGATTCTTGTCCTTGATTAATTAGTGATTAATTAGTGATTAATTAGTTGGTAATTTATCTAATTAGTAAGAATCGATGTTGCTAATATTGATTTTTATTAAAAAAAAATTAATTATCGGAGATGACTGTTAAATCGATATTGGTAGTGTCGATTTTACCTAAAATCAATATTGGCAATAGCGATTTTAACTAAAAGGTACATTCAGGGAAATACTTTTCAGTTTGAGTCATTTTGAGAACGGGCTTGCTAATTGCAATTCACGTTTGGCGGCACTGCGGGCAGTTCACCACTTACCGGGCGCCATGTGGCAAAAAGTTCACCTGTTACCTGATAAAAATTTACACTATAGGATCGTGAGAAATGACTTCTATGCCCCTGTCTTCTTCTTCTTCCATTCTTCTTAAACAGAGCAGCATGCCAATTAATAGATCATCAAATTTAACCAAAAAACACTTGAAATTAAACACTACGAACCAAAACAAGCAATGTAGAACAAGAATCAAGAACAAAAACACTAAAAAAATCGATGGAATCGAAGAACCCAAAATCTGATATGAAGCCCAATTTGCAAAATTCAACAAGAGATGCTGTTAATTGCGTATGAAATAGGCTGTAATCAAACCTCCGAACAAAAAGAAGAGGATTCCTCAAGAAATTCGAACCAATTTTGAATGGAATTCACGGCCCGTTTAAGTTCTTGAGGGCCCGAACCTCTGAATCACTTAAATGAACACGACAAACATCAATTAAACACTCCAGGAGTGTTTTCCAATCAAAATCGAACAGAAATCTCACGTCCCGTTCAAGTTCTTCACGGCCCGAATTAAATTCTAGCTAAAATTGGTGTATGTAATGTGAAATTAACTTCGAAAACACACTGACCCATGCCCTAGAGAAAAGTAAACGAGTAGCAATTGTCTCTACGTGATGTCAAAAGATTTTATATGATTTTTAATTGTTTTCGTACGTGAAGTTATAAAATTAGCAGCAGGTTAGTTTATATATTAGAGTTTATTTTTAATTGCTGGAAAATTAAAAATAATTGCTTTCGTATGTGTTGTTTTAAAATTCCTGCTGCTGAAGTTATATATTTTCGTACGTGTTAGTTTTAAAATTCCAGCAGGTTAGTTTTAAAATTCCTGCTCCTGAAGTTATATATTTTTAATTGTTTTCGTAGGTGTTGTTTTCCAGCAATGATCCATAAGTAAGCAGAAAATTAGTTTATATATTATAAAATTGCATTTGTCTCCAAGAGTTAGTTTTAATTGTTAATGGCTGTTGTTGGCTTTCTCTCTCTTTCTTTCATAGCTGCTAAAAGAATTTGTATATTACGAACAAAAGAAATAGCTGCTGTTAGTTGCTATATTATTAATAAGGAGGGGCAAATGTGTAAAAGGAACTAATGTTACCTGCTATGAGTAACCTGAACAACAGGTGACTTTTTTAATAATAAAATATTCCAGCAGTTCAAAATTGGGGAAAATTGCAGTTTTCCACAAGTTGAACTGCTCCTAGAAGCCCCCTTTTGAAAAATACTTTTGTGTAATGCAGTTTTCCCCAATTTTGAACTGCTCCTAGAAGGCCCCTTTTAAAAAATACTTTTGTGTAATAAGCTATATAGGAAAAAAACTCCACAAATTGATGCTGAGACAGTAAACAATCAGTGAGACAATTTTTCACATATTATTTATGAGTAAACATCACTGTCTCACATATTGTTTTATTGCACATATTGTCAGACATAGCACATATTGACATGTCAACATGTCACATATTGACATGTCAACATGTCAATATGTGCTATGTTTGACAATATGTGCAGTAAAACAATATGTGAGATAGTGACGTTTACTCACAGCATCCCAAAATCTGTCAATTTTCATTGAACTTTATTTTATGAAGTCAAATCTTCTCTTTTAATAATCTAATCATTTGCAACTTCCCAGCAAGCAATGGCTCTACGAGAATTTGCTATAGAATTTTTCAGAATTTCTTCTTAGAAAATGTATTTTTTAAAGTATGATTCAAACGAAAAGTATTTTTTTTAAATATACCTTATGCAAAATATTGCAGTTGTCAACATTCCTTTTTTCTTGACGTTTTAAAATTTATTTTGTGGATACCTTACAAATTAGAGTATGCAGTGTAAATTTGATGAGGTTGTTCATTTATTATTTTGGTCTACAAATATCAATTTTTATTTTCTGTAACATAGGGCAAAATGAAAAGTTGTAATTATTATAAATTAAGAAAAGACTTTTTTTTTAATCCGAATAGATTCAAATGCAATTAAAGACCTAGAGAACGAATTAATATGTAATCATTTTTAAAGTTTTTGCTTGTTAAAAACATAAAGAAAATTGACATGCATTAAAGTGGGAGAAAATTAAGTTTATATAAATAAGTAGTTGAAGTTAAAGTATAAAAATTCTTTTTAAAATTAAAAAATGATGAAACTGGAACTTTTTAATTTTAAAAAAGCATGGAGTGGGAAACAAAAAGCTATTGCACATATCTATGGAGACTGGGATTAATCTTATCAAATGTTGCCAAAAGTACTTGCAGCTATCAAACAATACAACCCTAAGACAATTGTTGAGTACTATAAACCTCCACCACCCGGTCAAATGGATATATTTCGTTGTGTTTTTTGGGCATTCGGGCCTTGTATTGAAGCGTTCACGCACTGTCGTCCAGTTGTTAGCATTGATGGTACTTTTCTTCACGGAAAATACAAGGGAGTTTTACTAATTGCGATGGGATGTAATGCAAATGATAGTATATTACCACTTGCCTTTGCTATTGTAAAAAACGAGTCCTATAAAACTTGGGATTGGTTCTTGAACCTTGTGCAAGAATATGTTGTGAAGGGTCGTAATATATGTTTGATTTCTGATCGCCGTAAAGGTATATTGGCAACAATCCGAGTAAGGAAATGGAGAAATATAAAACATCGGTATTGTTTGAGGCATGTGCGTTCTAATTTTTGCAAAATCCACTAGGGTGATAATTTAAAAAGGCTAGTGTGGAAGGCAGGTTGCTCACACCAGGATCGTAAGTTTTAAACTGTTTTGGATCAAATTGAGCTATTAAGTCCTGATGCTCGAAAGTGGTTGGATAAACTCCCGAAAAACAAATGGACGATTGCACATGATGGTGGTTATAGATATGGTCTAATGACAACGAACATTTCAGAAGTTTTCAATGGCGTGATGAAAGGTGCTCGTGGTATGCCTATTACAGCAATTATTGAGACTTCATTTTATCTTTGTGTTTATTACTTTCAATCTAGACTTGGTATTGCTGAACTTGCTCGTGAAAATATTGGCCTACCTAACACCGAACCCCAAAATCGATTTAGCCCCAAGGTTTACCAAATGCTCATCCACAACACCTCGAAGGTTGGGGGTATGCATGTAACAATCTTCAACAATTCTATACGCGGGGGCGGTGGGACTTATTCTGTAATCACAGGTCGTCGCATGACGAAGGGAGGTAATGTTCAAACTGTGCGCATTGGCGAAAGGACATGCACATGTGGTAAGTGGGTAGCCTATCATGTTCCTTGTTCCCATGTTCTTGCTTGGTGTAGTAACCAAAATGTTGATCCTTTATCTTTTGTATCATCATTTTATACCGTTGAGAATTATTTGAGGACATGAGTGGTAGATTTGAACCATTAGATAATGAGTATTATTGGAACGAGTATTATGGTCCGGTGTTCAAACCAAACTACAAGCTTGAACGGGAAAAAGGTCGACCGAAATCATGACGCATTCGCAATGAAATGGATTTTCAAACCGACAAAAGGGTGATTCATTGTTCTACTAGTGGGAAGGAAGGACATACGCGTCGCAAATGCACGAATAATAGGACATAGTTTCATATATGTTATTGTAACTGAGATAATATTGTTGAGACATTTTTATGTATTGAACTTGTTATGCATGTAACATTTTTATGTTTTGGTTGTGATGGTGTGTTGAATTCTTAGTTTGATATATGTTGTTTGAGTTAAACAAATCGAGGTTAGTTCACAAAAAATAAGATAGAGGTTGCTTCACATTTAAAATAAGAAAAATTGTATTATAAAATCGACATTAGCAATGTCGATTAGCAGTGTCGATTTTATAATATAATTTTTTTTTAAATGTGAAGCAACCTCTATCTTATCAGATGTGAACCAATCTAGATTTGTTTAAACCAAACAACATATATCAAATTAAGAATTCAAACAACACCAAAGCACAAAACAATCAATACATTAAGAGACGAGAATCAAGAACAACCAAAAAACATAATCATTTTAAGTATTGGTAAGAATAAGCGCTCTCGCATAATATTGCACTGATTCATCAGTAGCATTATCGTCTAGTGGATGAACATGTTCAACCATTTTAAATTCAACATTCTACCAGTAAAAGCACTCGAGGGGGGCACAACACCGAAGAAGTCGAGGCAAATATCTTGCCATTCCTCCGTGGAATAGTTTAGATCAATTCCACTAATAATATCCCCTTCAATTGGTAGACCAAGTAATACTTCTACATCTTGTAAGGTAATGGTGGCTTCGCCGATAGGTAGATGGAATGTATGAGTTTCCACACGCCACCGCTCGACCAATGCAGTAACCAATGCCCAATCGTACTTGATTGCCCCAATACGATAAACATCATAAAATCCGGCATTAATCAAATAAGCACCACTCTTTCGTCAATCGACGACCAAGGAATGGATCCATCCCCACGACGACACTTTAGGGCCGCAAGATCTTCCCCTTGCCAAATATTGGTAGACCGGTGCTGATCCTGCTGAGTAAGAACCGACGAATCAATATGCCCAGCATTTACAGTATGTGTGAACTGATCGGCGTCCATCTTTGCTAAAAATATATTTACAGTATGTGTGAATCAATAGGCCCAATATGCATGAGTAAAATATATTTTTATATATGTAAAAGTGACAACAACAAACAAGTCTAAAAAAGCAAATTAATCTCATGTTCACTTAAAATATCTAATAGTATCAATATCTATATCTTCTTTGTAATCAAAATTTTACATTAGTTCTATTTTCATTTGTATAGACCAACATTGAGAACTTCTAACAATCTCAAATATAAGCAACTTCACAGTTCGAATAGCAAGGAAGCTAAAGCTTCTGTTGCACCCTCAGCCTTAACCATATCTATGCCATATCAACAACAAACATGTCAACAAATATTAATAAGATACTTAAAGTAGCAGCAGTAAATAAAACAAAGGTTACTAATAAAGAGATTCTACAGAGACTGTCAATCCTGAATAATCAGGGAAAAAAAATTCTCCAAATTAAACTAAATAAAAGAAATCAAGTAAGCTCATATTGTTGTCTAGCAAGAAAAAATTGCATAATAAAGGTATGCCAAGAATTTTTAGACACTAGTAATATTTGATTAAATATAGCCATATATCACAAGGTTTGATAAAGAAAATAAGTATCAACATTCGAATGGAAGTGAATAATTGCATACACAATTTACCTAACCAGTTCATCATCATATACTACAATAACATCAGGTAATTATTATTTCAAAAAATAATAATTGCATACACAATTTACCTAACCATATTGAGTTCCCATGCTCCAATGGATCATCATGACTCTAATTCAATAATTTTCAATCACCAAAAAGTAGTCAATGATTTTACCATGTAGAAGTTATACAACTACCTCCAAAATGTTAAATGCCATGCAATTTTGTGTCCTGGTGCCTCTGAAAATTGAATTCTTTAAACTCAAATTTGCTACTAAAATGTAAGAGGATAGTAAACTACGGTTATAATACAATCGCGAAACTTAGTTATGTCTTCGGAGAAAAAAAAATATAGAAATCTTTTTTCCAAAATAATTGACAGTTTGAGAATATACTAACACAATATAGCTGTGATTAATGGTAAACTGAAGTAGTTAGTGACCATAAGAAAACTTTAACGAGGGGGGAAAACACAACTCACTAGCAGAATATTAATTAATCATACATCATGTCTTATGGTAGTAGAAGCTACAACTAGAAATTAGAACTCCAAATCTTAGTTCGTAAATCTATAAAAGTTAACAATTGAAGAATAACAACAGGAAGACAAGGATACAAAGTCAACGACTCATTTGACTCATAATTAAGTATAATCAATTACCCACTAACCAGTTAACAAGGTTTGATAAAGAAAAAAGTACCATTTAGCAATAAAAACCATAACAATAATCAAACAAATTAATTACCTGATGGCGACAGAGACGGCGAGCGGAGACAGCGGAGGCGCGACGGCGGGCAGAGGGTTTTTGAATGGGTATTATTTTTGGATAAATGAGAATGGGGAATGGGTGATTTAATTAGGGCACATAATCGCTATTAGTAATAGCGATTCTTCTGAAAAATCATATTACCAGTATCGATTCTTGTCCTTGATTAATTAGTGATTAATTAGTTGGTAATTAATCTAACTAGTAAGAATCGATGTTGCTAACATTGATTTTTATTAAATTTAATTTTTTTTAATTATCGGAGATGACTGATAAATCGATATTGGTAGTGTCGATTTTACCTAAAATCAATGTTGGCAATCGCGATTTTAACTAAAAGGTACATTCAGGGAAATACTTTTCAGTTTGAGTCATTTTGAGAACGGGCTTGCTAATTGCAATTCACGTTTGGCGGGTTCACCACTTACCGGGCGCCATGTGGCAAAAAGTTCACCTGTTACCTGATAAAAATTTACACTATAGGATCGTGAGAAATGACTTCTATGCCCCCTGTCTTCTTCTTCTTCCCTTCTTCTTCTTCTTCCATTCTTCTTAAAATAGAGCAGTATGCCAATTAATAGATCATCAAATTTAACCAAAAAACACCTGAAATTAAACACTACGAACCAAAACAAGCAATGTATAACAAGAATCAAGAACAAAAACACTAAAAAATCGATGGAATCAAAGAACCCAAAATCTGATATGAAGCCCAATTTGCAAAATTCAATAAAAGATGTTGTTAATTGCGTATGAAATAGGTTATAATCAAACCTCCGAACAAAAAGATGAAGATTCCTCAAGAAATCCGAACCAATTTTGAATGGAATTCACGGCCCGTTTAAGTTCTTGAGGGCCCGAACCTCTGAATCACTTAAATGAACACGGCAAACATCAATTAAACACTCCAGGAGTGTTTTCCAATCAAAATCGAACAGAAATCTCATGGCCCGAATTAAATTCTAGCTAAAATTGGTGTATGTAATGTGAAATTAACTTCGAAAACACACTGACCCATGCCCTAGAGAAGAGTAAACGAGCAGCAATTGTCTCTACGTGATGTCAAAAGATTTTATATGATTTTTAATTGTTTTCGTACGGGAAGTTATAAAATTAGCAGCAGGTTAGTTTATATATTAGAGTTTATTTTTAATTGCTGGAAAATTAAAAATAATTGCTTTCGTACATGTTGTTTTAAAATTCCTGCTGCTGAAGTTATATATTTTCGTACGTGTTAGTTTTAAAATTCCAGCAGGTTAGTTTTAAAATTCCTGCTCCTGAAGTTATATATTTTTAATTGTTTTCGTAGGTGTTGTTTTCCAGCAATGATCCATAAGTAAGCAGAAAATTAGTTTATATATTATAAAATTGCATTTGTCTCCAAGAGTTAGTTTTAATTGTTAATGGTTGTTAATGGCTCTCTCTCTCTTTTTTTCATAGCTGCTAAAAGAATTTGTATATTACGAACAATAGAAATAGCTGCTGTTAGTTGTTGTATTATTAATAAGGAGGGGCAAATATGTAAAAGGAACTAATGTTACCTGCTATGAGTAACCTGAACAACATGTGACTTTTTTAATAATAAAATATTCCAGCAGTTCAAAATTGGGGTTAAACTGCTCCTAGAAGCTCCCTTTTGAAAAATACTTTTGTGTAATGCAGTTTTCCCCAATTTTGAACTGCTCTTAGAAGCCCCCTTTTAAAAAATACTTTTGTGTAATAAGCTATATAGGAAAAAAAACTCCACAAATTGATGCTGAGACAGGAAACAATATGTGTGACAATTTTTCACATATTGTTTATTAGTAAACATCACTGTCTCACATATTGTTTTATTGCATATATTGTCAGACATAGCACATATTGACATGTCAACATGTCACATATTGACATGTCAACATGTCAATATGTGCTATGTTTGACAATATATGCAATAAAACAATATGTGAGATAGTGACGTTTACTACATAGCTGCATTCCAAAATCTGTCAATTTTCACTGAACTTTATTTTATGAAGTCAAATCTTCTCTTTTAATATTCTAATCATTTGCAACTTCCCAGCAAGCAATGGCCCTACGAGAATTTGCTATAGAATTTTTCAGAATTTCTTCTTAGAAAATGTAATTTTTAAAGTATGATTCAAACGAAAAGTATTTTTTTAAATATACCTTGTGCAAAATATCGCAGTTGTCGACATTCCCTTTTTCTTGATGTTTTAAAATTTATTTTATGGATACCTTACAAATTAGAGTATGCAGTGTAAATTTGATGAGGTTGTTCATTTATTATTTTGGTCTACAAATTTCAATTTTTATTTTCTGTAACATAGGCAAAATGAAAAGTTGTAATTATTATAAATTAAGAAAAGACTTTTTTTTAATCCTAATAGATTCAAATGCAATTAATGACCTAGAGAAAGAATTAATATGTAATAATTTTTACAGTTTTTGCTTGTTAAAAACATAAAGAAAATTGATATGCATTAAAGTGGGAGAATATTAAGTTTATATAAATAAGTAGTTGGAGTTAAAGTATAAAAAATCTTTCTAAAATTAAAAAATGATGAAACTGGAACTTCTTAATTTTAAAATTTAAAATTAAAATTAATATTCTAATCATGTGCAACTTCTTATTGACTAAATCTTCCCACATTGACCCAAGAAAATGATAAAAACTATATTTCACCAAAATATCTAGTGGGCTACATAATATATAATCATTTCCTCATTGACCCAAAAAGTTGGGAAGTTAAGAGTATCAGGTTTCAAACCAGCCTGCAGCATACGTGCATGGAGCGTCATTGCCTCATTGACCCAAGGAAAAACTCACAAATTTTCCTAACATAAATCACCATACGTGGAGTGAGACATCTTCCCAGAAAATCAAATAGACATGATCACCAACTATATACATAAATTTTTCATCAATTATACAAATCTTCATACATTAGTTTAATTTTAGTTCCTCCTACTTATATATACTTATTGCGATCGATCGACATGATCATGAAGAAGTCGTCCATTACTTCATTTGTTACAAGCACTGCCTTTATCGTTACCTTTCTTAAGTATTTTTTAAGTATGAAGACATGATCATGAAGAAGAATTTCGTTTTAGAAAAAATATTTTTTAAGTATGACTCAATGTGAAAAATTGCCGTTGCCAACATCCTATTTTTCGTGATGTTTTAAAATTTATTTTGTGGATACCTTACAATTAGAGTATGCAGTGTAAAATTATGAGGTTGTTCATTTATTACTTTGGTCTACAAATTTCAATTTTTATTTTCTGTAGCATATATAGGGCAAAATGAAAAGTTGTAATTATTATAAATTAAGACCTTTTCTAAATCCGAATCAGATTCAAAATGCAATTAAAGACCTAGAGAAAGAATTAATATGTAATCATTTTTAAAGTTTTTGCTTGTTAAAAACATGGAAAATTGATCATATGCATTGAAGTGGGAGAAAATCACGTTTATATAAATAAGTAGTTGCAGTTAAAGCATAAAAAATATTTTTAAAATTGAAAAATGATGAAACTGGAACTTCTTCATTTTAAAATTAGTAAACTATGAACCTGCAACTTCCTAAGTTTAAAATTAGAAAATCATGAACGTACGACTTCTTATTGACTAAATCTGCAAATTGTTTTTCTCCGAAACTTCCTCACGCATTATACTTCTATATATAATTCTCTTCAATATATTTCCTACGTCTATATATATACCCTCTCCATCATACAAATTAATCTTCATAAACTAGTTTTAGCTCCTGCTACTTATATATACTTCTCGCGATCGATCGACATGGTCAGTTCGTTCATTACTTCCTTTGTTAAAAGCACTGCCTTCATCGTTACCGCTCTTCTCACTTTCATGCAGCTCAAATATCAGGGAATGGGTGATGACAAAAACCCGTTTTTAACACATCCCTACACAATAAGAGTCGCCATTACCTCTTCACTCTTGTACTATTTAACGTACTTGCTGCACCTGCACCTCAATATTATAGCACCTACTAATAATTTGGTTCCTTTTTTCACTCATCATTGTATGGTGCTTCTGTGCAACGTAGCAATTGCATCACTCGCATCAATATTCTATCCCGACTCAGCCAGGCCTTTCCTCTATGTCATTTTTATTCTTATATCTTCAACCGAATTGTTTTATCGTATGTACCGAAAAATTCTGGAGAAATATGATGAAGAACCGATTGTTCGTACAAGGGTTCGTGTTTGTCAATTTTTCGACAATTTACGTAATCAATTTTAGAAAATTAATGGATGCTCCCCATGTCACATACATATATGTATCATATTTTTGTGTTAATTAAATAATAGTTTGTACTATGTCCTGTATTTTGTCTACTTAGTGAAAACAAATTCCTTTGTTATTTTTTTTAATCAAAATCCCCTTATGTTCGTTTTTAATTAGCAAAAACCCTATTTAGAATTCTTCCATAAATTATAGGGAGATATGGTCAGTTTCTTAAGTACTGAAAAGGTAGTTATTGTCAATTTTCAAAGTTAACAGATGGAATATTGCAATATTTTAAGGTGAATAAGGATGTTTTTGCATCTTTTGGTATGGTATAGTTGTTATTTTTATTTGGGAGGAATTTTTTGCAAATAAAAATTATCATATAGGGGTGAGATAATAAAAATAGCACAGGCAAATTTTTTATAATTAGGCAAAATATTGAGATAATTTTTACACTTCAGTAGTGTTTTTTTATCAAAGGCGTAAAGTAATACTCCCTCCATTCCACTTTTTTTGCTCCCATTTTTATTTTGGGACGTTCCAATATATGGCTTCTTTTCCATAATTGACAAGCTATTTCTTCACAAATACCCTTAAAATGGGGCCCACATTGAATACACAATTACATTAAAAAGGGATTAAATGTAACATTGATAAATCCACATGCACTTGAAACCACAGCATAGATTATGACCGCTTCTTTCTTTAGGGTGACATTTGAACAATTTATGGAATAAAATATTCATCTTAAAAAATAATTCATGGAAAATTCTAAGGTGACGTCACGTCACATGACGTAAACTATCACCAATAGAATTATAACACCTCATTAATAAATTACCTAGTTAACATGTTATTAACAAGTCATAATACTATTATCATACGTAGTTGTATTATACTATTATTTGACCACATTATTTATAATTTTTAACTACATCAACAGTAAATTACAAACTAATAAATTATTATAGAAATAAATAAATAATTTTGTATAATAATATTTTATAATAAACGATATATAGTATTTCGTATTGAATAATTAATATTAATATTTGAAAAAAAAAATCATAATATATATGGATAGCAGTAATTGTAATACTTTATAATGTAGCTAATTACTACTAATATGAGACTTTAATATGTATGTGAAGTCAATACTGTGATATGTGAGTCTATATTACTACATTATACCATGTAAATGTGAAAAATTATATATATAGGTTAGTACTAATGGTAATACTTCATAATGTGATTAATTACTACTAATATGAAATTGTACAAAGTATGTGGAGTCATTACTATGCTATGTGAGTTTATATTACTACATGTGAGACATATACCATGTAATGTGAATAATTATCAGTAATTTGGTCATGACTAATTACTATAAATATGAGACCGTGCTAAGTTTGCGGAGTCAATACTATGCTATGTGAGTCTATACTACTACATATGAGACATATACCATGTAATGTGAAAAATCATCAGTAAATTAGTTAATACTAATAGTAATACTATATAATGTGACTAATTATTACTAATATGAGACCGTACTAAGTATGTGAAGTCAATACTATTACATGTGAGACATTATACTATGTATTGTGTAGAATTATGCATATTGGTTAGTACCAATTATAATACTTCATAATGTGGCTAATTACTATTAATTATATGGTACCAACTAAGTTTGTGGAGTCAATATTATGGTATGTGAGTCTATACTACTACATGTGAAACATATATTATGCAATGTGAAGAATTATCAGTAAATTGGTTAGTATTAATGGTAATACTATATAATGTGACTAATTATTAATAATATGAGACCGTACTAAGTATGTGGAGTCAATACTATTACATGTGAGAAATTATAATATGTAATGTGAAGAATTACACACAGTGATTAAAATTAATGATAATACTTCATCATGTGGTTAATTTCTACTAATATGGGACCCTATTAACTTTGCGGAGTCAATACTATGCTATGTGAGTCTATACTACTACATGTGTGATATACCATGTAATGTGAAGAATTATTAGTAAATTGGTTAATACTAATGGTAATACTATATTATGTGATTACTTATTACTAATATGAAAACGTACTAAGTATGTGGAGTCAATAGTATTATATGTGAGACATGATACTAATATGAGACATGATATTAATGTCACATACCGTGACGTCACCTTAGAAGTCCCTTCATTCAATGTTTAGATTGACCACACATCCAATAGTTCATAAAATAAGTTCTACTTATATTTATCTTGAGATTAGTTACTCCGTGTTAATTAAGTGTTAACCTATAATATAGAAAAGTATTGTATTTGCGGGCGGGAATATTTCAAATCAGATTCATGCTAGTTGAACATAAATACACGTATTCAATAGCAAATTTAATGTCAAGATGTGAGTGATTAATATATCAGTACAATATAGATTTAATGTCAAGATGTGGCCACGTGCTAGACTAGATCACATATAAAGCTACCATTGCCATTAATTACTACGGCCATATTCAATGACTATAACTTAATTTAGGTAAACAACAACTTTATTATTTGAGTGAAATTATGACTTACAAAGTCTATTCAATTTAGTGGTATATACAGAGAGCTAAAGATCAGACTAGATTAAAAGTCACAAGAGTTTGCTAGAATTCAACTACTAAAATATTGGTATGGTTACTTTCAAACAAATAAGTTTAAACAACATATATATTATATCTCCTCCCAATTTTTACCTTTTTAGGTATTGTTTGCTCAATTGCAAATATCCCCTGAAGAGATAAAATTAGTGACTTAAACTGAGACGTGCTTACACGTGACATTTTTCATCCATAAACTAACGAATGAAATGTAAAAAAAGTGGTCAAACTTTTTGTACAGAATCTATCTTTTTGAAAATTTTTGTATGAAAATTATAAAGTAGGCAAACAATTGGTATGAAAAGTGTAATTCACTCGATTTTTTTGTTTTTTTTTCGGAAAAAAATCTAAAATTAATTAGAGTTAAGAGAGTTTTTTAAAATATATTAATTAAAGGGTTCGTATGTAATTTATCATATGTTTATTTTTCCTAAATGTCCGATGCCACATAATCATTGGACATTTTGACCATAAATTATGATTCAAATTTGTTGTTGGTTTTTTTTAATGATTGAGATGAAATATCTCATATACAGTTCCATAAAATTTTCCCTCTTCAATACCTTTATTATTTATTCTCCTATTATTATTATTATTTTTTATTTTATTTCAGTCAAGAAAAGCTTTGAAGGCATTAAAAGGATTAGTGAAGTTGCAAGCATTGGTTAGAGGACATTTGGTAAGAAAGCAAGCAATACTGCGACACTTAGGTGCATGCAGGCACTGGTCACCGTTCAGGTCCTCATGGCGGCTGAAGAAACAAATCACATTAACCAAAGGCAATTCAATCACAGAAAATCTACACAAGATAACAAATTTATGCACTTAAATCAAGTAAGTATTATTACCATTTCATTGATAAATCCTTATTATGTTTTTATAGGACAAGTTTGGCTTCAAAAATGATTTTCTATGCAACTAAAACAAATGAATTTAAGGCTAAATTTCACTTTGCTCCCTCCAACTAAGTGTTCAATTTGCCCCCTCAAAAACTCTCAATTGTATCGCTTTGTCCCATCAACTATCCTTAATGCTTTAAATGCATCATATTGATAAAAGAATATCTTTCCTTCAAAATAGTTAGCAAAATGCTTCAAATTTCCCCTTTTGCGCATAATTATCAAACATATTTTGCTTATCCAACAATCCTTGAAATGCAAGGGAAGAAGAGATCAGAAATATGAGGCGTTTTTGCTAACGTCTTTTTGATATAAATATTTTCAAACTAATAGTTAAAAGATTGTTGATTGATAAAGTAATGCAATTGATAGTTGAGGGGACAAAGTATATTTTTCCAAAATAATTAAAGGGGAACAAAGTTAAAATCGAAGATAGTTGGAGGTTGCTATGTAAAACTTAGCCATTTTGATATACAACTTTTTTTTTTTTTTTTTTTTTTTGTAAAATAAAAATTTGAATTCATAGAACAAATATTGATGACCAAGGAATTAAAAGTGCTTAGCTTTAAGATAAATGATCAAACGGGTTGAACTTAAATATAAAGACGAGTAAATGCCAATTTACCCCCTTTAAAATGCATCATGTTCAATTTATCTCTCCATGATTTATAAAATAGGATTTTACCCCCTGTGAAAATTTTAAAGAAGTAATTACCTCTTTCGGCCGTATAGTGTAACTCACTAGCCAAAATTGAGAGTGACATGAAAAGTGTTTGTGTAAAATAGGGGATAAATTAACACATTTATCATAATATAGAAGAGTAAACTATCGCATTATCATAACATAAGGGGTAAACTGTCTCTTATGAAATTATAGGGGGGTAAAGTGATTTTTCTCAAATAATAGAAAGGTAAATTGAACATTATTAATATTAATATGACGGGGTAAACTGTCATTAACTCTATAAAAAACTAGTCATTTTAAGCAAGTATTATTTGTATAAATTGAAATATAAAGTACTATGTTTGTCAAAATTATATAGAATTTTGCCTAGAACAATCTTCTCTGTTTATATAGTTAACATGTAAATTAAAACTAAATTTATACGTACAGCAAAACAAATTTCCTCTATTAGGCATCTTACTAATTATGAATCTTGTAAAGAACTACATTAAATAATTTAATTATCATCTACACTATCATATATTTTCCCCTAGGATTATGATCGAGGCCTTGAAGAAAACATCAAGATTGTAGAAATGGATCTAGGCCACTACAATCCAGTTACAAAATCAAGAAACAGCTACTCGAGTCGAACTCATGTTGATAAAACAGAAATAACCGATTTTGATGAACACTCATTCAACACAGCACAAAGCAGCCCTCAATGCTACTCGCGTACCATATCCAAACACGATTCGGAAAAACTCCCGTTTTCATATCCAAGATCCGAATACGCAGAATCCCTTTACAATGATTATACATTTTGCCCCAACTACATGTCCAATACCGAGTCCTCTAGGGCCAAAGCTCGGTCCCATAGTGCCCCTAAGCAAAGGCCAGTTGAGAGTACGTACGAAAGGCAATTAAGTAATAAACGGAGGCCGTCTTTGGAAGGAAGGAATGTGCCGAGGGCTGTAAGGATGCAAAGATCATCGTCTCATGTTGGTTTGACTGCTAAGGGTTATAAGTATCCGTGGTCTGTTAAGCTTGATAAATCTACGGTTTCGCTTAAGGATAGCGAGTGCGGATCGACTAGTACTATGCTTACGAACTCGATTTATTGCAGATCCCTCGTGGGATTCGATGTAAGTAACTACTATATATGTCTTCTTGTTTTTATAATTAATAATTTAGTTATTTTATTTCAGATAAAAGAGTTTGTTTAATCTCAATTTTTCTAAATTTATTGGTCTTAAGATAAGAAATCAAATATTTCAAGTTTTTTCTAACTTTTTTTGCTGAATTTGATTACAGGTGCATGGAGCTAGATATTAATTTGATCAAAGGTCCTGCAAATTTTACTGATTTCTTATGCTCATTGTGTGTAGTTTTATCTTAAAATTTAAAAGGGATGACTTTTCATTCATTTGAAAACAGTGTAACTTTTCTTCATATAATCAATGTTTTCAGAACCGGACCGGACAGTGAACCGGTGAGCCGACTGGTTACTGGTTTTACTGGTCGAACCGGTTGGACCGCTGGTCGGACCGGATGACGTCATAATAATATAATAAATATATTTAATTTTAAAGAATATGTAATGTACGTAAAATTTAAATATTATCCTACCATTGATTAAAAATATAAATTTTGTTATATTATACTAAAATTAAATCATATAATATTTATCTAATTTATATCATAACGGTAATATGGTACTAATTTGTATGCTCATATAAATGATTATATTTCTTTATAAAAATTTAAAAGTGTAAGTTAAAAATACAACATACTAAGAAATTCATAAATTTTAAAATATAGTTATGTATAAAAGTCTAATATTCAAAGTCAAACTTGCATATTATATCGATTGGACTCTTTATCCTAAAAATTGTATTGAAAATAAATATTTTATAGAATAAATTATTAAAATTTATTATTTGATTATTAATTTTCATTCATAACGTGTAAAATATTTATTTGAGTTAATTATCTAATTTATAAATAAATTTGGCAACAAGTTTTTATAATTTATAAATTTTAATTTATACTAAAAATTCAACAAAAGTGATGTAGCTCAAATGGTAAGAAAGTCATGTTTCACTCTAAAGGTTAGGTGTTCGAATCCCAACTTTTACAAGAATTTTTAACATTAAAATAATAAAAAAAAAATTAAAAAAAAAAAAAGAAAAATCAAAACCGGGTTGAACCGGTCCATACCGGTTCACCGGTTCGGCGGTTTCGGACCGGTTCAACCCGGTTCAAAGTGGGTTTTGGAGGAACTGGTTTTATGGGGTAAACCGGACCGGACCAGGCACCGGTTCGCGGTCCAACCGGTCGGACCGGCCGGTCCGGTCCGGTTTTAATAACATTGCATATAATATGTTAATATAAATTTAACTCAGTTTCGCAAAACCACGATAACGAGTCAAAACCTAATAATATATGCCCATATTTTTTTTAGTATGATTTATAGGACTCAACAGTGGCGGAGCCACATAGTAACTAGGGGGTGCATGGACCCTCCTCAAGTTTTTATCTTTAGGTATACATAATATGCATAATATTATGTTTTATTAAAGAATATATACCAATTTTAAGTATAATTTATAATTTTATTCTAATGGACCCCTCTAATAAAAATTAAAATCTTATAAGAAAGGGGTCTATATATATTATTACCGTGTCATGAATTTAATAGTCATGATAATAAAGTGAATTAATTCTATCCAAACTCTTAATATATATATATATATATATATATATATATATATATATTCTTTTTTATTTTATAATTTGATTTATAAAAAGACAAACAATATATTTTGGCAAGGAAGACACTTTTTAAATATTTAATTTCATATCAATATTTTTCTCATCTCTACTAAATTGAGCTTACACATAATTTTTTTTATTCAACAAACATATTAATGGTGGTTGATTTTTATATTAATACTTCGTTACAATTGTATTATCAAGATCAATTAGGGTCTTATAAACTTTATTTCGTGTGATTATGAGGTTGAATTAATTTTTGTTGTAGAATTTTTTTTTTTTGAGTAATTTATTTAATTTATATTTTATGGACCCCGGTGAAAAAAATTTCTGACTCCGCCACTGGGACTCAAGCTAGATTCTAAAAAAAATAGTAGATGTAAAAATAAATTCTTTTGTGCTAGATTACGTAATTGTTTGAATTCAACTAAACTCATTTAAATGATAAGAATAAAATGAAGAGTCTCCAAGATTAGGTTCCATGCACTTCACATGCTAATCATACACCTTAGTAATGATAAAAAAAATCATACTATTGACTACCAATAAACATGGACCAATGTTTTAGTTTAAGTGGGAGTTGATATCAAACTTAATTTGAATCAAATAATATTAGAAACTGAATTTGTTAAAGAATGATAAAATTGATTTGTTTTCATAGAGAATTAATTATAAACTGGCTATCTGCCCACTATCATTTGCCGTTTGGTAGGACCTAATAGGGGGTATTAGGTCATATTATATGAGTTAATATGGACTAATACATCGTTTGATGACATTGCTCTAATACCGGGTCAAATGGATTAAATCTTTACGACCCGGTATTAAGACTAAATTATAATCTACCCACTCATGGGTGGATTAGTTAATCCGGGTGAATATGTATAAGGTAAAATATCACTAATAACCTAAAATTTGCATATTTTCCTTTTAACATATCATAATTATTCTCAAATCTCTAAAATGGAAACACATTATACATAAATAAATCACAAATTAAAATTTATATCAATTCACAATTAACATGGAAGCATTCAATCAAGTCTACCAAACATATTTTTAATATGGCCTTCAATCCGGCTCTAATCTAATCCACCTTGATCCCATACCCTACCAAACGGCCCTTAAGAGTATATAAAACAGCTAATGTCAATTTACCTTTTGTGATATTATAATGTTCAATTTATTTTCAGTAATTTGTGAAAAAACACTTTACCTTTTATAAAAAATTAAAGGAGCAATTTACCCCCTTCTACTAGAAAGTGTAACTCACTCGCTGAAATTGATAGTGTCATGAAAAGTATGTTTGTAACATAGGAGATAATTAATAAAGTGCAACATTTCTCATAACACGAAGGGTAAAGTGTCACATTTATCATAACTAGAAAAGTGCACATACATGGCGTGTTAACTAATTTTGTGTGTTATTTTTAAAATTATAATAAGATTTAATTTCTTAGTTTAACAATGAAAGATTGAAAAAACTCAACCAAATAGTGATCATTGTAAGAAGAAAGAATTAAAAGATAAGAACAAAACAAAATAAAATATTAAAATTTTAAAAACTGAAAGAAGTAATATTATAAGTACTAAAATATTGTAACACTTCATCAAAAAAATTAAACAAGGGTTCAACACCCGTCACTACTGAATCCAATTTTTGTGAAGTTTTTATTTTTATACAGTCGTCATGTGTCAAATACATATCCGTCGCGTGTGAAAATAATATCCATCATAGTCCTCTAGTATATGACATATACCACAAGGTGATTTTGTTTTTTTGTTTCTTCTTTATTAATTTGAAATTTTCTTTTATTATATTATTATTTATTTATATTTATTTTCATCTACTAACTATAATTGATGTTATCATTTAGTTATATTAGCTTCTAAACAAACTTTCTAAATATACTTTTCCAAATAAAGTAGTACATCTAATGATCATATGTAACGCCCCAAAATTTTGAACCCTTTTGATTGGATTTTTAATCCAAATTTAAGTGCTACATTTTATTTTCAAAGTTAAGCATTAATTTGAACAAATTAATTGAACATTGTGATCTTTTGAACTTGAAATAATTAAAATAGAAAAGTTACTTTAAATAAGATTAAGACCTTTTTGAAATTTTTTGGGCTTGGATGCACAAAAAATTTGTTTTTGGGGACAAAAATGTAAATTTTCAAAACTTCGGGGGGGGGGCAAATTTACAATTTGCCCCAAGTTGCAGATTTTTGCAGGAGAGTAATTATTTTCTCTCCTTGCACACTCCAAGGGCTGCTAAGGCATGCCCTTGGGTAGAGTAAACTCCACTACCAAGGTTTACATGCATTGGTGGATAAAAAAATAATTAAGCTTTATGTCTCACTCTCTTTTCAATGTGTATATACTTGTCATATACACTTGAGATCAGATTTTTATCTTCTTATAACTTCATTTACATACACATTATCTTCTTTACAACTTAAAAATACTTAGAGAGAAAATAAGAGAGAGAAAAGAGACAAAACATTTAGAAAGAGAGTTTTCGGGAATACTCAACCCAGCCTCGGATTTTCGATCATTCTGCCTTCGTTCACCGTTGGATCATGCCCAAATTTTGCGTGGAGGTTCTACACACATGGATCTACATATTGACCGTTCGGATCGTCGTTTGGAACTCCCAAAGTGAATCGACAGCCATTGGAAAATGGTGAAAAGTAAGGATTTGAGGGCCTTTTTATGAACCACCACCGGAGCCGCCACCACTGCCACCGGAGCTGCCACCACCACCTTCGGAGTTATGGAAATGAAGAGATTTCCACCCCTTTCCTTGATTTGGGTAAAAAGACATCTATGCATGTGTTATTTAATCTTTGTGATATTACTTTCTTCTCTTTAAAGTATATATTGAAGAAGTTTAGCTTATCCTTTGAGCTTTTGTGATAAGTTGTTGAGTTCATATTTAATATTATATATTTAATGTGACTTGCTTAGATTTTGTTTAAACATTGCTTATATGTTTGGATCTTGATTTATTTTTCTAAAAAGGTTATTGTTCATAATTTTCGAAACTTTGGGGGGTATTTTGAAAGATTTTAAAAGTTCAAGGGTTAGGGATGCGAAAATTTTGGGAGTATAGTGGACTGAAAATATATATTTTTGTTTGATATTTGATTAGGCTTACTTCAAAAGCATTTGTTTTAAAGTTTGTTTCGATATTTTGCCAAAATGGAGTTTTTGAAACATTTGGGGTTATTTTTGTAAATCTGAAAATGAGGGGGCAAAGGTGCTGTTTTGTCGCTGTTTTTACATTGTTACTTTTATAAACTTTTGATTAATTGATTTGAAGTAGTGCTTTGATAACTTGTGTTTTAAGATTGAAAATTTTGAAAAACTTCCTAAGAAAATTTATAATGAAAGAATTTTTTTGTTTGTCATTGTTAGTTTGTGAAAAGTTATTAAAACTTATTGTTAATCTCAGTTTTATATTGAATTTATGATTGGTTATTTTTAAATATTGCTTAAATGCGTGGATCTTGAGTTATTTTTCAAGAAAGTTGATTTTCTTAAGTATTCAAAACTACGAGGGTATTTTTGAAAAGTTTTAAACTTGTGGGATTTTTAAAGGTTCGATTTTTGGAGTAAGAAGATACTTAATAATCTGTTTTTATTTGATTTTCGATATGGTTTTAGTTAAAAATCATTTGATTTAAAGTTTGTTCCAAATTTTCGGAAAAATGGATATTTTTAAAAGTTTAGGGGCTGTTTTGTAAATCTGGAAAATGAAGGGAAAATTTTGCTATTTTGGCATTATTCTATCTAATTAGTATTTTGTGTTTTGAAAATAATAACTTTTAAGTGGAGTTCATGTCGAAAGTTCTAAGCATTTTTGTGTGATGTGTTAGTTTAGGAAATCCTTGCGTAGGATTTTCATTAGTTATATTTCAGTAAGGTTGTTAGATAATTTTAAGTCGTATATGTACTTGCTCAGGTTTCGGATACGCATCATTTGTGGAGTTTTAGTCGCTATACTAAGCGACAAAGGTGAGCGATGTGTGTTTAATTTGTATGTCGGTCCGATGTGCTTGTAGATCGAGTCCAAACATGCGCTTAGGCTCTTAATAATCAAAGCATGAATTTTATTCTAACTTTTCTTGCATGTCGTCACGAATAGGTTGACTTATTAGGTCAACATTACTCGCATGAAATCACTTAGCATTTCAACATGATTATCCAAATACATGCTACATCCGAATCTACTAGTTGCGAATATATTTTTCGAAATTATCATGATACCCAAAATTTCATTTGATAAGTTATTAAATGTTGATAATATGTTAATATGTTTGATATGTTATGTTCCGTTTGTTTCCAACTATATGTTTCCGTTTGTTTCCGATTTTGTGTGGGCCCCCTTTTGATTGGTATATGGACCCGATGCCAACCTGGCCGGCAAGGGCCGGCAGGATTGTCACGGTTACTTGTAGGCCTGGCCTTACAACCCAAGTGGGGAGGAACACTTGGGGAGTAAGGACGAACTTCGGCAAAGACATGTCGATGCATTTCAGATAGTAAGGTCGCTCCTTACTTGGTGAGTTTGGATGGACATCAGACTGAGGATGGAGGGTAAGTGGAGGACAGCATCAGCAAATCCTTGGTTATGTGAATTCCGTGTTTCTTCCGTCTTGAATATATGTTTATTTGCTTGATAACATGCTTATGTTATATTATATGTTGCATCCACACATCACCATGCAAATTCGCACATAGCCTCACTAAGTTGGACGATCAACTTATGCGTTTCGTGATTCACTCTTTTCAGTTTCAGGTGTTCTGGAAATAATAGTCGGGTTGCGGTCCCACCCTAGTATTCGGGAGAGTAGTAATATTTTGTGGCCGATTTATGCTCTTTTTCGATTTTGTTTAAAACCTTGCTTAGACTATTTGATTCGTTAAAGATGATTTATATTTTCGCAAAAGAGACAAGATTTTCATAAATTACTTAGTTATCTCTCTCGGTTGATTTTGTTCAAATTGATATGTTGTGTTAAAATGCTTCCGCTTTAGACCACTACTATGGAAATTGGTTTTATTTGTTCGTCAAAAAAAAAAAAATAAGACTTACTAATTTAAATTGTTCTTATTTCGTTTTATATCGCTTCCGCTTTTAAACCTTTAATTCATCGTTCCAATTAAAAAAAAAAGTTCCAATATTTTAACGTTTTTCAAAATAATAATAATTTTTCGACCGTTATTCGACGGACCCGCGGAGCCGGGCCGTCACATCATACCTCAATGTGTCTCCTTTTTTTTTTTTAATCATATATTTCTCACATCAACTTAACACAATATCAACTATCATTCTTTTGACACATTATTTATGAAAGTTTCAATCACTTATTTTTTTTTATTAAAAATTATATCAGCGCATGTTTGTTGCTCTTATTTTCCTATATTATAATATTAATTATTAATAATAAAATAATATCATTATTTGCTCTTTTTCCATTTAATTATGTTAGTCTTCCTTACGTGGTGAAAAAATGATTGATAATACAAACATTTGATAAGAAAATAAGAAAATTAAAGAATGAATTACAATGATTGATAACAATGATTGTAGGAATTAATATTTAATCTTCTTATTATTAATTAATATTTTAGGAATTAATATCCTCTAGCATGATATCTTGTAGGAATTAAAGAATCAAATTCTAGAATTGTTATTTAATCTTGTGAGATATAGTGATGACATTCTCAAGAATGAATTAAGGTTTATTGTATTTTTTATAGTATGTTTCTTCAAAAATTGATTTTATTGATAATTACACAATTCAATTGCAAATTGAAACAATACGGAAGCCAATATTGATCTATTTGTAGGCATCATTCAATATAAGTTCTGGGTTCTTGATTGAGCTGAAAGTTATATGGTAAAACGGGAAGGAGTTAATTTGGGATTGTGGATTTTACAATTTAAGTGTGGCCCAACAAATGAAAAAAGGTTTGGATGGGACTCGCTCGGACAATATAATTAATCTTAGGCTTGAATTTTTTGGTTGTGTACGTCATCCTTGATCTCATCTTTCCAATGGCATTATATATATTTCAATTTCCAGATATCATCATTTGGCTACTTACATTTCTATAAGACATGGAGATGTATAAATGTGCTTTTCAATTAATAAATGTGATTGATACATAATAAAGTTTTATAAATTACGACTAATTAAATATTTTTCTTGTATACTCTCACTAATTTACATATTCTTTTAAGTAAAAGCATGAATTTTACATTCTCGAGTTCGTCCATTAGTAGTTCATTAAGTTAAAACGAAATATGCAGATAATTTCTTAAGTCACATACAATATGATGAATTAGAAAATCAAGAACGTGCAATTTATTGCTACGCTTGAGTACTGTCACTAGCCTTTTTTTCTTTATTTTTGAAAATTTATTTTGTGAAAACCTTACACATTAAGAGTTTGCGGTGTAAGAGGTCGTTCATTTTTTACTTTAATTTAAAATTTTATTATAAATGAAAAGCTATAATTATTATAAATTAAGAAAAGACTTCTTTTTAATCCGAATCAGATTCAAATGTAATTAAAGATCTAGGGAAAGAATCGATATATAATCATATTTAAGGTTTTCTTTTTTGGTTTTCCAAGGGTTTAATTCCTTTTAAGGCGGGTTGGGCACATTAAGTGGATATCTCGCCCAACAGGAATTCGAACATGAGTCCGATACTTTGTAGTGACTAGTATCTTCCATTAGACCAATTACATGTTGGTATATATAAAGTTTATGCTTGATATATAAAAAGATAAAGAAAATTGATATGTATTAAAGTGGGAAAAAACTAAGTTGATATAAATAGGTAGTTCCAGTTAAAGTCTTAAAAATGGCACATAATGATGGCGACACATTGCGGTTTTCTAAGAGTTAGCCATCTGTTTGTTTCTCTCATATGGACAAACAAATTTTTGGAGCATATTGTCACGGGATTAACTTTCCCAAAGCATCCCGTGCGGAACTTAGCCACGAAAGACTCCCAACGATCTTTCCCGCCCTTCTATCGGACTCGGCTAAGTCAACCTCACTTTCGCCCCGAAGAGAGTACTGTGAAGGAGGTTAGTTGAGAAGATAAAGTAGCACACATGAATTGAAAGAATACTTATATTATTACATGGATGGATTACAACCTCTTAGATATAAACTTGAGATCTCCGCTCGGTCTCCAAGCTCCGCCTGCGTTGCACTCTCCTGCATCAATCGGCCACCCAGGCTTCGTCTCCGTCAATGAATCACGAGAAGATTCACCCTCTTGGTCCATCTCACCCCACCTTGATTGGAGAATGTCGCCCCGCGACATACCAAGGTTCTTCTATCCAAGTGAAGCTCGTCCCGTACGCTTGCCACCTCAGTTTGCGCCTCTGCTACGTAAGCCCGTACCTTAGCCATCTCGCACTGCATCACCCAGACGCCTACTTGCATGATTGGAGAACTTTATCCATCTGTGGCAACAGCCGATCCAACCTCTCATCAACTTCTCGGGTGGCTTCCTCGAACTCCTCATGTACCTCATGCACGCGTTCTTCCATTTTCTCGATGTTGTACTCCATTTCCTCAACCATTGTCTCGCGGCACCTAGCCTCGTCGCCCCTTGTGCTCTTTACCGTCCTTTGCGGATTTAGCTAAGTTAGCTTAGTTCTTGAAGAAATGAGTGAAAGTGGAAAGTGTGTAAGTAAGCTTGAGAAAACTTGTAATGTTTTGTATTTACTTGAAATTGGATGGTTATAAATGAAGTGAGTGGCCCTATTTATAGTCCAACCTCCTCAAATGGATGGTGGTGATTAACTTGATCCAAGGGTTGAGATTTATTCCCTAGACCCTTCTACTCCTATCTACACAAATATGGAATTATGTACAAGCTTCTACAAGTATGTGGACTAATCTAGAAGATCCTACTATGTACAAGACTAATGTAGATCCTACTATGGCAAGCTATTTCAAGGAATCTTCCATTAGAAATGCATTCCTTCTCCCCTAATTAAAAGTTAAACAACTTTGTATAACATGACTCAATATTCAAATCAGAAATGCATTCCTTCTCACCTAATTAAAATTTAAACAAGTTCGTATAACAGGACTGAATATTCTAATCATGTGAAATCTGTAGACCCAAGAGTATATAGCAATTCATTCATATTAGAATATTATTGGATATGTATGACCGGCCCCGCAAGAATTTGCTATAGAATTTTTGAGAATTTCTTTATAGAAAAAGTATTTTTCGCTGTGATTCAAAACGAAAATTATTTTTCTAAATATACCTTTTGCAAAAAATTGAAGCCAAAATCCTATTTTTCTTGATGTTTTAAAATTTATTTTGTGGATTCCTTACAAATTTCAGTTTTTATTTTCTTTAACATTGAAATGTATTCCATCAAGGGTCCACAAAACATAACCTCACCCAAGGTTACTGTAATGGATTCCACGTGTCATCCGTAAATTGACATATTTTTGCCTTATGGATAATCTGGAACCGACACCCTGTCTACGCGTTTTGGCTTTTTTTGCGTTATTGGCCTTTTTTTTTGCCATATCGTAACAGTCTAATTTCTCTATAAACCTTCATTCGATCTATATTAATTGCTTCAGTTCTCGCATATATATATATATATATATATATATAATTCTCTTCAATATATTTCCTACGTGCATATATATACCTTCTCCATCAATTATACAAATTAATCTTCATAAATTAATTTTAGCTCCTGCTACTTAATTATATATACTTCTCGGGTTCGACATGGTCAGTTGGTCTATTACTTCCTTTGTTAAAAGCAATGCCTTCATCGTTACCGCTCTTCTCACTTTCATGCATCTCAAATATCAGGGAATGGGTATCGAAAATTATTAAAAAAATAACCTTAGTACACAATTAGTTGTCTCATACTATTGACTGCCAATAAACATGGACCAATGTTTTAGTTTAATATTAGGCTTGAATTTTTTGGTTGTGGACGTCATCCTTATTGATCTCATATTTCCAGTATATATATTTCAATTTCCAGATATCTCATATATATGGCTACTTACATTTCTATAAGACATGGAGATGTATAAATGTGCTTTTCAATTAATAAATGTGATTGATAAATAATAAAATTTTATAAATTACGAATTTTGTTTTTGTCATACTCTCACTAATTTACATATCTTTAAGTAAATGCATGAATTTTACATTCTGGAGTTCATCCATTAGTAGTTCATTAAGTTAAAACGAAACACTTGCAGACAATTTCATAAGTCACATACAATATGATGAATTAGAAAATCATGAACGTGCAATTTATTGATACGCTTGAGTACTCTCACTAGCCTTTTTTCTTTATTTTTTAAAATTTATTTTGTGAAATCTTTACAAATTAAGAGTTTGCGGTGTAAATTTTAAGAGGTTGTTCATTTTTAACTTTGATCTACAAATTTCAATTTTTATTTTCTGTAATAAATTAAAAGACAATTTTAATCCAAATCAGATTCAAATGCAATAAAAGACCTTAATTGTGACACGTCGCAGTTTTCTAAAAGCTAGCCATAAAATCCAATTGTTTGTTCTCACATATGGACGGACAGACAGTTTTAGGGATGCGAGATCTGTGGGTGATCTCATGTGAATTTGTCAATTTTCACTCAACTTTATTTTATAAAGTCAAATCTTCTCTCCTAATTAAATTTTAAATAACTTTGTATTTCAAAACTCAACATTCTAATCATGTGCAGGCGTGCAGCTTCTAGTCATTCATATTAGAATATTATTGGATATGTACGACCGGCCCTACAAGAATTTGCTATATATAGAACTTTTCAGAATTTCTTTTTACAAAAAAAGGTATTTTTCTAAATATATTTCTTGTGAAAAATTGCAATTGCAACATCCTATTTTTCTTGATGTTTTAAAATTTATTTTTGTGGATACCTTATAAATTAGAGTATGCAGTTTAAATTTGATGAGGTTGTTCATTTATTACTTTGGTCTACAAATTTCAATTTTTATTTTCTGTAATATAAGGCAAAATGAAAAGTTGTAATTATTATAAATTAAGAAAAGACCTTTTTTTTATCCGAATAGATTCATCAATGCAATTAAAGACCTTGAAATTAATATGTAATTATTTTTCAAGTTTTTGCTTGTGAAAAACATAAAGAAAATTGATGTGTATTAAAGTGGGAGAAAATTAAGTTTATATAAATAAGTAGGAGGGAAATACACTTTTAATACTAAACTTTAGTTCAAAAACATATTTGGTACCAAAAATTTTGAAAAAACACATTTCATACAATGATTCCTACAATTTTGACACATTTAATTTTGCCGTCAATTTTCGGATGAAATTCAGCACGTATCGCTCATGTGCCCGTCAAAATGACAATATGAAGGAAAACATGTACAAGTTTTAAGTATATACAATTGACGACACTTGCTGAATTTCATTCGAAAATTGACGAAAAAAATAAATGTGTCAAAATGATGTGAAAATCATAGTATGAAATGTAATTTTTCAAAAAATTTAATACTAAATGTGTTTTTTAGACTAAACTTTGGAAGTGTTATTCCCTCAAATAAAGTTAAAGTCTAAAAAATATTTTTAAAATTAAAAAATGATGAAACTGGAACTTCTAAAAATTATAAATTAGTAAACTATGAACGTGCAACTTCCTAAGTTTAAAATTAGAAAATCATGAACGTGCAACTTCTTATTGGTTGTGTCTTCGTCAATGAGTCTTGTGGGGCCGGGAATGATTCATTCTACACAATCATATCCCAACTTGCTTTGGGAAAAGGTTTTGACTGACTGACATCAGCCCTAAAATAAATCCCAGCAGAAGCTGATTAGATAGCAATAGCATCACGCCTCTTCTTGGGATCAGCGCCCCTCTTACTTAAAAGCACATTAAGAATTAACAAACACCCCAATCTCCGAAACTTCCTCAGAAATTCCGACCTTCGTCTACGCATTTTATCTGTGAATAAAGAAACCTCATCTTCATCATTTCGATTACTGCAGTCGCATAAAGATATAATTCTCTTCAATATATATACCTTCTCCATCAATTAAACAAATTAATCTTCATAAATTAGTTTTAGCTCCTTCTACTTATACTTGATCTCGATCAACATGATGAGGTCGTCAATTACTTCCTTTGTTAAAAGCACTGCCTTCATCGTTACCGCTCTTCTCACTTTCATGCAGCTCAAATATCAGGGAATGAGTGATGACAAAAACCCGTTTTTAACACATCCCTACACGATGAGAATCGCCATTTCCTCTTCACTCTTGTACTATTTAACGTACTTGCTGCACCTGCACCTCAATGTTATAGCAACTACTAATAATTTGGTTCGTTTTTTCACTCATCATAGTATGGTGCTTTTGTGCAACGTATCTATTGCATCACTCGCATCAATTTTCTATCCTGACTCAGCTAGGCCTTTCTTGTATGTCATATTCATTCTTATATCTTCAACCGAATTGTTTTATCGTATGTACCGAAAAATTCTAGAGAAATATGATGAAGAACCCATTGCTCGTGGGAGGCTAAGTGTTTGTCGATTTTTCGACAATTTACGTGATAGAATTTTTGAAAATAAATGTATTCTCCCCAGGTGAATTTTGATCTGCTATCACATATGTATCATATTTTGATCGTAGATTGCTTGAGAATGGTGGTTTCTTGACAAAAACACTTCAACACCCTTTCAATGTTGAAATAACGCCTCGAGTTTATAGTTGAAGAGGAAGACATTTTTGCTTTTGTGATTGTGAATGAAGAGGAAGACAATTTGGGCTCTGCATATGTGATCGTCTTTTATGTAATGAAATTGGGGCAGCTGACATAGTAATTTTTCCTCCAAAAACGATGCCACCTGGAATGAGTCTCTCCCCAAATTCAGATTTCACGAGAACTAACGGGCACGTGACAATCTCGTGACAATTCCATCACTAATTTGACGGAAGTATTAAATGTGTAAAGTTGATTTGAGATATGGTATCAAATGTGTCGACATAAATAGTTGTGATATAAAATCCCTAAAATAGGTATAATTGTGGTATCAAAAGTGAAATTCTCAATTCATATTTCACGAGAACTAACGGGCACGTGACAATCTCGTGACAATTCCGTCATTAATTTGACGGAAGTATTAAATGTGTAAAGTTGATTTGAGATATGATATCAAATGTGTCGACATAAATAGTTGTGGTATCAAATCCCTAAAGTAGGTATAATTGTGGTATCAAAAGTGAAATTATCTCGTTAATTAAATAATGATTTGTCTGTTTGGTAAAGGTAAATGCAAAACTTATGCATCACATACTCCAATAACAAGGAGATCACTTCTCCAGGAGGAGCAGTGTCCCAAATCCTAGAACCTATTTGATCATCATGATCAAGTTTTGCTAATGTATCCGCACAACTATTCCCACTTCTTCTTGTATGAACAACCCGACTCTTCCACAGCTCCCGTAAGAGAGTACGTCAATCCTCACAATAGCAACAAAAATTGCATGCCGACTTGCCGAGGAACATTGGCAAACCTTTCATTTGTGATGTTATCCTTTAACCACGTGTCGGGACTCAAATGTGTAAACTTTAAAAATTGGGTAGGGGCAATCACAAACCCACAAACTTCCTTAGCTAAACTATCCTGCTAGTGTATTATACATGTATCAAAATTTTGTTTTATGGGTATTTTTCGGTTATCTAAATATTGGAAATTTTCGACAACTTTAAACGTTTCGGATAACCTAGGTAAATTTCAAAGAAAGAACTACTAAAATAAGTAAAATAAGAGAATTTCAAGGCAAGGAAATAGTTTCAGCGAGAACCGTTACAAAATTTGGAATTTTTTCTTCGTTTCAGCCTATATTACCCAATTAAAACTCGGGATTTATGAGATATTTGATACTGAATACGATTTTATGTTCTATTTTCGGTTTGATCCACTGATTTTGACAAGTTTATCGAACTGACGAAGAACCCTTAATCGTTGATGTCAAGAGCACCAAAAAATTTAATCATATTTAGTATTTATGGTAAGTTAAACTGCTCAAACGTTTTCAATTTTGAGAGAGGATTATTCAGTAGGAAGTTTATATGATTCATCTACTAGTTCAATTTTTATCTCTTTTTTCTTTTGTTGCGTGCCAGAAATGAAGTAATTTCCAGCATAATTAGCATTGAAAAATATGTCAACTGATGACAACTGAATTCCTTATGGTTCTTTTGTCATCTCCCTTAAAATACTGGTTCAATTATGTAATCATCACTCAGTAAAATGGGGGTTTCATCTTTTTCTATTATAATTTTTTGTTCCTCAACAAAACAAAAAAGAAAAAGAAAAAAAGGTTACAAGAGTGTTAAGATAATTACACCATAAATTAACATAAATTATGACGGGCAATTTTTACCTATCTAGTTAACAGGTTATGGTTGAATTTTTTAATATATCTGATTAGCTACTAAACATGAACTTTTAGCAGCTTTTTAATAACCCAACTGCAATTAGTATTAGCCATGCATCCCCTACAAAATTGGTATGGAAAAGTCAAACAATTTTAAGTATTTAACAAATCAAGTTATAATAATAATGTTAATATTAAATTTAAGTTTTTTACAATGTTATTAAATTATAAACAATTAATGTTAAACTTCTTAAATTAAAGTTAAGCTAATTAAATAAAAGTTACACTTTTTAAAACTAAAACTAACTTATTCACATAAATTTTGTTTTCTAAATAAAAGGAATTTCTAACATAACTAACAAAAAAAGAACTAAAAAATAAAATAAGTGCTACGCGTCCCAGCAGACCCACTTGCTCTTGCTGGCCCCAACTTCAAGTTTATGTTATCTCCAAGTCTAAGTCTTGTACTAGTAGTTTGAGGAAACTTTCCAACTTTTCTCAAACTGCGGTGTGCATGGATTGATGATGATGATTTGTGCATTGGTTGATGATGATGTTTGTCGGTGCATGGTGACACTGCTGTTTGATGGTGACACCATGGGATGGTTTTTCAATTTTTCTTTTAAATATTGGGGTTTTAAAATACAAACTTCAATATGATAATTTTGATCTTACGTGGTTTCGTATATGATCAAAGAAGTGAAGACTGTAATTAAAGATAGTATTAGATGAATGAAAGATCAGTAATATATATCCTGAACGTGCGAGTACAGATTACAAATGATGGGGGTCCTATTTGAGCATTATAGGATGCCGTATAAGCTAGAGGAATAATACAAAAAAATGACCTAAGCTAACTTTCCAAGATGACTTCGAGCAGCAGCTTCGAGTCGATAGCACCTGGGAAAACGTGTCTGGCGTCATAAATGCTGGTGGTATTTATAGTTGAAATGGTGAACTAGCTGGTCCATCCGCAGGGATATATTTCTCGGCCCAAAGGCTTGGGCCTTTGATCGACCCAACAGTAACCCTCGATCATAAGCTCTCTCTGGGCGATCGGATTGCAAAGACTATGACTTGGGCTCGATTCTATACTTCCAAGATCGGGATTCATATTTTTCGCTCTTGTCGGGGCTCTTCAAAGTAGATTCCAAAATATCCCTCATCAATACTCCCCCACTTCTCGAGCGTAAAGCGAAGTTTAGGCTCGAAGAAGTATGTACTGCTTCGATCATGGGGGTGAGCAAACCATCTACAATGTGCTTCGGATATGCCTCGTTAAAAACCTAACCCGGAAAAATCCATTGGGATAAAAACCGAATTTGGAAAAAAAAGTGCACATCTCAGAAACAATCTAATGGCTTTACTGTGCTGACATAAAATCTGACATTAACAACCTTTGTCTGGCCTTTCGAATTGATTCATGAACGAAATATACTCGTCATTGGTTATTGTACTGCCGCTATCGGCTCCTTATTTTTTATCACATGACAAGGCGAAAAAGTGTGTCGATAAATGAACGTCGATACTCAAGAGGCGTGTCTTTTCATATGTGTCTTCTCAGTTTTCGTTTGCAGGGGGTATAAAATGCAATTACCGGAAAAATAGTTTTGAATTACCCCTGAGGGAGTTCAACCGTCACGGTGACACGGGGTCCGACTAGCAATTTACCTTTTTAACCTTGTATATATATATATATTGAATTGTTGAAAATTATTTACAAGGCAACTTTCTTCCTAAGATCGGAGCATAGAGATCGAAAGGGGCTGTTATTTTCGGATAGTTGCTTCTTTCTAACAATGTTCGGTTCGAGAAATCTGAGGGGCAAGCGCAAAGTTGGAGAAGACCGAGAATCTGATCCTGTCTTGAGGCTTATTGATGATTTTGAGGAAGGGGAATTTGATCCCGAGCGTGAGGATGTTGATCAGGCTGAAGATCTTGAGGAAAACGTGGTCGAGAAGCATAGAATCGGCGATAATGCTTTTGTTAGGATATACAAACCAGAAGGTCCTTCTAGAACGGTCGGTAATAATAAGGCTGAGCTTGGCGCCGATCAAACTTCCTGCATTTTTGGTGAAGACGACCTCCCTTATTTGGATAAAGAGTTCGGGAAGTTTCTTCCTAAGGGTTTTTCGATCGTCGTTCCTTCTTATCGTCAACGCGCGACTGATCCTCCACCGGGGTGTCAGGCATTTTATGGAAAGCAATTTTCTCATGGATTGTGCATCCCTTTCATTCCCCTGATCAGAAGTATTTTAACATCTTTTTCTCTTTCTCCCGCTCAGATTCTTCCGAACTCTATTGCGTACATTGTAGCATTCAGCGTTCTTATGGAAGCCAAAGGGGAATAGGCTTCCTTTCGGAATTTTTGGCAAATGTTCCAGATGGATATATCTAAAGGCTCCAACGCGGGGTTCGTATATTTCTCTCAACGGTCGAGTCGGCCCATCCTTTCGAGTGTGACTATGGATAAAACCAAGGGCTGGAAAAGAAGGTTCTTCTTCGTGAGAGGTCCTGATATCCCCGTCTCAGAAGGAAGTTCGAAAACTAGACCACACCGATGGGACGGCGTAGAGTCTTGGGTATATGGTCGTCGCAGAATCAAGGAAAAGCTTAGTCATCACCTTTCCGATGAACTATTGGAACAACTGCGGTCCAATCCCTACCAGACCATGCTACTGGTTCAAGAAGGGGTTTTGAGGATGGCAGGTCTGAGCAAATGCGATTACCCCGCTCCGATGGTTGAATTTTCTCTTTCTTCGTTAACTCGATCCCTTGACGGGTCTATTCGACCGCTAGGAAATATGTCCGGACCGGCCGCTTTACCTCGCGTCCCTCTTACTTTAAGTATGCTATTATCATTCGTATTTTAACGCGCGATAAGTTGTATTTTCTCATTTAGTTTTTTAAATGCATTGCGTTTGCTATGCAGATCAAACTGTTGAGAAGTTCCGACTGTCTCTTGTTCGCTCGACCGAGACCGTCACTTTTAGGCGCGTACCAGACCAATCCCAGCAACTGAAGGAAATCCATCCGCAAGGAATGAAAATAAGTAAATTGGTCGCTGACCCGATTGATATGCCAGCTATACCCCCAGCTTTGAGAGGGGTTGGCAGCGTAAGTTCCTCGAATCCGACTGTAGCGGGTCCTTTACGCAGCGTATTCTCGATTGAAACTTCTAATCCATCATCCGCTGGTTACAGCCAATATTCCTGGAATCGTATTTTGGGTATACAAGAACATGAGGAGCATATGGCTCGGAAACGGAGTGCTGACCATCCAGAGCCCTCGAGGAGGGTAAAACCGTTTGGTAGGAGCTCCGACTCGGTTCCTTGTCGTCCTGGTAGATCTGAACCTGATGTAGCAGACTTCATGGATGAGCATTTTCTAGGGCGCAGGGCCGCCGAATATCCGGAAGAAGGAACCATTTTGTTCGATCTCGAACCTAATGGTGAAAACGAGTTTGACAAATCCAATAAAATCTTTATGGCCGGACGGTTCAAGCGGGATTTGCTTCACCATACCGTGAAAAGCGACTTCGAAGTCCTGAGTAACTTCTCTCGAACGTACCAGGAGGTAATAATTGTTAAGTTTTGGGTACTTTATCTTTCTTGCTTCTTAAATAGTCTGCTGACATGCTTTACTTCTTCACAGGCTGGGGATTATTTCGCCCTTCAGACTTATCGTTTAGCATTGTTGGAACAAGAGTCACAAGAGGCTCATAACGCTCTTGCACAAACCCTAGCCGAGAATAAAACACTTCGAGCTCAACTGGACGACACTACGAGTAGACTAGCAGATAACCGTCGTGAATTATCTAGAACCAAGAAGGAATTAGACAGTAGTAACAAAAAAACACCCCGTCCGTGGAGGAAGATTTGATGTCAATAGTTAAGGAGAAAAGTGCTCTCGAGGAGGAGCTTAGGAAAACTAAAGTTGAGCTTGAACAAGCCAAGCAAGACTCCGAGCGTGCATATTCTCAGGGGCTGGAAGAGGCAGTGATTCCAGATATACGAGAGTTTTTGGAGTCTCCTGTTCTTGACCCCTTGGTTTGAAGGAGGATAGGCGGGATTCTCCAAACGATTTTCTACAAAGGGGTTCAACAACTAGTTTCGGCCAAGATAATTTCGGACAAGATGGACGAATATTTTCGACATATGGATCCTTATAAGAATGCTGAAGGAAAAGACTACAAAACTTCGTCATTGCCCCAGGAAATCTTGAGTTGGCATGATCACCATTTTGCCCCGTTTGTTGAGGAATTTGGCGTTCCAATGCCGAATCTGATTTGCTTGAGTTATCCGACAATGATCCCCGATCTGCCTTAGGGGAAGATCATTATGTTAACATAGATGGCGAGCCCGATGAGTAAAACGATTAACTCGACCGTTAAATAGGGCAATAGGGTGATGACGGCGAAGGTAGTGGCAGCTCAGTCAACGGAACAGTTAGCTCGGAAAGAAATGATTCAAAGTCTTGTAGCTAGAAATTCAACCGCAGCGTTGTAATAGGGCTAATAATTGATGTAATAGGATTCTTCTTCCATGTTTTTCGCTTTGTATAATCCATAAAATTCTTAACTTGGAAATATTTGTTTATCCATATTTTGCCTTTTTACCGTTTGAACTCTTTTTTATTTTTCTGGTCGAATTCTATAGTTCCTTATTGAATTTCTTGAGAGTCACACCGGTCCAATCATTGTAAAGGTAGGGTGAAGCCTCTATAAATACAAAGACCGTTTTGAATCATTTTCCCTATAACTCTTAAGCATTGAGATCGGAGCTCCGCGCTTAATATTTATTTTCGAACTTTCGAATTTATTTCTTCGCTCATCATTGATCAAATATTGGGTAAAGCTATTGATCCCCTGTCGTTGTTGGGTGGCTCCAAGAGCAAAGGTCCGCCCAAAGATCAGAAGTCGACTAAGGATACGAAGTCCTCCAGGGCTTCTCCAACAACTTCCGTGTCTTCCCCCAAAGCCTCTAAGGGAGGGGAGCCTAAGAAAGAAAAGCAGGCTTCAACCAAACATGTCAAGATTATTCCTAGCAAATCGATTTTAGATGAAGATCTCGACGAGGAATCCGAGGGCTCCCCGTCGAAACCTCTTGATAATTCCAAACGAGCGTTGGCTAGACAGAAGGCTTCGGTTCTTGCTTCGCATAAAAGGCCTTATTCTGATGGGATCACCCCCATTGAGACCTTACAGAAGCTTGTCTCTGGAAATGAGTTGTTGGCCGGTGATTCTGCAGCTGGTTCCCCGAAAGGAAGTTTGGGCAAGAAGCTTAAACTGACAGATACTGGTGAAGGCTCTTTAGTTTTTGGAGCAACAGCTGAGTCTTCGAAAGTTGAGGATCTTTCCGACCCTCGCGCTGCTTCTGCTTCTCCTGTGATCTTTTCTTCCCCGCTGAAAGATGAGTCTGTTCCAAAAGTGGTACTCGAGAATCCTGTTAAGAGTCTCCTGCAGGCTGATATCTCCATTTCTGAAGCGGGTGTGTCTAAGGGAAAAAGCCCTTCAGAACTGTTTCAATCTGGATCGAATTATCTCTTTCAAGTTTTTCTCTCTTCCTTTTTTTTTTTTTTTTTTAACTAACCCATTCATTCATAAGGCAGGCTGGACAAGAGTTCCTCGAGCTCAAAGTGTTAGCTGAGCGGGAATTGAGTCAACATGCTGTTGTTGCCCTCGAACTGGAGAAGAAGAAAACCGAATTGGATCGTGCACTCGAGGAGAAACTGGCTTTAGAGAAGGAGAATGCCGCCAAGGATCAGGGGGAAGAAATCCACCAACAGTTGAGCAAAGAGCTCGAAGTGCTCAAAGGACTTTATGAGCAGGAGAAGAAGGACTCTGAGCTTCGTGAACAGAAGGCTTACGCTCGTGGGTATGATGACCGCAGTGCCGAGCTTCGGAAGATTTTTTTCGATAATAAACTTCTGTAGATGCCTTAATTGTTGAACCTGTTGTAATTTTAACTTTCCATTTCGTATTTGTGCTGTAACTCTAAATAAGTTTGAATTTGTTTCGTGTGTTTCCGTTTCTGCATTTCGGACCATGTACTGGGCCATATGCCATTTTCATGATAGTTATGCCGTTCTTTGATGGCTATAACTGATCTCTTAATTATGCTGGCATGTTCTCCACTTTTTAATCAGTCTATTCCGAGCATAATTGTCACAAAATATTTTATGCTTTGATAATTGTTACTACTATTTGATCTTTGTATAGCGGGCGTAAATGTACTGATGCGAATGTTCTAATATTCTCCTTCGACCGATGGTTTTTGACAATTCAAATTTCCGATGTCGAGTTAAACGATTTATCTTTTTTATCCAAACAGTCCCCTATTTATCGGGAAGCGGAACCGTCGGCGCATTTATCGCTCGTATCGCGACCATTCATTCCAGGAGATCTGAGCCTTTGGTGTTTATTTCCTTCCCTTATAAATACTTTGACTAGTTGTCATTTTACCATCATATCTTTACTTTTCTTGTAAAAATTTTGTTCGATCTGTATGCACGATTTTTTACCTTTAATGGCCAATCATTTATCCTCCATAAAAATGTTCGAGATTCGAATTCGTACTTTCTTTTCCTTTGCTTCCAAAGAAACTTTTGCTTCGACTAGAATATCGACAGATGAATAGCATTGCGACTAGGATATCGGCAGAAGACCTGCTTTCTCGGATACCATATATCCAAGGCAGGCTTGGACTCCTGTATCCTGTCGCTCCACCCAATCGGATAGTGGGTCAACTCCTGGAGGAGTTTTCCTGCTCACGATCTCAACTTCTTCAAGATATTTCTTGAAGAATGTTGCCTTCGAGATTGCGTGGAGTAATTTCTCTAGGGATTGTTTCCTGCTGCTTCGACCTGGGTGAATGTGCGAGCTAACCAGCAGGGGAGTGGTAGCAATAATCCTGGAAAAAGCACTACCAATCCAACCCCTGCATTGTTGGATGAAGGGTAGATGCAGACCCAACTCTACTCATCCCCGCCGATCGAACGAAGTTCCATAGTGTAGAGCTTGTCATTTGTAGTAGGATAGTACTGAATGTAACCTTCAAATTTTAGCTCGAATTTACTTATTGTAATAGAATAACACTGAAATCTTTTGTAACTATTTGAAAGCTTATGAAATAAAGACTTATTTTTACTTCATTGTCCTAGCATGTTTCTTTGCTTTTCTTGCTCGTACATCAATAAGATTGTTCTTTTGATAGAATAATCGAATATCCAATTCTGAGAACAATTATTCAATAATTATTGAACTTGCGTTGCTGCTTAGGATAATCGATAATTGATATTTCTTTGATATTCTTCGTAAATCTCGATCATTGCAATTTGTAAATCGATCATTGATAAAATCGGAAAATTTTTTGATGACTTGAGCTAAGGGCAATAGCAACGGCTTTCACCCTTGGTCGATTTCGAGGGTCTTAGCAACAACTTTCACCTATTTTCTTTTATTTTCGATCTAAGGGGCGTAGCAACGGCTTTCACCCTTAGTCGATTTCGAGGGTCTTAGCAACAACTTTCACCCATTTTCTTTTATTTTCGATCTAAGGGGTGTAGCAACGGCTTTCACCCTTAGTCGATTTCGAGGGTCTTAGCAACAGCTTTCACCCATTTTCTTTTATTTTCGATCTAAGGGGCGTAGCAACGGCTTTCACCCATAGTCGATTTCGAGGGTCTTAGCAACAACTTTCACCCATTTTCTTTTATTTTCGATCTAAGGGGCGTAGCAACGGCTTTCACCCTTAGTCGATTTCGAGGGTCTTAACAACAGCTTTCACCCATTTTCTTTTATTTTCGATCTAAGGGGCGTAGCAACGGCTTTCGCCCTTAGTCGATATTTGATTGATATATTTAGAGATCGGGCATAGCCTCATAATATCTTCATGATCAGATAATGAATTAATAATGTTTCAGGCGAATAAGACTTGTGATTGATAAGATAATGAATTAATAATATCTCCGGTGAATAAGACTTTCCATTGATTAGATAATCCTTGATAACATAAAACAAACTAAAACGGAACGAGATAGCAAAACTGAAACAGAACGAGATAACCCTTAGTCGATATTTGATTGATATATTTAGAGATCGGGCATAGCCTCATAATATCTTCATGATCAGATAATGAATTAATAATGTTTCAGGCGAATAAGACTTGTGATTGATAAGATAATGAATTAATAATATCTCTGGTGAATAAGACTTTCCATTGATTAGATAATCCTTGATAACATAAAACAAACTGAAACAGAACGAGATAGCAAAATAACAGATAGGCTAGAAATTGCTAGATAGTCTCTATCTTCCATAATATCTTCTTAAATTAACAGCAAGCCCGAGGCAGGACTTCTCCATTTGGATGAGCAATCTTGTAAGAACCTTTCTTACCGACCTCGACAACTACATAAGGTCCATCCCAATTAGGCTGAAGTTTTCCAACATGCTTCGAGACTTCTACCTTTTTTAGCACTAGATCTCCAACCTTAAAGGTTCGGATTCTAACTTTCTGATTATAGGCCTTTTCCATGTTTGCCTTTGTAGCCTGGATTTTCATCTTAGCACGATCCCTTTTGCTATCGGCGTGATAAACCTCCATTTCCCTCAACAATTGATTTTTTTCGGAATCATAAAATTCAACTCTGGGAGAAGCTATAAGATTCTCAACGGGGATAACAGCTTCTGACCCGTAAACCAAACTGAAAGGGGTTTCTCCCGTGGCAGCTTTTACAGTCGTCCTATTTACCCATAAGACTCCTGGAAGTTCATCGAGCCACCTTCCTTTTGCATCAGATAAGCATTTTTCCAGAGATCGAACAATCTCTCTATTCACAACTTTCGTTTGCCCATTGGCTTGCGGGTGCCCTACCGATGCAAAATTCTGTTGTATCCCAAACTTCTCACACCATTCCATGATCTTTTTGCCGGCGAATTGTGCTCCGTTATCGGAGATTAGAACTCTAGGAATCCCGAATCTGCAGACAATGTTTTTCCATAGAAAATTAATGACTTGAAACTGAGTGATCTTAGTCAGAGCAACGCATTCTACCCATTTGCTGAAATATTCTACAGCGACCAACACATAGTTTTTCTTGGCCCTGGCCGTTGGAAAAGGACCTACGATGTCGATTCCCCATTTATCAAAAGGCCAACAGATCGGAATAGAGTGCATTTGTTCAGCCGGCTGATGGATCAAATTTGAGTGAATTTGACAATGATGACATTTTTTCACATAATCAACTGAGTCAGAAATAAGAGTGGGCCAATAATACCCCGCTCTCGAACATTTTAGAGCTAATGCTCGAGCGCCACAGTGGTTCCCTGCTTCTCCCTCGTGAACCTTCTTCAAAATTATATGATATCGACCTTCGGAAACACATTTTAATAAGATTCCAGAGGAGGATCGCTTATAGAGTTGATCATCAATTAAGGTGAATGACGGAGCTCGGTACTTGATTCTCCGGGCTTCATTGATATTTTCAGGCAGTTTTCCGTCCTTTAAATAGTCGATGAAAGGATCGATCCAAGAGATCATTAGCTCATCAATTCCCATGACGTCGATACAAGGGGTATCATCTAGATCAATGGTGGATGCATTTGACAAAAGCCATGTAACTATTCTTCCATTCTTTCCATCCGCGATACCAGTGAACTTTGATAGCAAATCGGCCCATAAATTTTCTTCCCTCGGAATAGGCTGAATATCGAACTTTTCGAATTGTGAGATCGAAACTTTGTTTTTGTTCAAATATTTAATCATGTTGAATTCTTTGGCCTCATAGACGCCTTTGACCTGCCTATGGACAAGTTCAGAATCGGTTAACACGATAATTGACTTTACCTTTGCTTTCAGGGCCATTTCTAATCCCGCGATCAGAGCTTCGTACTTTGCTTCGTTGTTCGTAACGACAAAGTACAAGGTGATGGCGTAACTCAAATCCTCGCCATAGGGTCCTTGAAAATGAATCCCTGCTCCACCTCCTTCCTTGGTCGAAGAGCCGTCCACGTGCATCAACCAAACTGGATCCTCAATCTCTTTAACCACATTTACTTCGGAAGTCGGTTCGTTCTCTAGGTTTTTCAAGCTAGTGGATTCGACTAGGAAGTCAGCTAGCACCAGAGCTTTTATTGCGGTTCGAGGTTGGTACTCAATTTCGAATTGACCCAACTCGACTGCCCACTTGATTAGTCTGCCGGACGCTTCTGGCTTTGACAAAACCTGTCTCAATGGTTGGTTAGTCAAAACAATAATCTTATAAGTCTGAAAATAGGGCCTCAATCTTCGGGCAGCTACTACCAAAGCGAGTGCGAATTTCTCGGTTTCCATATAATTCTTCTCGGCACCCTGCAACAGTTTGCTCAAATAGTAGACTGGTTTGTGCTCTGATTTTTCTTGTTGGTCCCAAGTGGTCAGAAGAGGTTTAGAGGGGGGTGAATAAACCTCTTTAAAAATTTCTTCTAATTTAACTTTAAAACTTTTGCTCTAACTGAACAGACTAAGCTGATCAGATTAGTAAGTTACAATTCTGTTCGCGAACAAATCTTTGAACAACTTTGTTGACCACTCGTCTGATTGTTACTTAGCTGATTTTGTTAAAATCAGTTTTAATACTTAGAGTACTTGCAGCGGATTTTCAAAGTGTTTTTCACAAGTAGTCTTAGCAGTTTGAAAATGCTTCCCCAGATTTGTAAAATCTCTTTTTAGATCCTTTCTCAAACAGTTAACTTAATGTGTTTTATGCAACTGAAAATATGCAAGTAAAATGCAAATAAAAACACAAGCAATTTTTATAGTGGTTATATGGATTTGAATATCCTTTAGTCCACTCTTCCAAGTCACAAAGATCTTGGGTTATACTAAAAACACACAGTAATCAGTATACTCTGCTTACGCCTTACAACAAATGAACAGGCCGTAAGTTCGCAGTAAGAAATCACAAAGAAATCCTACTTCTCTGAAGTAATATCACTCACTAAGATGGATATCTACTTCTCACAACACTCTTGTTTACAAATTCACTCAGAAGATGTATTTGGCTTGATTCTTCAACTCTGCTTTCGTCAACAAATGACTCAGCTGATGAGTGAGCTGTTCTTGAGACTTAAAGAATTCTGCTTCGAAAATTTCTCAGATTGTGTTGCTTGTTTCTTCTTCGTCTCTTCCAGCTATTTATACTTGAGGATTGAAAAGTGTCCGTTGAAGAGAGACAGGATTCAAATTCCTCGAGTACTGGTCCTTAAAATCCGCGAACGGCTCTTTTGCAGTCTGTCCGTACTGTGAACAGTACTATTCTGCAGGCAGCATTAAATGCAGCATTAAATGCACCCAGCTGATGCGAAGCATTTCTTCAATCATTTATCTTTAATAACCTTGTACTTCAGCATTTATTACTCCAAGGGGCATTTATTACCGTTGGGAAGACTTTATGATCCTTTCAACTTGACTGACGAAAGTGCAAGTCTGATGGCGAACTCGGCTGATCTCAAACTTGAACAAATCTGATTTGAGTCGGCTGATCTTCATCAGTTTAAAAACATTTCTTCAGCAGATCAGAAGTCTTGGACCTTGAAATTTGACTCTTCTGATGTCTTCTTTACTTAGTCAAAATTCCTTGATAAGGAAATCAGCTGAGTTACTTCATACTTAGCCAATTTTGAAGTTTTGGAAATTCATCAAAACCTCCCTTATCAAACTTCCTTTAGTGCCTTCATCTTCATCCTTATCCAACAATTTCCCCCTTTTTGATGATGACAAAACTTCAGCTAAGTACCTGTTGAATACCTAAACTAAAGAATGTAATCCTCAAAAATTTTCTGAGATAGAAAATAGTATGTTGGATTGAACTTGACTTTTTATTAATATTGAAGAGAATTACAAGTACAAGTTCATCAGATGAGAATTCTGAAGAATAGATAGAAGTAAACTGATTACAATGGTTTTACAATTTCTAACTGTCAGCTTCTTCATCTGATCCTTCAAGCACTTCTTCATATTCATAAGATGACTCTTCGTCATCTTCTTCATCATCAGCTTCTTCATCCAAGATTGCTTTGGCAGCTTCCATCTTCTCTTTGAGTTGCTGTTCTTTGATTAGCTCCATTGCCTTCCTGGCTGATTCAGTGTTCTTGTACTTGGTAGTTTCTTTTTCAGTCTTTTCTTTTTCTTCTACCTTTCCAAGCTTTTCAGTCTTGTCAGCAGTGTCTTCAGTCTCCTTGGCTTCATCAGTTGCAGCAGCAGTTTCCTTAGCCGGTTCTTCCTTTTTATCTTCCCCCCTTTTGTCATCATCAGATTTGGTGACATTAGAAGGTGCAACAGCAGGGTTGAGAGCAACTGTTGGAATCTTCATTTCCGCACATAAAGCCTTTAGATTCTGATTGACAACATCATGACTTGCTGTAAGATGATGAATATCAGTGCTTATGATGTCAGTCTGATCATTGAAGTAGTCAATGTTAAGGTTTATAGTTGCAATTTCACGTTGGACTTCCTGTGAAGCTTTTGATACTTCTTGCAACATCCCTAAGTTGATTTCCTTCTCTTCATTACTGACTTGAATGAAGGTTGCAGTTAAGTCTGCTATTTTGTGTTCAGCTGTCTTTAATGCAGTATGAAGGTGATTCACGTCACCCTTCACATCTTCAACATTCTTGTTCAGATCTCTTAAGCTGTACACTAACTGCAGGGAATGATCTTGAGGAATTGGAATACTGTCAATTTCTTTCTTGATGAACTCTGCTGTTGATCCTTGAACAGTTTCCAGCTGAAGTCTGTTTGATTCTTTCAATTCTGCCTTAAGTTCATTCTTCAGCTCCTACTTGACCTTCATTAGCTGTTGATTATGCTTCTCTTCCAGTTCCTTTAGTGAATTTTCCATTAAAATCTGGAAAGCTTCCATCAATGATGAGTGTTCATCAATTGATGAAGTAGAAGCAGCAGCATCAGCTTCATTCTCATCAGTCGCCTGTTGAACAGGGACTTCTTCCAAATCTGTTATCTGATGGTCTTCAGAGTCCTTAGCATTCCAGTCTATTGCTAGAGGCTCATCAGCTTTCTTTTCTTCAGACTTCTTTTGTTCATCAGTGACATCTTCGTATATCAGATTAGTGACGGTGCCATCATCATTGAAGCAGGTTGTCTGTCGGATCTGCCTCACAATGATCCAAGGGTTAATAGGAGCATTGTTTCCCTTAGGCACTTCACTAAATTCCTTCACCTCCTTGCCAAAAATTATTTGCTGAATACTTGGCAGCAGTGGCAAGTCACTTGAGCATCCCTGCTGATATTTTGACCTTTTTGCCCATCTCTTCAAGGCGGTCATAACAGCAAATTTGATTGCCCTTTCTTCAGCATCTTCAGATTTTCTCTTCTTATCAGGCAAGGTGCTTTTGATCTTCTTGGCCTCTTCCAACGCAAAGCCTTTTGCATAGTTATGCATGACATCTCTGACATAACTGGGATCAAGGGCCTTCTGAATAGAGTTTGTTTTTAACCAATTTAGAAACCATAGTTCTTCATCAGCTAACTCCTTCAGATTTTGGAGTTCTGCTATTGACTTGTTCAACCTGTTGTCTCTCCAACTGATGTATCTAGGTTTCTCCTGATTGAACAAAGTTTTTAGCATGAGCTTTTGATCATAGTAAGCCAAAGACTTCTCAAACTTTTTGAAGAGCTCCTTATCAGCATACACAATCTCAAAGGCTCTTCTGACTTCAAATTTGTCTTTAGACTTGATCTTAGCAGCAGGCATTTTGAGCTTTTTCTTTTCTTCTTCATCTTTGCCTTCTCCAATCTTGATGCCACCTCCATGGACAGGTCCATAGGCATCAACTTTGCTCATTTCGATCACCATGGCCATTTCAGCATCTTCAACAGCTTTTCTTTCCGCCTCAGACATTTTTCTCCTGGCTTCATCCTTAGCTTCTTGAGCTTTGCTTAGCTCAAGTGCCTTCTTCTCTTCCAACTCATCTTGCTTCCTCTGTTCAGCTTCCTCCCTTGCTTTCTTGTCAGCCTTGGAAATTTTCTTTTTCCTCAGCACTATTTTCCTTTTGCCTTTTTCAGGAGGGGCTGGTCCAGCAGATGATATGGGATTGGCAGCAATTGGATAGATGATCTGTACGTCTGGATCTTCTTGAGACTTAGAAGTCTCAACTGATTGAGTAACTTGACTTGGCTGTTGCTCATCAGCTTTGTCAGTTGCAGCAGTCTCAACTGTTGCAGTAGGCTCAACAGGTTTAGCAGTCTTTTCAGCATTTTCAGGGTCTTCCCTAGCCATATTTTCTAGCTCCGTGGGTTCTTCTATGAAAGTCATCTGCTTTCTAGCAGACTTTTTGGTTCTTCCTTCACGGTAAGTAGAAGCAGTTGTATCTCTCTGTTGGCTTCTTGTTCTTTGAGAGATACCTTCAGCAGGTCTTTCTGCTGATGGAGTTCTTGATGATGATGCAGGGGATCCAGTCCTTACATCAGCAGTTATATTTTCAATAATTTTAGTGGCTTCAGCAGCAGAAGTCACTTTCTCCATCTGCTTAGCTTCTTTCTTTTTAGGCTCATCAGCAGCCTTCTTCTTTTTAGCCTCAACAGCTAAACTGGCTGTTTTGACTAACCTCCGTTGCCTTTTGGCAGGAACCTCCTTTGGTTCCTCATCTTCACCCTCCTCAGGCTCATCAGCCTTTCTTTTCATAACAGGCAAGTACTTGGACATTGCCTTGGACTTGTGAATCTCTTTTCCATTCAACATAACACAACCCAGTTTTGACAGAAGATAACTGAGTGTGATTCTGTGGTTGGTGGAGGGGCCTTTTCCTTTCTTCACTTCCAGAAAATCAGCGAAGATGTACTATACTATGATGGACCAGTTGACTTCCATTCCATAGTAAATAGCAGCCATGATGCTGAACCTCTTCATGGTAACAGCATCTAGAGAAAAAGTACAGTTCTCTATCAGCTTAGAGACCATATCAGCCATCCTCTGATATTCGTCCTTCAGCTGTTTCTTCCTAATGTTGCCAGTCAACATTTCTCCCTCTTTGGTGCAGATCGCCCAAAATTGTTGGTGCTTTTCTTCAGTCAGAACAGTAACATCGTGTCTTCCTCTGTTTGGGAGACCAAACGTCTCGTGAAGAACAACAGGAGTGATGACCACAGATTTGTCACCGACTGTTGCTTTGATTTCCATAGAGTTGTAATCAGCAGTTGCGGTCTTGTAATACTCCATAACCTGGTCAGTCCAGATTATGCCTTCGTTGTACTCCATGAAATTCACCAACTGAGCAGATTTGAATTTCTCCAACAGTTCCTTCATCAAATCCGTACCAGACTGGTAGTAGGATTCATAAACTAGGAACATACCTTCAGCGGCCATCTTGATCTGTTGAAAGTTAAAGAAAAAGGAAGTATTCTGCAGAGAATTTGCAAGTAAATTTTCTCTCAAGTATGCTTTGAATATTTAGGGTGCGTAAAGAACTACACGGCTGATCAGATTGGGATTTATAGAGTTGGGGTATCTTGAATTCCGTGATATCCGCCAACCGTTAGATCCGTTTTTCTGTCAGTGCTGATCGTGCGGCGTCAGTTACGACCTTTCAAATTCAAAAGATATTTAATGAGGAGCGGGAATATGTACCGCCCAACAGTTACTTAAAAAAGCGTGTTTTGAATAAGACGTTTTAAATAGATTCGCTTTTATTTAAGTAATCAGATGAGTAAAGTAAATACTTATCTGATGGACTACTGTCCTGATGACATAGTTGTTATCAGAGAATGCCAATAGCTGATAACCTTCCTCAGCTGTTTGTCAATCCAGCTAGATAAAATAACTTTAATCTTCGATAGATAAGTCTTCTGTTGAAAGTATAACTTCAACTAACTGACATTAACCAATTTCATCTTTAATTCAGAAGTACCGCTAGTCTTACACGTTCCCCCTGAGTTTAAGAATTCATAAGTTAACTAGTCTGTTGAGAGTTAATCCTTGAATATAATAGGGATGAGTAAGCTGTTGAACTCTAGTCTTCTGATAAGTTCCCCCTCAGCTTATGCATCCAAATTAAGTAATCCTAGCTCATCTCTTAAGGTTGAAAACCTTACTTCACTTAAAGGTTTAGTGAAAATATCAGCAATTTGATTGTCAGTATGAACATACTCTATCATAACATTGCCTTTTTCCACATGATCTCTAATGAAGTGATGTTTGATCTCAATATGCTTAGTCCTTGAATGACTTGTAGTATTCTGAGTAAGAGAGATTGCACTTGTATTGTCACAGTAGATTGGAATTCCACTGATTTTGATATTGTAGTCTTCTAGTTGATGCTTCAACCATAGTATCTGTGCACAGCAAGCTCCAGCAGCTATATATTCAGCTTCAGCAGTAGATATGGATACTGAAGTCCGTTTCTTACTCATCCATGAGATCAGACGACTACCTAAGAACTGACAGGCACCTGTTGTGCTTTTTCTGTCAATCTTGCAGCCATCAAGGTCTGAATCTGAATAACCAATAAGCTCAAATCCAGATTCTCTAGGATACCACAATCCCAATTCTTGAGTGCCTTTGATATATTTCAATATCCTCTTGGCAGCTAAGAGATGAGATTCCTTGGGGTTTGATTGAAATCTTGCACAGACTCCAACTGAGTACATTATATCAGGTCTACTTGCTGTTAGATACAACAATGAACCAATAATGCCTCTATATTTGGTTATGTCCACTGATTTGCCATCTTCATCTTATCCAAACGAAGACTTGTAGACATAGGAATAGTAGCAGTAGAGCTAGTTTCCATACCAAATTTCTTGAACAGATCTCTTGTGTATTTTGCTTGGTTGATGAATATACCATCAGACAACTGTCTAACTTGCAAACCAAGAAAATAATTAAGTTCTCCCATCATGCTCATTTCAAACTTATTCTACATCAGCTTAGAGAACTTGTCACACATCTGTTGATTAGTTGAACCAAAAATAATATCGTCTACATATATTTGCACAATCAATATATGATTTTCCCATTCAATAGTGAACAAGGTTTTATCTACCTTACCTTTATGAAATCCTTTAATCAAAAGAAAATCAGATAGGGTATCATACCATGCTCTTGGAGCCTGTTTCAGTCCATAAAGGGCTTTCTTCAGACGATATACCTTGTCCTCTTCTTGATAAACTTCAAATCCAGGAGGTTGTTCAACATAAACTTCTTCTTGCAATTCTCCATTGAGAAAGACAGACTTCACATCCATCTGATAGACAGTGAAGTTTTTGTAAGCAGCATAGGCTAGAAACAGTCTGATTGCTTCAAGTCTTGCAACTGGTGCAAAAGTCTCATCAAAGTCAATTCCTTCTTCTTGACAATAACCTTTGGCCACTAATCTTGCTTTGTTTCTGGTAACAATACCATCTTCATTCATCTTATTTCTGAATACCCACTTAGTGCCAATGACTCTTTGATGACTTGGTCTAGGAACTAAGTACCATACTTCATTCCTTTCAAATTGATTCAACTCTTCTTGCATAGCTTCAATCCAGAAGGAATCACTGAGAGCTTCTTCAATTTGTTTAGGCTCTATTTGAGATAGGAAAGTGACAAACATGGCATCTTGTGCAGCAGCCCTTCTTGTTTTCACTCTATCCAAAGGATCACCAATCACTAACTCAGGTGGGTGATTTCTGAGCCATCTTAGATCAGGTTGCAGGTCTGAATGTTGTCCTCTGTTAAGATCTTGCAACACTACTGTTGGAGTTCCAGTAGTAGTCTGTTGAACTTCTCTTGTCTGTTGAACAGTCTCTGGTCTATCAGCTGTTTGCAACTCGTCTGTTAGACAATCAGTTCTGTGATTTTGAACAGCACTGAAGTTATCAGCTGGGTTGAGATTAGGTAGTATGATGGGAACATATTCTTCATTCCTTCCAACATTCAACTTCTGTAAATCAGTAGACAGATCTTGATTAACATTTTGATTCTTTTCAGAAGATTGATTTGGTTCATCAAAAACTACATGAATGGATTCTTCTATTAGTAATGTTCTTTTGTTAAAGACTCTATAAGCTTTACTAACAGTAGAGTATCCTACAAAAACAGCTTCATCAGCCTTTTCTGCAAATGCAGTAAGGTGATTTTTCCCATTATTTAAAACATAGCATTTACAACCAAATATCTTAAAGTAATGAATGTTTGGCTTCCTGTTGTTCCAAAATTCATATGGAGTCGGTGCTTGTTGATCATGCATCTGTTTTGGGTAAAACACGCTGTATTTGTTGCTTCTGCCCAAAATCTTTGTGGCAGTTTAGCTTCAGCTATCATGGTTCTGACAGCTTCCTTCAGTGTTCTGTTTCTCCTTTCAGCAACACCATTCTGTTGAGGGGTTCTAGCAGCTGAATACTCATGATGTATTCCTTTCATGTTACAATACTCTTCAACAGTAGAGTTTGTAAACTATGTCCCTCTATCTGACCTGATCTTCAATATTTTTATGCTTTTCTCATTCTGGATCAGTTCCATCAGATTAGTAAGATGTTCCTTGGTTTCACTTTTCTTCTTCATGAAAATCACCCAAGTATATCTTGAATAATCATCCACAACAGCTAGGCAGTATTTCTTTCCACCATTGCTGACTGGGTCAATGGGTCCAAATAAGTCCATATGTAGCAGCTCCAATATTCTTCCAGAAGATTGATGCTTCTTGCTTTTGAATGATGACTTGATTTGTTTACCCTTCTGACAGGCGTCACAGAGCTTATTTGCTCATGACTGTTCTAGGAATCCCTTCTACCAAATCATTCTTGATTAATCTGTTGATGGTCTTGAAGTTTAAATGATTCATCCTTTTGTGCCACAGCCAACTAATTTCACTTGGTGCAGATGCCACCAAACAAACACTTGAATTCTTGTCAGCAGAATCCCAGTCGACTATGTAGATATTTCCTTGTCGTCTTCCAGATAAGATTACCTTCTTTGTACCAATCTGTTCAACATAGCACTTATCTGTTGAGAAGATAACAGAATATCCCTTGTCACAAAATTGACTTATGCTCAGCAGATTATATTTGAGGCCTTTAACATACGAGACGTCAGATATCTCTATATTTCCTCTGATTAGTTTCCCTTTAGCTTTAATCTTGCCTTCTTTGCTGTCTCCAAAAGTAACTTTTGGACCATCCACAGCAACTGCATCAGTCAGCTCATGTATGTTTCCACACATGTGTCTTGAACATCCACTGTCCAAGTACCAAATCTTCTCTACTTTACTCCTACTCCTAATCCTAACCTACAAAACAAAAATAAAATTGTTTTAGGTACCCTTATTGAGAGGGTCCTGAAGGATTAGTTCCACCTTTGACAACCCAAGATGTTGATGTCTTAGGCTTCTTAGGCTTTTGAGTTTTGACAGGAGTATGAACAGCTTCATTTTTATCATAGTTATCAGATAAGTCATGTTGATGATCAGTATGATAAGAATAATGTTCATAAGTAGGGTAAGGTGCATGATAAGCAGGGTATGCATGCATTGGATGAGCAGGGTAAGGTGCATAGTAACTTGGAAATTGAGGTGCAGGATACATAGGATGATATGCAGCAGGTTGCACATAATATGACTCATTTCCATACCAAGCATTTTGATTTTTCTTATTCTTATGCTTCTTTGGTTTACTAGATGCTTGCTCATTTGATTTTGACTTAGTTTTACCAACAGTTTGATTCAGTTTAGCTTTATCAGCAGATTTCTTAGGACTCTGCTGTTTGGTCTTACTAGTCTGATTTCCTACACTAGGCTCTTTGCTCTTTTTAGCCTTAGGAGATTTCTTCTCCTTTACCACTTTCTCAGGTGAAGCAGGTCTAGCAGTTTGAACATACAATATGACCTTATTATTGTCAGCAGATATAAATTTCTCAGTATGATTCAATTCATGCTTATCCTGTTCTAAAGGCATCTTATGTTTACTAGATGTATGCGTGGATGCAACAGACGATTTCTCATGAGACTCAATAACCTTTTCGAGTTCCATGATTTTTCCTTTATAAACTTCACATTCAGCTTTCAGAGATTCATGTTCTTGCTCAAGCTGTTTGTATTCAGCTGATTCTCTAGGCTTTTCAGCTGTGAGTTTCAGTGAATTATTTTGCTCTTTTAGCAATATCATCTCTTCCTTAAGCTTTTTATATGCTTCAGCAATACCAGTATTGTTAAGCATCATTTGTTCAAATGAATTAAATAATTCATTGTTAAGAGGAGTTACCTCATCCTCAGAGTCATCAGATTCCTTTGCCATCAGGCACAGGAGAGCAGGTTTTTCTTCATCAGACGATTCTTCATCAGATGTGTCTGAATCTGAATAAGATGAGTAGACAGCAGCAAGCTTTTCTGCTTCAGCCATCATTGCCTTGCCTTTCTGATGCTTTCTTTCTCTTCTCATTTTCTTCTCTTCTTCAGTGTACTTTTCTGCTTTTGGATATGGGCAGTCTTTGATGAAGTGTCCCAATTTCCTGCAGTTGTAACACATTAGTTTTGCTTTATAATCATCTTTCTCTTGAGAGGAAAAGTTAGGTTTAGAAGTAGAAGCATTGTTATATTTGTTCTTCAATTTTCTCTTGTAGAACTTCTTGAAGTTGTTTATCAGCAATGCAACGTCTCCAGCAGTGTACTCCTTTTTGTTGAGTATTGTGGCTTCATCAGATGAATCCACATCTTTACTTCTGTAGGCTGGTCTTCTTGGGTTTTCAGCAGCAACTAGTGCAGCTGTGGGACTTGAAGTTGAGGTTTCTTCAACACCCATCCTAGGCAGTTTATACTCATACGCCTTGAGTACTGAGAACAGCTCCGTAAGAGAAATCTTGCCAAGATCTCTTGATTCTTCCATTGCTGTCACCTTCATGTTGAACTTGGGAGGTAGAGCCTTCAGAACTCTGACGGTTATCTCCTTGTCTGTGAAGGTTTTTCCAAGCTTCAAAACTTCATTCAGCGTCCTTGTAAACCTTGTATCCATCTGATCAATGGTTTCCGCAGACTTCATCTTGAAGTTATCCAGCTTTTCTAGAGCAACAATCAGCTGATGCTCTTTTATGGCGTCGTTTCCTTCGCTCATGTCTCTGACTTTATCCCACATCTCCTTTGCAGTTTTGCAATGTTTGACTTTGTCAAACCGATAATTGTCCAGGGCTTAGTCATGATGAATCTTCCGACTTTGTCAAGATTGAACAGCTTGATTTCTTCAGCAGTCATCTCGTGTAAGTCTTTTTCCACAACCGTATCAACTTCATTGATCTTTATGGTCTTTGTGAATCTGAATGGACCTTTAATGATACATGTGTACATGTTATCATTATAAGCAGCTAGGAAAATCTCCATTCTGATTTTCCAGTCCTCAAAGGACATACCAGCAATGTGGGGAACATGGCTGATACAATCCATTTTTCAAAAAGTTTTGATTTTTCAAAAAGATGCTCTTTTGAAAAGTTTTGAAAACCTTTGAAAAACACTTGGATCAAGCTCGTTGATCAGGCAGCTGATTCTAATGAACCACCCGCTCTGATACCACTTGTTGGTCCCAAGTGGTCAGAAGAGGTTTAGAGGGGGGGGGGGTGAATAAACCTCTTTAAAAATTTCTTCTAATTTAACTTTAAAACTTTTGCTCTAACTGAACAGACTAAGCTGATCAGATTAGTAAGTTACAATTCTGTTCGCGAACAAATCTTTGAACAGCCTTGTTGACCACTCATCTGATTGTTACTTAGCTGATTTTGTTAAAATCAGTTTTAATACTTAGAGTACTTGCAGCGGATTTTCAAAGTGTTTTTCACAAGTAGTCTTAGCAGTTTGAAAATGCTTCCCCAGATTTGTAAAATCTCTTTTTAGATCCTTTCTCAAACAGTTAACTTAATGTGTTTTATGCAACTGAAAATATGCAAGTAAAATGCAAATAAAAACACAAGCAATTTTTATAGTGGTTATATGGATTTGAATATCCTTTAGTCCACTCTTCCAAGTCACAAAGATCTTGGGTTATACTAAAAACACACAGTAATCAGTATACTCTGCTTACACCTTACAACAAATGAACAGGCCGTAAGTTCGCAGTAAGAAATCACAAAGAAATCCTACTTCTCTGAAGTAATATCACTCACTAAGATGGATATCTACTTCTCACAACACTCTTGTTTACAAATTCACTCAGAAGATGTATTTGGCTTGATTCTTCAACTCTGCTTTCGTCAACAAATGACTCAGCTGATGAGTGAGCTGTTCTTGAGACTTAAAGAATTCTGCTTCGAAAATTTTTCAGATTGTGTTGCTTGTTTCTTCTTCGTCTCTTCCAGCTATTTATACTTGAGGATTGAAAAGTGTCCTTTGAAGAGAGACAGGATTCAAATTCCTCGAGTACTGGTCCTTAAAATCCGCGAACGGCTCTTTTGCAGTCTATCCGTATTGTGAACAGTACTATTCTGCAGGCAGCATTAAATGCAGCATTAAATGCACCCAGCTGATGCGAAGCATTTCTTCAATCATTTGTCTTTAATAACCTTTTACTTCATCATTTATTACTCCAAGGTGCATTTATTACCGTTGGGAAGACTTTATGATCTTTTCCACTTGGCTGACGAAGGTGCAAGTCTGATGACGAACTCGGCTGATCTCAAACTTGAACAAATCTGATTTGAGTCGGCTGATCTTCATCAGTTTAAAAACATTTCTTCAGCAGATCAGAAGTCTTGGACCTTGAAATTTGACTCTTCTGATGTCTTCTTTACTTAGTCAAAATTCCTTGATAAGGAAATCAGCTGAGTTACTTCATACTTAGCCAATTTTGAAGTTTTGGAAATTCATCAAAACCTCCCTTATCAAACTTCCTTTAGTGCCTTCATCTTCATCCTTATCCAACATTTCTAATTTCACTAATACCGAACTGATAGCTTTCTCTGAAACGGCTATGTAAAGGTATAAGGGCTCTCCATCGGAGGGCTTGGCCAGCATCGGCGGTGAGGTTAAGTATGCTTTTAGATCCTCAAAAGCCTTGTCACATTCGGCACTCCATTCGAAATTCTTTGATTTCCGCAGTAATTTGAAGAACGGCAAGCTCTTGTCGGCGGATCGAGAAATGAACCTGTTTAAAGAAATAATTTTCCCGATCAAACTTTGAACGTCTGAAAGTTTTCTCGGTGGTTGAAGGTTGGTAATTGCTCGAATTTTTTCTGGGTTGGCTTCAATCCCTCTTTCATGGACGAGATATCAGAGGAATTTTCCCGACCGCACGCCGAAAGTGCATTTTGCTGGATTCAATTTCATTCCTTACTTTCTTAGAATAACGAAGCATTTATCGAGATACTTGATGTGGTCCTCTTCCGTCATGCTCTTTACCAGCATGTCATCTACATAGACCTCCATAATTTCTTCTATCAATTCCTTAAACATCATATTGACCAATCTTTGATAAGTTGCATCTGCATTTCTTAAACCAAACGGCATTACTATGAAGCAGTAGACTCCTCGCTCGGTAATGAAAGCGGTTTTATCCTGATCCCTTTCGTTCATAAAAATTTGATAGAATCCCTGAAAAGCATCCATCATGCTAAAAAATATGAAACCCGCGGTGGAGTCTACGAGCATGTCGATCCGAGGCAACGGGTAAGGGTCGCTTGGGCATAACTTGTTTAGATCAGTAAAATCGTTACACATTCTCCATTTATTATCGATCTTGTCACCTTTAGAAACTGAACTACATTACATAACCATTCGGTGAACTTAATTTCTTTGATTTGACCGGCAGCTAGTAATCTATCGACCTCCGCATTGATGATTTTGTCTTTCTCGCGGCCGTGATTACGCTTCTTCTGTCTCACCGACTTGGCCTTTGGATCGATGTTTAAAGAGTGGGTTATCACACGTGGGTCAATCCCCACGATATCATCCGAACTCCAAGCGAAAACATCTACATTTTTTCGTAAAAAATCGATGAGCATGGTTTCCATTCCTTCACTTAACTCGGTCCCAATCCTGGTGAATTTCTCAGGGGATCCCGGGACCAAAGTCACATTCTTATGATCGGGCGTTTGCATGCTCATGTCTACATTCTTTCCTTTCTTTCCTTGTAGCTTTTCACAATCGGGAATTGGTAAATTTAAAATTGATTCGGATTCTAGATCAGACAATTTCCTTTTTGCCGGGACTTCAGGTTCGACTTTCTTCTTTATACTCAAAGACGAGTTATAACATTCCCATGCCATGTATTGATCGTTTTTCATCTCCCCAACTCCTCCATCAGTTGGGAATTTCACATTTTGATGATAGGTAGAAACAACTGCCTTGAAAGCATTCAGGGCCGGTCTTCCCAATATGGCGTTGTAAGCGAAAGGTGTTTCCACTACCAGAAACTTTATTGTTCTCGTTACCATCTTCAGCTTTTTCCCGAGAGTTCTGCTCAATAGAATGGTTCCTAGTGGAACAATCTCCGAGCCTCCAAATCCGACTAAGGGAGTTGCTACTCGATCCAAATAAGGGTGTTGAAGATTCATCCGTGTAAGAGCTTCGGAGGATAAAATGTTTGCCGAACTTCCGTTGTCAACCAAAACTCTTTTGACCAGTGTTAGTACCATGGAAAAGTCTGGATCATCTTCACTTACATCCCAAGTGACGTCTGAGGGTCGATCTGCATCGCTGAAGCTTATAACTTGATTTTCTATGGACGGGGATTCCAAGGAGAATATTTCCTTTTTGGTCGTAACAACTGTTTTTATCGACCTCATTGTCCTCTTTCTCGCATTCTTGATGTCTCCTCCCGTCGGCCCCCCGGCAATCGTATTTATTACTCCGTTCAGCTGCTCATCCGCCTGATTTCGACTCTCCCTTTGTTGATTGATAAATTTTTGAGGACTTCTGGATCTATAACGGTTGTTATAGTTGCCGCTTTTAACAAACTCCTTAAGTTTTCCTTACACGATTAATTTTTCGATTTCGACCTTCAATTGGTAGCAATTTTCAGTGATATGTCCCCGAGCTCTATGATATCGGCAGTATTTGTCATACCCCATCGCTCCCGGTCTTGCCTGGGTAATTCTTTGAGCCTCGGGAATTAAATTCCCCTCTTCCAATACAGTCAGAATTTCCTCTTTTGAGGTGTTTAACTCGGTGAAATGGATTTTTCCGGTTCGTGGAGGCTGATTTTGATCGATAGGTAGGCCATAGGGATTGGTTCTTTGGGTCGGCACCTGCGGTTTGTAGGTGTTGAGTCATTACCATACTGATCTTCTACTCGACCCTCCATAATCACTTGGTTTTGGAATCGGAGCTCGATCTAGCTTTTTGTTGAGAGGGAGTTTTAGATTGTGCGCATTTTTTAGCTTATTCATTTCTTCCTGTATCATATACTTCTCAGCAATCTCCAATATTCGTTCGAAAAACTTTGGTTGCTTCCTGCATAATGCATTTCCGAACTGTGTGTTCCTTGTCAATTCGAACATTAAAGAAGACAAATATTCGATTTGTGGGGTATCAACTTTCAAAAGTTCGATACTGAATCTTGCCAGCCATTGTCTCAAAATTTCTCCATCCAATTGCTTAACCGTTCCCAAATGATTTGCTGGCAACCTAGGTTTTCTCTGGCTTGCAAATTGGTGTTTCAACTTGTCACAAAATTCGTCGAAAGAGAATATTGAATTTGGCGGCAATTTTCCGAACCAATCAAGGGCAATTCCTTCGAATGTAGTGACCATGATTTTGCAGCAAAAGTCTTCTGAGTGTCCATATACATTCATTACATTGATAAAACTGTTTATATGTTCTCCGGGGTCGGTAGTCCCGTTATACCGTGGTAACCTTGTTGGTACTGTTTCAGTATTTCTAGCCTCTCGTATCTCTCGGCAAAATGGTGAGCATCGCATGATACTATTTCCGATCTCCCTATCCCTGATAGTTTCTCTGTTTTGAATTAACTCAGTGTGCCTAGCGGCTGCATTGGCGTGACGACCTTCTATCACCGTGTCTTCCCCTACCAATTTCCTGGCAACTCGCTCTTGCACCATTCTTTCCAGCTCAGAATTTGTAACCCTCTTATAAATCGTTTTCTGCTTTTCACCTTATCTACAGGTTGACTCTCCCCTACAACCGAATCCTCCACATCATGTATCGTCCTTTGAGGGATTTATGGTCGAACGTTAGTCTTCGACGGGGCTGCTCGGGGAAGGTTTTGTGCCGGTGCATTTGATATAGATCGTGGTACGCTTTTCTCCTTTTGGATGTTCGAAGAAGGAAATTCTACTCTACCATGATCCGCTGGCTGATCTACGGGTGATTGTTCAGCCCTTCCACTATTCATAAACTCCCTGCACATAGTGCCTATGATAGACCTCAGATCAACGACGGTCGTGCGGATAGGTGCATCGTCCTGGGGGATGACTGGTGGAGCTTATTGATGTTGAGCCGCTCGAGATTGATTATCGGGCTCATTGTTAACTGAGTTTTGTGCTCCGGTCGCGTGAAAAGGCTATCCTCGAATATATGTATTTCTCCTCGTAGTAGGCATTTTTCGATCTAACACCCAAATAAGGCCCCTCGGTGGGCGCCAATTGATCTTACGTGGTTTCGTATATGATCAAAGAAGCGAAGACTGTAATTAAAGATAGTATTAGATGAATGAAAGATCAGTAATATATATCCCGGACGTGCGAGTACATATTACAAATGATGGGGGTCCTATTTGAGCATTATAGGATGCCGTACAAGCTAGAGGAATAATACAAAATAAGTGACCTAAGCTAAGTTTCCAAGATGACTTCGAGCAGCAGCTTATTGTCGAGAGCACCTGGGAAAGCGTGTCTGGCGTCATAAATGCTGGTGGTATTTATAGTTGAAATGGTGAACTAGCTGGTCCATCCGCAGGGATATATTTCTCGGCCCAAAGGCTTGGGCCTTTGATCGGCCCAACAGTAACCCCCGATCATGAGCTCTCTCTGGGCGATCGGATTGCAAAGACTATGACTTGGGCTCGATTCTATACTTCCAAGATCGGGATTCATATTTTTCGCTCTTGTCGGGGCTCTTCAAAGTAGATTCCAAAATATCCCTCATCAAATTTAATTAAAAACTTTCGTTCATCCCAGTCTATATAAAATTCAATATCATAACCTATCATAATTTCAAAATCATCTCAAAGACTATTGCACAATGATTATCGAATTTGATTGATTGCATCAATCGATTGCATTCGATTTTTGCATTTCGTGTACATGATGAATTGTAATTTTCAAGCAATCAAATAAACTTTCTCGAGCTTTTATGTTTTCTAGCATAGCTATTAACTTTCTTGAGCTTTTAACTTTGTTTTTTTTTTAATTAAAATTTTAAAATACTTTAACATATAACGATTTTTTTTTAAATATCGACAAATGACTCTACGTAAAGTTTCTTCAATTTATCATATTTAAAAAATACTCAATATCATAAACTAACTAATCAAATTGATATTTATAACTTTTTTTTGGTTTTCCAAGGGTTTAATCCCTTTTGAGGTGGGTTGGGCACATTAAGTGGGTTCCTCTCCCAACAGGAATTCGAACCTGAATTCTTTATTTTGTAGTGACTAGTCCCTTTCAGTAGACCAATAATATGTTGGTAATTGACATTTATAATTGATATTACTATATAATAATAATAATAATACATTCGCACGATTAAGGTTCTTCTCACATCTAATTGACAAAAATTGGTTAAACTGGGATTCCCCGAAACTTCCTCCAATTTAATTTGCAAAAGGAAAATTGGAAAATTCAATTTAAAAAAAAATTCCCATGTATATTACTACCCTGTGATATTGAAAACCTGCAAAAAATTACCCTATGAATTTTTTTTTGCACCAAATTTCCTTGTGTTTTCAAAAACCCCGCAAATTACACACATTCTTCAATAAACATTGACTCCGTTAATTTTTAATTGAATTGCCTAAATTACCACTTATATATTAATAAAAAATTATATTTTTATTAACGGGAAAAATGCATATTACTATCATGTGATATCGAAAACCTGCAAAGACTACCCTGTGATTTTTCTTTTGCACCATACTTTCTTGTGTTTTCAAAAACCTTACAAATTACACCCATTCTCATTGACACCGTTAATTTTTAATTGAATTGCCTAAATTACCCCTTATATATTAATAAAAAATTATATCTTTACAATTACAAAAACTCTCACTAATATATAAAGGAGTTTAAAAGAAAAGAAACAACATTATGGGTATAGTATAAAAGTATAAAGGAGTTAGAACAATCGTTTAAAAGTACAAGAATTTTTTGCCCAAACATTTAAAAATATGAGTTACTTCTCTACAAACATTAAGAAAAACATAGAAGTTTTTTGCAAACATTTCAAAGCATAAGGAAGTTTGACGAAAATTTCCAAAAGTACAAGGAAGTTTTTTGCAAACTGTAGGAAACACAAGGAACTTTTACGCAAACTTTAAAAAACACAGGGAAGTTTTCTGCAAAGATTCAAAGGTACAAGAGCATTCTTGTCAATCTGAATGAAAAATTACGTCATAAACAAAAAAAAAGATAGCATTTTTGGCGGGTAGAATACACGCACGTCCAAAAATTGACGAAATGGGTGTAATTTGCAGGATTTTTTAAAAACACAAGAAAGTTTGGTGCAAAAAAAATTTCACAGGGTAATTTTTCGTAGGTTTTCGATATCACATGGTAGTAATATGCATTTTCCCCCACCTACATGGCCCCACGACGGCAGGAAAAGGGTTTCCCAGTTGGCCCTTTCTATATATAAAATTATATAACCTTCAATGTATATGAATATAGAAACCTCATCTTCAAAATTAGATTTTCATCATTTCGATTACTGCTTCAGTTCTAGCATATATTATTATCTTCAATATATTTCGGACGTCTATATATATATACCTTCTCCATCAATTACACAAATCTTCATACTTCTACTCATACTTCTTGCGATCGATCGACATGCATGATGGGGTCGTCCATTACTTCGTTTGTTAAAAGCACTGCCTTCATCCTTCATCGTTACCGCTCTTCTCACTTTCATGCAGCTCAAATATCAGGGAATGAGTGATGACAAAAACCCATTTCTAACACATCCTGGCCTACACGATGAGAGTCGCCATTTCCTATTCACTCTTGTACTATTTAACGTACTTGCTGCACCTGCACCTCAATGTTATAGCAACTACTAATTAATTATTTGGTTCCTTTTTTCACTCGTCATTGTCTGGTGCTTCTATGCAACGTATCAATTGCATCACTCGCATCAATTTTCTATCCCGACTCAGTCAGGCCTTTCCTCTACGTCATTTTCATTCTTATATCTTCAACCGAATTGTTTTATCGTATGTACCGAAAAATTCTTGAGAAATATTATGAGGAACACATCGCTCGTGGAAGGGTACGTGTTTGTCGGTTTTTCGACAATTTACGTGATCGAATTTTTGAAAATAAATGGATGCTCCCCAGGTGAATTTGATATCATATTTTTGTGTTAAATATTAGTTTGTCTGTATAGTAGAGCTAAATGCGTAAGTACCATGCCCTGTGTTTTGTCTAATTAGCAAAAAAAATTATATGTTAATCTTTTTTTAACAAAATCCCCTTATGCTCTTTTTAATTAGCAAAAAATCCTATTTAAATATTTAATATTCTTCCGTAAATTATAGGGAGGTATGGTCAATATCTTAAGTGAAAAGGTGGTTATGTCAGTTTTTAAAGTTAATAGAGGAAATATTGCAAAATTTTAAGGTGAATACAGATGTTTTTGCATATTTTGGTGGGGGTATAATAGTCATTTTTATTTGGGAGGAGTATTTCGCAAATAAAATTAGCACATAGGGGTGTGATCATATAAATAACACAGGGAACTTTTTATAATTAGACAAAATATAGGGATTATTTTTACATTTCACTAGTGTTTTGTATAAAAGTGTCGAGTAATATGTAGTAGCTAGGAAAAGCTATCCCCCTCCTGCATGGTTGGTTATTCATGCAGGTCCTATTGTAATAAATTACTTTCATACATTAATTTACTTTAAGGAGCTGTGTAAGGTACTATTATTGTCGGATATGGTTAATAATGATTTTTTAAACATGGATCAATTTTTTTTTTCTGTTTTGGTTATCTTGGAAATTTCCGATAACTTTTCATAAAAGTTTCGGATAAATTAAGGAAATTGAATTTGTTTTTATTAAATTAAGTAAAATAAAAGAATTTCAAGACAAATAAATAATTTTAAAATTACATCTTATTTTCGTTTTCATTGATTGAAAAATGAAAATAAATCGATATTTCAACATAACGGTGAAAATACTAACTATTTTGGTTAGAATTGATGTAAAAAACTATGGCAAAATATACAAATGAACAAACCAATATATAAAGAGAAGGTGAAAATGGAGAAAGCAAGTGAGAAAGAAAATGGAAAGAGGTAAAGTAGAGAATAAGACTAAAAGAGAAAGCGGCTCAGTGCTGCTAAGGAATTATGTTGCTTGACATTTTCTTTTTTTTGTTGAATAAAATGAATAGTATATATATATCTTATATATATATATAGGAGAAAATTTCTCCTATATATTTATAAAATTTCGGTAATATTTTGAAAACATTAAAAAAAATTGTAAGAAAAATTACTAAATTAAGAAAAATAAGAGAGCTTCATGAAAACATATATTTTAAAACAATATTTATTATTATAATACAAATATTTATGATAGTTTGCAGTATCTCCACATAAGAAAAAATTAAAGAAAGAATTTTAATAAAAATAAATAAATATGTAAAACAAAAGACTGACCTTCATGAGGTCGAGGACATATAGAATTAATTAAAGTACAAAACTATAACAGAGGGGGTAAGTGTTACAATTGATACTTTAAGGGGGTAATTGATTCCACCCCTATACTTTACGGGGGGAAATTGTATTTCACCCTATGATTATTTTATTTCTTAACTCCTTATGTATTTCTTATGTATTTCTTAACTTTAGGTGAAATCATAGAAATATATATTAAAAAATATAAAATCGAAATTTTCTAATTGAATTATCATCATCAAACAAAATTATGAACAAAATTCACGTGAAAGTAGAAAAATGATGGAATAAACAATAACATGAACTTGGGGCAATTGATTGAGTTAGACAATTACTTGATTATATTGAAATTCAAGAAGACTTAGATATATAAAGTCTTGAAATTGCACAAATGAAAATGTATGAATATAACAAAGTACAATTAAAATTAAGTAAAATAAAGGAATTGCTACGATATATATAAAAATAGTTCACCATATCAATAGAGAAGTTTAAACTATTCAATTTATTTTAAATTTACTTTACGCATATTTAATCTAGGCTAGTGAAAGGAATTACATGTCCATATTTATTCTTGACGTCTTCTTGCCCTCTAATTTTCTATTGATATGCACCTGCATGTCATAAAAAAATAGTGGTTTAAATAAGATAGAAAACAACCTACCAAATTTATTTAACAAAACTTGTAGGTAATTTTTAAATTATGAAAGAATCAAGGAAACAACATTTTGTGTCTAAATTGATCACTGTAAAATCTCGCTTTCGAGTCCATTCACATGGACAAAAATCTCATAAAAGAGCACAAAATACAATAGTTATTTTATATTTAGTTGAATCAAACGCTAAATTGTATGAGTCCTCAAGTATGAGCATTCTACTTTTGTTATTCCCAAAAACCAAAACCCCAACAACATGAGCTATATAGTTCTATAATTCCTTTTCAATATGCAATTTCGATATCTATAGTGAGTATTTCAAATAATATGAGATATCTAGCTCCAATATCTTCAATAGCAAACATGATTCCATATCTTAGTTCAAGTTCTATGTCAATTGAAATTTCATTTCTTGATTCAAGTTTCGGGATGAAAACTTTCATAAGTTCATGTATCGGCTTATTTTTAAGTCAACCACATTAAAAACTTTTATAATAAAATTTCACAAATATTAGTTCTAGGAGCCAAAAAGTATTCAAGATCAAATAATTACCTTTTAGCAATACAATCTTCCAAGATTACAAACATTACTTTGTTGGGCAAGGCTAAGAAGAGTTCTAGTTGTGGAAAACTCAAAGGAGTTCATACTCCATAGCCAATCATTTATAATAAAAAATTTATGGGTGACTTGCTATATAGGTAAACATAGCAAGTCACAATTTGCAATGCATTTAGGTGTAATTACCTTAACACCCTTATACTAAAACTTTCCTAAATTATGTTGTTTATTAAAATATTTTTTCATAATTAATTTTAAAATAATAAAACCCAACCCCACCCCACCCCGCCCCACCCCATTCCATTCCATTCCATTCCATTCCATTGAAGCTTTTCTGCCGATGAAGAAATTTTTGTAGCTTTTATGCCATTGCAATTGTATCAAGATGATTACGCATACATACATATATATGAATATCGGTTATGCATATATTCTGCCAACCCCAAATTAATTCTAAATTGGATATATTCTGCCGATGGAGATTTCCATTATATGTATGAATATATGTATGAATATCGGTTATGTATGAATATTCTGCCAATGGAGATTTCAATTGGATGTTGGAATAATTGAAAAAGGGAAAAAAAATGAAGATTAATGGAACCGGGTCGCGCTGACCCGATTTACAGAAAAATCGGGTCTGAAACGACCCGGCTGGAGGTTGGGGATGACCCCAACCTCTGTCCAACCATTCCCACGCGCGGCAAGTGCCGCGTGCCGCGCGTGAGGCCCACTCCAGCTGCCATTTTTCCGACGGCGACTATCGCTACGTTTAGAAAATAATTTCTGATTTTCGGTGATTTTTATAAATTTTTATCGTGTTAATTTATTTTTGGTGGATTTTTCTTTGTTCAGAAACTGAAAATTCAGTGAAAAATATTTTTTTGTTAAATTAAATTCTGATTTTTTTTAGAAAATTACTTGAGATGTTGATAAAATTTTTAAATTGTATCACTCTCTAGTTACCCTTGAATATCAAAATTACGCATTGGTCCAAATTTGAAAATGTTAATTTTGTTAGGCCTAACTTAAATATAAATTGGATTCAAATGAATAATTTTTTGGGTATAAAAGTGTATAATTATTATTAACATTATTTACCTTAGGGTAATGTATAATTAGGTTAATCGTAATGCAAATCGACAAATGGCTCGATTTATTAACCAAAGTCAACATTGTTCACAATAGGGTAATGTATAATTAGGATACTTTTAATACAAATTGACGAATAACTCGATATATTTAAGCCTGCTAAATGTAACCAGTAATGTTATTAAGATTGATCTTACAAAATTGCTTATGTATTACTCCATAAAACCAAGAAATTTTAATAGGGAAAATTGTCTTTTTGGTACCATAGGATAGACTGACTAGCACTTTTGATACCATTGGATACGAAAATGCAAATTTGTTACCATAGGATATGTTTTCATTGTAATTTTGGTACCAAACTCAATTTTTCTACAAAGTTAATGGCAATTTACCCCCTATGAAATGCATAATGTTAAATTTATCCCTCTATAATTTGAAAAAAATCAATTTACCCCCTGTAAAATTTTAATGAAGCAATTTAGTAGGGGGTAAATTGCCATTAACTTTGTAGAAAAATTGGGTTTGGTACCAAAATTGCAATGAAAACCTATCATATGGTGCCAAATTTACATTTTCATATCCAATGGTACCAAAAGTGCAAGTCAGCCTACCCTATGGTACCAGAAAAGTGAATTGATATAACATGAAATACAAAATATTACATAAAATACAAAATATTACATAACTTTGTTAATACCGAAAACCACTTAACATCAGTGTAATTTATCATTCAAATGTATCCTTAAGCACAAGGATTTCTTCTTTGATTTCCTCCAACCAACTCATGTTTTCGTTTTCTTCCAATATGGCCACAGTCATATATTGGACTTGCGCAAACCCTTCCGTAACTTGATAATAGGTACAAAAAATTTAAAAAAAAAAAATATTGATTTGGTTATTATTTCGATCAAATTGTCTATCAGATGGGTATGTAACACTAAGTCCTCCGTAACTTGATAATATGTACAAAAAATTTATAAAAAAACAAAAATATTGATCTGGTTATTATTTCGATCAAATTGTCTATTAGATGGGTATGTAACACTAAGTCCTCCGTAACTTGATAATATGTACAAAAATTTTTTTAAAAAAAAAACAAAAATATTGATATATTATCAAATTACGTAGGACTTAGTGTTACATACTCATCTAATAGGCAATTTGATCGTAATAATGATTCGGTCATTATTTCGAGCAAATTGTCTATTAGATGGGTATGTAACACTAAATCCTTCGTAATTTGATAATATGTCAATAATTAAAAAAATTAGTGACTCGGTCATTATATCGATCAAATTGTCTATTAGATGGGTATGTAACACTAAGCCCTTCGTAATTTGATAATATATCAATAATTTTAAAAAAAAAAATAATAATTCGGTCATTATTTCGATGAAATTGTCTATTAGATGGGTATGTAACACTAAGTCCTTTGTAATTTGATAATATGTTAATAATTAAAAAAATTAATGATTCGGACATTATTTCGATCAAATTGTGTATTAGATGGGTATGTAACACTAAGTCCTTCGTAATTTGATAATATGTCAATAATTAAAAAAAAATTAATGACTTGGTCATTATTTCGATCAAATTATCTATTAGATGTGTATGTAACACTAAGTCCTTCGTAATTTGATAATATGTCAATAATTAAAAAATAAATAATGACTCATTATTTCGATCAAATTGTCCATCAGGTGGATATGTAACACTAAGTCCTTCGTAATTTGATAATATGTCAATAATTTAAAGAAAATTAATGATTCGGTCATTATTTCGATCAAATTGTCTATTAGATGAGTATGTAACTCTAAGTCCTTCGTAATTTGATAATATGTCAATAATTAAAAATAAAATAAAATATGTCATTAATTTTTATTGTAATTTTCGAGATATTTTATATTCAAATATTGATAAATAAAATATGAATTTGTAAATTATAAATTAACCCAAGGTACCCAAATAGTTATTCATTTGAATTCAATTTATATTTAAGTTAGGCCTAACAAAATTAACATTTTGAAATTTGGACCAATGTGTAATTTTGATATTCAAGGGTAACTAGAGAGAGTGATACAATTTAACAATTTTATCAAGATCTCAAGTAATTTTCTGAAAAAATCATGATTTAATCTAATAAAAAAATATTTTTCATTGAATTTTAAGTTTCTGAACAAAGAAAAAATCCATGAAAAATAATTTCACATGATAAAAAATGATAAAAATCACCAAAAAATCTGAAATTATTTATCAACCTTTAAATTATTTATACTTCAACAATAGACAAAATGTCCTATATATGCACTATTGAACGAATTTTTTTCATTCAGAAAATGTATAATAATTTCATTCCTAGTTTTCTAACAGTGTGTTAAAATATTTTTTGTATCATTAAATTTTAAAAAAATCTCAAAATTAAAAAAAAAATTAAAAAATGAGAATTTTGGGGGTCATCTTCTTCACCTAATCAACCGCCGCCGCCACCGTCTTCTTCAGCCACCACCCCTATTCTAACGCAAACCACTACCAAAACAGCCACCAGATTCGCTACTCCAAACTCACCACCGCCATCTCCATCGCTACAAACACTAGAGCCGCCACCGTCTCCTCCCGCGACCTCACGCACGACCACCGTTTCCCGTTGGCTGTTCGTCATAATTAGCGTAGGGGTTTTGTTTGTCTCGTCGTTGCGAACACATACGTATGATCAATTTCATATTCCGTTGAGCGAATTGTTCAATTTTTATATTTGAAAATCTAAATATAAGAAATTAGCTAAAAAAATTGCTGCTATTGCTGCTAAATCATCCAATAGAGTGCAACCGGGGCATGATGTCGGGCTTTTATCTGCAAAGACGTTAGAATATAAGACATAAAAAGTGGGAAGAAGTCGACTGAAAAAATAAGAAGAAGTAGGTGAAGAAGAAAGTAGTATAAATGAAGAGGGCATTTAAGACAATTTGTAAAAGATAACTCAACCTGTATAGCAAGTTGAAGGTGAGACTTTTGCCAAGTGTCATTTCTTGAATGGTGAACTCTCAAGAGTTTTCCCAACCTTGAACTCTTGTTAGCCAATTCCTACTTTGTTTGATTAAGATTTTTTGCAGCAAAGAATTCAAGTTCTTCCAAACCTGTAAATAAAATTAAGCAATAATCATAATCAATTTCATATTGTTCACATATTAATGCAAACGTATAAGAAAAATACAGCGACTAATAATACATAATAAAAGAAAATAAAACCAATAACGAATTTCAAACCTACTGATGTCTTAAATCAGAGGAAGATTCTCTTAAAATATCCATATTATCAAGAAGTTAAAATCGATTAATCCAAAAAGAAAGAAATATGTGAATAAAATAATAATAATATATACAAACAAACTTACCAAATAGATACAAATTTAAAAAAAGATTGTCGAATGACTGGAAAGAGTGAGATCACAACTTGAGAGGGGCAATGTGATTAGAGTAAATGAAAGATAATAAGGATTATATAGAGTTATAATAAACTGATTAGCATCGATCTTGGCTAAGGTTTTGGCATGAGTTAAGAATTTTAATTAATTGCTAAATCAAATTTCCTAATTATAGTGGTGTCCAATCTTAATGATGTTAATAAAAATAATTTTTTACACTTATCTATTGTATGAACTGCCGAAATTTTAGTAAAATAGCATAGTTTCCAACTAAATACTACAATTATTTTTTGATTAAAAGAAATTCAAAAACACCAGAAAAAAGAATTTCAGTCAAAATGGGTCAAACACCATTCTCCTATATATATATATATATATATATATATATATATATATATATATAAGATACAAGTTATTAATTATTATAATATCATTAAACCATAAAATGAATACATTAAACCGTAATATTGAAACTCCCTACAAATCATGCTAATTATTAGGAATTCTACATAAATTTGTTAAATATGCAAGATTATAACGTATTCAAATTTAATCTCCCTAAAAATCATGCTAAATTTTAGGAATTCTACAAACTATGAAGTGTTTCTCATTATTTTCCTAAATTTTAGTGTTTCTCATTTATTATAATTTTACGTACCTATTCAATGATAATAGGAATTTTGAATTTGTCCTCCTTATAAAAGAAATCTTTGACCTCTCAATTCATGAGTTTTCATTATTAATTCAGCCATTGTATTTTTTTCATCTCATGCGTTCTATCTTTTTCTCACTCATTCTTTTTTTTTTTTTTGAAAAAAAATAATAATTCAATAGCTATTCACTCTTCTCTTGCATTGTATTTAGTTTATTTTGTATCATAGACGCCAATTTTTCTTCTTCTTCTTCTTCTGTTGATTTAGGAACATTATTCACTCATCTCTTTCATTGTATTCAGTTTATTTGCTATCATAGACACTAATATTTTTCTTCTTTTGTTGATTTCAGGAACATTATTTAAAGTGAAAACAAATGAATAACTACGAGGAAAGTGACATGCATATGCATTGATTTTATTCGCGACCAAGAAAGCAATACATTTAACATATATAACTAAGATTACAAGATTTGGGAATAAATATTAGAGGTATCATACCAGAACTTTTAATGGTTGAGATAAGTTTCTAACTTATTTGATTATAATTTCATTGTCTGTCTATGAATATTTTTGGGATATGTTATAAATTATGAACGTTCATCTTGGTTTTATGGACTAAAATTATTAATATTTTCGTATTTTTATTGTTTTCTAATTTTAATTTTAATTTTATTTTTAATGAATAATATTTCTATCGTGTTTCTCAACATACATGCAAGATCCATTTGATCACATTTCCATCATGAATTCTATTTTACTTATATTTGCATAATAACAACTATTCTATACTATATATCATAGCATAACAATACATTGAACGTAATGCCATAATTTTGATTGAGTGCAACTTTGGATATTTTTTAATTTTAGCAGATCTTATATTTTTTTAAGTTAACGTGTTTATTGAGAAAAAAAATCATTTATTTTTCTTCTTTTGATTATCTTATATTCAAAAAAATTAAAATTTTGTAATCATGACAAATACATTTTTGTTTGTATTTTGCATCTTTGAATTTTTTTATTTGAAGGGTGGGTGTTGACTTCAATTGAGTGTTTTGACTAAAATCCTAATTTTCTAGAGTTTTGATTTGTTTTTTAATCTTACAAAATTCTATTATTAGTAATCTCTTAAAATCAATTTCATCTCTTACATTAATTCTACACAAACAGGAATGTCAAAACAAAATTAGTGTGCCAAATAAATGATATTAATTCCAACATAACTAATTTATGCGTAACTTAAGGAGGAAATTACAAAATCCTCTCCAGAAACACTCTTCCAAAAAGAATCATAATTAATAAAAAAAAAAAAAAAAAAAGTAGAGGTAAATTCATAATAAGAAACTTCCAATTTAGTTGTCCATCAGTTCATAATGTTTCTGTTTTTTATTATAATTTTTACATATCAACTAAGCAAAACTAAAATATAATTTCAGTTTCAAATTTTAAAAATTCCGAAAATAAGGCCATTAATATGAAATAAGTTTAATACCTTGATTGATGCAAATAAAAAGTCAAATAAATAACTTGATTTAAATATTTCCGTAAATTTAGCTATTAAATCATTGTACTCCTTACATAAAACCTCTTATATAAGAACTATGTATTCTCTTTTGCAAAGAGTATAGTGTGAATAGTCCAATGTTAATTTGTATTCCTTCTTTTGGTTCTTTATATCAAACTAGAAATCCAACAATATATATTCTACATCTTTGCTACAGAAGATTATGAAGTTATTTCCAATTTTAGATGTGAAGTTCATCATGGTCTCCCTACATCAAGTACCAATTTGGTGTTTATAGGTTTATTTTTATTTTTTTTTCTTTTGAAAAATTATTTTTACTTAATTTGATATGGTTTTGCTTAATATAATTACACTTAAATGTTTACTTTAATGTCCATAGATAATGTATATTTGTTATAATTGTTATATTTGTATGTGTATAGGGCGTCTATATACTTGATAAATTACAAACATTTTGTGGTTATTTTTTTTAATATTCTTACGTATATAAAATCTTCTCATTTAGTCTTGCTTTTGTTGTTTTAATTATTCTATTTTTCTTCCAAATATCATATTTTATGTGTTCTTGAGTTATTTTATATATATATATATTATGTTATTGAGTTTGCTTTTGTATTTATTACATCCCCGTATAATTTAAAGATTTTTTTTGGAACACTTTCATTGCTCATTCTCTTTTTAGTAGATTCTATTATGTTTTCTCTTAGTACTAATTTTTTTTTTATGATTAATATGTTTAGGCTTGAGAATTTAATTTGACACGCCTAATTATATGAATGTTTTTAGTTATTTCTCATTATAAATTTTCTGTCAAGTTAATTTTCACAATCAATAGAACTTGTGTTTATACCTTCTGAGCCTTCGACGACTGGAGCTAAAAACAATGCTAATGCAATTTCAGTTATATTCATCATACATTTTTTGTCAAATTATTTTTCAAAAACAACAGAATTTGTGTTTATACCTTCTGAGTCTTTGGGGGAGCTAAAACAATGCTAATGCAAGTGAACTTCGTGATAGGCCATAATTGAAGGAAAGTGACAAGGGTGATTCGAGCATGGTGATTTTAGCCATTGCGAGTGATTGTGTTTTTAGAGCAAATTATTGGTGCATCATCAATGATATCAAGGAAACAAGATTGACTTTTGACTCTTTTACAACTCGGCATACCCGACTCAAAAGAAATAAAGGTAGCTCATGGAATATTAGAGTTATCGTTTGGAAATACGTTTGACTCAGTTATTTTTCATTCACAACATTGTAACTTTAGAAATAGCTTGATGAATGGAGATTATTTTTCCTCATAATTGTATTTGTATAAATTAAAATGTAAATACTAATTTGTATTTTTAGTCTTGAAAATATATTAAGGTCCTATCATAATAATTTAGAATTACAAAATAATGATGAATGATATATAGTGTATGGCAATTTAAGTATTCTTATTTATATTTTGTTGAAGTACTATTTTAGAATTATTTGAATTTTCGATATTTTTTTTTTTTTGATAACCCATGTGTACAAGCTTACAATAGACTAATTCTAGACCCTCAGAACCCTTGCCCTAGAGCCCTGAAGGATGTAAATCGCAGGATGTGTCTCCACCAAGCCTCGGGATCCCACCATACTGCTGTAGACTCTGCGCACAAAGGGGTATTCACCACAAATGACCCTTAGATAGACCCATAGAAATGCTTCCATCCAAGTTTCAAAATGGGATTTGAACCCCCACCCTTACCGCTGGAGCAAGCCTTATGAATTTTCGATATTATTGTATATATAGACTACCGACAAAGTTACAATAAAGTCAATGTTTATGGGATCACATGATATCAATCAAGTATATTATGTATAAATATTAAAATTCGACAATTAGATATACATATTAAACAATATCCATTACTTTTCTACTTGAGCATGGCTCGGTGAAATTTTTTATACTTAATTTATGATTACATAATTATTATTTGGTTGTTGGAGCGACTTCAAATATTTGAGTTGTTTAATATATCTTATATATATATATATCTAATCTAATACATATATATATTTGAAGGGTGGGTGTTGACTCCAATCATGCAAATTTGACTCAATTCTTTTTTCTTAGAATTTAGAGTTTTTTTTATTGTCAAAAAATTAATGATTGGGTAATCTCTTATCTACAATTTGAAAGTTTTTTAGATTTTAAATCAATTGTTGAAGATTATTGTATAGCTAATTAATTGATTTGCCGTTTCTCTTTTTAAATAATTGATTTGCCAAAATTATGCCACACAAATAGTTTCCTTTATGAAGGAAAAATAATTGGAATATGAATTTAATACATTTTAAAACTGCACGTTACAAGCTTAAGATTTTCAAATTTGTCTTAATTCTTAATTGATATCCTAAGATCATGCCCACAAAATATTTGTCCATAATTACGGCATTTAGTATTGGAATATAGATCATTATAAAAATCGACTTCTTAAATTTTGCTCTGAACATTGGTCAGGCCTTTGCTCATTCTTTAGTTTTAAATCCCTTTCATCTTCAATAATTTAACCTACTTTGTTTCTCTATATTTTTGTTTTCTTTCTTTTGCATTATAGATTAACCATGTATTTTTTTTTTCCAGGTTCGTGTTTGAACGTCTTGAACTTTTGTTCATAATAATATTCTTCGTGCTTTTGCACATTTTTTTAATTTCATATACTTTTTCCCTTCGATTATTTAATTTACTGTATTTTTTATATTTTGTTCTTTTATTGAAATTTTTAGATATCTTAGATCTAATGTTGTTGTTTTTTTACGCAGAAGAGGTTTCAATGAAATTGAATCTAATGAATTGTAAGTTTTCGGTTGGTAGCATAATTTTCATTGTGGCATCATAGAACTTTTTCAGATCCTAAGATCAAATCTAATTTTTTGAATTATTCATATTGATATTTTTTATTTGCTTTCAACCAATTATATTTATGAACATTGATATTCTGGAACAGAGAGATGTTAACTAAAAGCTAAAAGGTATACAAATATGGAGAAGGGTTCTATAATTTTTTTTCCTTTCCATTTTTTTAGAATATATCATCCATTAATTATTTCCTTCTTCAAATTTATCTTTTGTGTTAATTTTATTTTCATTTTAAAGTGCTCAATTTTAATTTTGCTTCGAACATTGGTAAGGCCTTTGCTCATTCTTTAGTTTTAAATCCCTTTCATCTTCGATAATTTAACCTACTTTGTTTCTCTATATTTTTGTTTTCTTTCTTTTCCATTATAGATTAACCATGTATTTTTTTTTCCAGGTTTGTGTTTGAACGTCTTGAACTTTTGTTCATAATAATATTCTTCGTGCCTGTGCACATTTTTTTAGTTTCATATCCTTTTTTCCTTCGATTATTTAATTTACTGTATTTTTTTATACTTTTTTCTTTTATTGAAATTTTTAGATATCTTTAGATCTAATGTTGTTTTTTTACGCAGAAGAGGTTGAATCTAATGAATGGTAAGTTTATGGTTGGTAGCATAATTTTCATTGTAGCATCATAGAACTTTTTCAGATCAAATCAAATTTTTTGAATTATTCATATTGATATTTTTTATTTGCTTTCAGCCAATTATATTTATGAACATTGATATTCTGGATAAGAGAGAGTTAACTAAAAGCTAAAAGGTATACATATATGGAGAAGGGTTCAATAATTTTTTTTCCTTTCCATTTTTCTAGAATATATCATCCATTAATTATTTCCTTCTTCAAATTTATCTTTTGTGTTAATTTTATTTTCAATTTCAAGTGATCAATTTTGTGATTTTATATGAATTTTACGATATTTTTTAGGTTACATGAGTTTTATGACATACATGTTATATTTTTCCACAATGCATTAATTTATTAATAAAAATATTGCGTAACCAAATAGAATGTTTGAGTAATTGCATTACATTTTAAGGTGCGTATAGGCAATTGTCTCTAGCAAATAGCTACAAGTTGGTCACTTTGGCATTTGCACTATGTAATTATAGGATTTTGGCGCTTTGCATCCTGATTTAAAATTTCTGGTACTTTGTACCATGAAAATATAATTTATTAGACACATTACACTATAATGTGTGTTTTTATGAGATTATTCATTGGTAGAAGGGCATAATAGTTATTTTCGATTTTCTTTGACACTTTGCACACTGGCAATATAAATTTCGCACCCTAGAAATATAGAATGTTGATATTTTACACCCTATATTTATAAAATGTTGTGCTTTTCACCCCGATTTAAAATTTTTGGCATTATGCACCCTAAAAATATAATATGTATGACATTTTGCACCCTAATGTGTTTTCCTTAAGAAAATTCATGAATGTCGTTGGTGTTGAGATAAAATGATCATTTATATGCACAACAAACATAAAAATGTTATTATTAATTTAATTTACTTAAGTTTACGATAAATTATTTTAACATTTTCTCTCGATTAAATTTAGATTAAAAAAAAGACATTGTCTTCATTTAAATTTCAAGTATCCTCTAGGATTATTTAGTTTATATCTAAAATACATGTTTACAAAATTGGCATGTCATTTACATTATCTAAATTAACATATTAATTCGAGGTTGAAAATGCCAAAAATTATATTTTTTTTTGTTGCAAAAGGTCAACATTCAATATTTTCAGGGTGTAAAGTGTCAAATACTTTTAGGGCGCAAATGCCAACAATATTAAATAGTCACTATTATACCCTTCCATCAAATAATTTTTTCTTCAAACCATACACTAGGATGCAAAGTGCCAAGTAAATTGTATTTTCAGGACACCAAGTACCAAAATCCTATAATTCTAAGGTACAAAGTGCCAAAAACTCTCAAAATTATCATACAATTTAATAAACCACTCAAACAAAAATCCTACAATAGTTAAACTATTGTAATACCACAAAAATTTCACAATACACTAAACATATAAGAGAAAAATAAATATAAGCTTAAGTTATATTTACTTAAAAAGAAGATTGTACCGAGGTCAAACTATGCAAATATTTTCCTGTAATAGTTATAAAAAAATGCAAGTTAGAAGTTCTTAGACAGAAACAAACTTAAAAATGAGATCAAGTCAATAAAGAATTAATTAGATGATTAAATGATAACATATGAGAATAAATCAAAATATGTCTTTTTTTTTCCCCCTTTCATTTACACATAATATGTCTGGATTTGATCCATGATTTACTTACTTTTTCAATGGGTTAATGCAAATTTATTTCTCTGTAAATTGTTTGAAATGCATAATCTTTGATCCCAAACCCTCCGCACCTCCCCGATTTGGAAAATAGCATTTTACCCGTCTTGTGAAATTTTTAAATTAGCAGTTTGCCTCCTTCCAATGGAAAGTATAACGCACTCCGAAATTGAGAGTATGCATGAAAATTGTTGCTTAAAAAGATTAAAGTACCCATAAAGGGATATAAAGTCCCATATTTATTATAATATATGGGGTAAAGTGTCACATATATCATAGCATGAGGGGTAAAATACTACGTTTATCTAAGTATGGGGTTAAAAGTGCAATATTGTAAGTTGATTGGGTCAAACTATAGTATATAAGAGGGGTATCACTTTCAATTTATAATTTTTTAGTTTAAAAATGTCAGAAAAATAATATAAAACTTTTATATGGAGATAAATAGTTAGTAACTCCTTTTTTGCTTATACTAAAGAACCAAGTTGAGGTATGTCATATCAATAATCTCACAAAAAATGGTATTATATCAAATAATAATTTAATATTGTGTTGTGCGTAGCACGAGTATACGCTAGTATATATATATAGGAGAATGGTCTTTTGACCCAAATCATGCAATTTTGACTCAATTCTTTTTTCTCAGAATTTTGAATTTTGTTTATTATCAAAAAATTAATGAATGTGTAAATCTCTTATCTACAAGATGAAAGGTTTTCAAATTTTAAATCAATAGTTAAAGATTATTTTTTAGCTATTAATTGATTTGCCAAAATTATGCCACATAAATTGTTTCCTTTATGAAGGAAAAAGAATTGCCAAAATTATGCCACATAAATGAACGTTACAAGTTTCAAATTTTTAAATTTGTCTTAATTCTTAATTGATATCCTAAGATCATGCCCCCAAAATATTTGTCCATAATTACGGAATTTAGTATTGGAATAGAGATATGAATTATATAGGTCATTATAAAAATCGACTTTTTAAGCAAAATATTGCTCCAAACATTGGTCAGGCTTTGCTCATTCTTTAATTTCAAATCCCTTTCATCTTCAATAATTTAACCTACTTTGTTTCTCTATATTTTTGTTTTCTTTCTTTTGCATTATAGATTAACCATGTATTTTTTTTGCAGGTTCGCGTTTGAACGTCTTGAACTTTTGCTCATAATAATAATCTTCGTGCCTTCGCACATTTTTTTAATTTCATATCCTTTTTTCCTTCGATTATTTAATTTATTGTATTTCTCTATAGGTTTTTCTTTTATTGAATTTTTAGATATCTTTAGATCTAATGTTGTTGTTTTTTTACGCAGAAGAGGTTTCAGTGAAATTGAATCTAATGAATTGTAAGTTTTCGGTTGGTAGCATAATTTTCATTGTAGCATCATAGAACTTTTTCAGATCCTAAGATCAAATCTAATTTTTTGAATTATTCATATTGATATTTTTTATTTGCTTTCAGCAATTATATTTATGAACATTGATATTATGGATCGGAGAGATGTTAACTAAAAGCTAAAATGTATACAAATATGGAGAAGGGCTGGAGAAAATAATCCTATATTTTTTTTCCTTTCCATTTTTTTAGAATATATTGTTTCCTTCTTCAAATTTATCTTTTGTGTTAATTTTATTTTCAATTTCAAGTGATCAAAATTTGTCTTCAAATTTACATTGGGTTGAATTAAAATTTTAATTTTTTAGCACGTGGAGATTCTTTATTGATTGAATTATTAAAAAAATATTGTACTTATGTCTAATATAAAGTTTGTTATTTGTTTTAACTTATCCATTCCAAGTTATTTTAAGTGGTCAATTTTAGATAGAAGTCATAGATCATACCAATCTAACAATATATTAAGTTTTACTCTTTTTATATATAATAATCTCCAAGTTTTCATGAATTTTATGTTGTAAGTTTAATTGTTTTAGTCTCACAAGTCAGTAACTTACATTGTAGAAAATCTTATTTTAATTATTTTTATCATGTTACAAGTATGAATTTTTTAAGTAGACATTTGTGTACCATAAAAGAGAAGCAATGAAAAAATCCACTCATAAAATTTTATTTTCAATTGGTCTTTAACTTTTTCTTGATATAATTCACGTTTCATAGAAATTATTGGTGTCGAAATAAATAATCATAGGGTTAAATACAGAGTCCCCCCTTAAAGTATAGGGGGTGGTATCAATTATCCCCTTAAAGTATCGGTTGTAACATTTACCCCCCTCTATTATAGTTTTGTACTTTAATTAATTCTATATGTCCTCGACCTCATGAAGGTCAGTCTTTTGTTTTACATATTTATTTATTTTTATTAAAATTCTTCTTTTAATTTTTTCTTATGTGGATACTACAAACTATTAAAAATATTTGTATTATAATAAATATTGTTTTTAAAATATGATCTTATATTAAGTAGTTTTTTTAGCAAGTAATTATTTATGAAGTAGTATATAATTAAATTTGTAAAAGATTTTGAAGTTTTTGTTTTCACATTTTGATGATTCTATATCATATATATGCTTTTATAAAATTTTAACTTAAAATAGTTATGTGCATAGCACGAGTTTTAATATTTATTAATACATGTTTAACTAAGACGTTAAATATGACTATAGCCATAGGTTATGATTGCCAAAAATAACCGATTTTAGTATTTAGGTTAACCCATTAGGTTAACTTTTAACATTTATTTTTGTTTAATTTTGTCATGTCTATATTTCATAAAACAAAGATAATAGCAAGAAGACCGAGTGCGAGAAGAATATGAAACATGATTGAGGTTGCTGCATTATATATTTTTGCAATTGTTTCAAATTTGTTATACTTATTTGATAATTATCCTTAATCTATGTAACACTTCCGAATAATATATGGTTGATAGTTATTTGTCCTTAATCAATGTCAAACATAATTTCTTTTTTTTAAGGCATAATCTATGTCAAACTTGATAATAAATATTTTTATAGATAGGAGTATTATGTTAGGCTTAAATGAATTAAATTCTATATATTTACGATACTTTTTAGTAGATTGTACTTCATGTTCCCACCAAAATACATAAATTTTCTAATTAGTCAATATTTTTCATAATTCTTTGAGTTTAAGATTTACATTTTATATATATACTGAACTTTGTTTGAGCATTATTTCTTCTTCCTCTTAGCACTATGCTTATAATAAAAAATTTAATCTCACATTATTTTTGTTTCTTCTTTCACGTTATGGAGAAAAATATGTCAATTTTATTATGTCGATCTTATATGTATAACTTAAGAAATTTACTTATTACCCACAACCCAAGCATTTTATATTTACTCAACTCCAACGAAGCTCGCGAGGGCCACCTTGCTTTGTCTTGGCCTGGCAAGTTACCCTCGGTCTAAGACTGGTAGCCACGAAGAGCGCCAACATAAGCAGGTCGGCATGTCCAACCAACCATGACCGAGGGAGTATGATAAAGGGTTGTTTGGTGTTGGGACGGGCATTTTCTAGGCTGGTTTTTGTTTAACTATTTTTAGAAAAATAAATTATTTATTATGTATTTTCCAAGATTCCATCTGAAGTGAACGAATATGTAAATAATTATCCTCATTACTTAATTAACCAAACTACTTCAAATCAAGTATGACAGATGTAAATATGAAAGTAAGCAATCAAAGTGATTGAATGCTTTTTATGTAAAACAATTGAATTAAGTTGCTAATTATAATCATAATAATCCTGAACTCAATTAACTATTTTTACGGGGGTGTTCCAGTAACTAAGGTTTCTTATTAGAATTACATATTCAACTAAATCAATTAATCGTTTTTATAAATATTGACATTTATCCAAAACTATATGTAAATGTCATACATTGAGCTTAATCATCAATTTTATTTATATAAATAATAATTTTTCATTCCAAATTTCTTTTTATATATATATATGAGTTAGATAACCCATATTAGTATATCTTACCATAAATATTACTTAAAACAATAGTTTTAACGTAATTTATGCATAACACGAGATTATGTGTAATTTCGAAACTATTTGTTTTCATGAAGCTCTCTTATTTTTCTTAGTTTAGTAATTTTTCTTACAATTTTTTCTTAATGTTTTCAAAATATTACCGAATTTTTTTAAATATTTAGCTAACTGAAACATACACTCTAAATGAAATTTTAATTCATGGTGAAATGCTTATCACTAAATCAAATGAAGGACAAAATGAACATTATATTTATTAGAATCAACCTATAAACTATTAAACAAGAATTTAGTGATTCCGTGCATAGCACGGGGTACGCTTTTCTCCTTTTGGATGTTCGAAGAAGGAAATTCTACTCTACCATGATCCGCTGGCTGATCTACGGGTGATTGTTCAGCCCTTCCACTATTCATAAACTCCCTGCACATAGTGCCTATGATAGACCTCAGATCAGCGACGGTCGTGCGGATAGGTGCATCGTCCTGGGGGATGACTGGTGGAGCTTATTGCTGTTGAGCCGCTCGAGATTGATTATCGGGCTCATTGTTAACTGAGTTTTGTGCTCCGGTCGCGTGAAAAGGCTCTCCTCGAATATATGTATTTCTCCTCGTAGTAGGCATTTTTCGATCTAACACCCAAATAAGGCCCCTCGGTGGGCGCCAATTGATCTTACGTGGTTTCGTATATGATCAAAGAAGCGAAGACTGTAATTAAAGATAGTATTAGATGAATGAAAGATCAGTAATATATATCCCGGACGTGCGAGTACATATTACAAATGATGGGGGTCCTATTTGAGCATTATAGAATGCCGTACAAGCTAGAGGAATAATACAAAATAAGTGACCTAAGCTAACTTTCCAAGATGACTTCGAGCAGCAGCTTATTGTCGAGAGCACCTGGGAAAGCGTGTCTGGCGTCATAAATGCTGGTGGTATTTATAGTTGAAATGGTGAACTAGCTGGTCCATCCGCAGGGATATATTTCTCGGCCCAAAGGCTTGGGCCTTTGATCGGCCCAACAGTAACCCCCGATCATGAGCTCTCTCTGGGCGATCGGATTGCAAAGACTATGACTTGGGCTCGATTCTATACTTCCAAGATCGGGATTCATATTTTTCGCTCTTGTCGGGGCTCTTCAAAGTAGATTCCAAAATATCCCTCATCAAATTTAATTAAAAACTTTCGTTCATCCCAGTCTATATAAAATCCAATATCATAACCTATCATAATTTCAAAATCATCTCAAAGACTATTGCACAATGATTATCGAATTTGATTGATTGCATCAATCGATTGCATTCGATTTTTGCATTTCGTGTACATGATGAATTGTAATTTTCAAGCAATCAAATAAACTTTCTCGAGCTTTTATGTTTTCTAGCATAGCTATTAACTTTCTTGAGCTTTTAACTTTGTTTTTTTTTTAATTAAAATTTTAAAATACTTTAACATATAGCGATTTTTTTTTAAATATCGACAAATGACTCTACGTAAAGTTTCTTCAATTTATCATATTTAAAAAATACTCAATATCATAAACTAACTAATCAAATTGATATTTATAACTTTTTTTTGGTTTTCCAAGGGTTTAATCCCTTTTGAGGTGGGTTGGGCACATTAAGTGGGTTCCTCTCCCAACAGGAATTCGAACCTGAATTCTTTATTTTGTAGTGACTAGTCCCTTTCAGTAGACCAATAATATGTTGGTAATTGACATTTATAATTGATATTACTGTATAATAATAATAATACATTCGCACGATTAAGGTTCTTCTCACATCTAATTGACAAAAATTGCAATTGGTTAAACTGGGATTCCCCGAAACTTCCTCCAATTTAATTTGCAAAAGGAAAATTGGAAAATTCAATTTAAAAAAAAATTTCCATGTATATTACTACCCTGTGATATTGAAAACCTGCAAAAAATTATCCTATGAATTTTTTTTTTGCACCAGATTTCCTTGTGTTTTCAAAAACCCCGCAAATTACACACATTCTTCAATAAACATTGACACCGTTAATTTTTAATTGAATTGCCTAAATTACCACTTATATATTAATAAAAAATTATATTTTTATTAACGGGAAAAATGCATATTACTATCATGTGATATCGAAAACCTGCAAAGACTACCCTGTGATTTTTCTTTTGCACCATACTTTCTTGTGTTTTCAAAAACCTTACAAATTACACCCATTCTCATTGACACCGTTAATTTTTAATTGAATTGCCTAAATTACCCCTTATATATTAATAAAAAATTATATCTTTACAATTACAAAAACTCTCACTAATATATAAAGGAGTTTAAAAGAAAAGAAACAACATTATGGGTATAGTATAAAAGTATAAAGGAGTTTGAACAATCGTTTAAAAGTACAAGAATTTTTTGCCCAAACATTTAAAAATATGAGTTACTTTTCTACAAACATTAAGAAAAACATAGAAGTTTTTTGCAAACATTTCAAAGCATAAGGAAGTTTGACGAAAATTTCCAAAAGTACAAGGAAGTTTTTTGCAAACTGTAGGAAACACAAGGAACTTTTACGCAAACTTTAAAAAACACAGGGAAGTTTTCTGCAAAGATTCAAAGGTACAAGAGCATTCTTGTCAATCTGAATGAAAAATTACGTCATAAACAAAAAAAAAGATAGCATTTTTGGCGGGTAGAATACACGCACGTCCAAAAATTGACGAAATGGGTGTAATTTGCAGGATTTTTTAAAAACACAAGAAAGTTTGGTGCAAAAAAAATTTCACAGGGTAATTTTTCGTAGGTTTTCGATATCACACGGTAGTAATATGCATTTTCCCCCACCTACATGGCCCCACGACGGCAGGAAAAGGGTTTCCCAGTTGGCCCTTTCTATATATAAAATTATATAACCTTCAATGTATATGAATATAGAAACCTCATCTTCAAAATTAGATTTTCATCATTTCGATTACTGCTTCAGTTCTAGCATATATTATTATCTTCAATATATTTCGGACGTCTATATATATATACCTTCTCCATCAATTACACAAATCTTCATACTTCTACTCATACTTCTTGCGATCGATCGACATGCATGATGGGGTCGTCCATTACTTCGTTTGTTAAAAGCACTGCCTTCATCCTTCATCGTTACCGCTCTTCTCACTTTCATGCAGCTCAAATATCAGGGAATGAGTGATGACAAAAACCCATTTCTAACACATCCTGGCCTACACGATGAGAGTCGCCATTTCCTATTCACTCTTGTACTATTTAACGTACTTGCTGCACCTGCACCTCAATGTTATAGCAACTACTAATTAATTATTTGGTTCCTTTTTTCACTCGTCATTGTCTGGTGCTTCTATGCAACGTATCAATTGCATCACTCGCATCAATTTTCTATCCCGACTCAGTCAGGCCTTTCCTCTACGTCATTTTCATTCTTATATCTTCAACCGAATTGTTTTATCGTATGTACCGAAAAATTCTTGAGAAATATTATGAGGAACACATCGCTCGTGGAAGGGTACGTGTTTGTCGGTTTTTCGACAATTTACGTGATCGAATTTTTGAAAATAAATGGATGCTCCCCAGGTGAATTTGATATCATATTTTTGTGTTAAATATTAGTTTGTCTGTATAGTAGAGCTAAATGCGTAAGTACCATGCCCTGTGTTTTGTCTAATTAGCAAAAAAAATTATATGTTAATCTTTTTTTAACAAAATCCCCTTATGCTCTTTTTAATTAGCAAAAAATCCTATTTAAATATTTAATATTCTTCCGTAAATTATAGGGAGGTATGGTCAATATCTTAAGTGAAAAGGTGGTTATGTCAGTTTTTAAAGTTAATAGAGGAAATATTGCAAAATTTTAAGGTGAATACAGATGTTTTTGCATATTTTGGTGGGGGTATAATAGTCATTTTATTTTGGGAGGAGTATTTTGCAAATAAAAATTAGCACATAGGGGTGTGATCATATAAATAACACAGGGAACTTTTTATAGTTAGACAAAATATAGGGATTATTTTTACATTTCACTAGTGTTTTGTATAAAAGTGTCAAGTAATATGTAATAGCTAGGAAAAGCTATCCCCCTCCTGCATGGTTGGTCCTATTGTAATAAATTACTTTCATACATTAATTTAAGGAGCTGTGTAAGGTACTATTATTGTCGGATCATGAATGGTTAATAATGATTTTTTATACATGGATCAATTTTTTTTTTCTGTTTTGGTTATCTTGGAAATTTCCGATAACTTTTCATAAAAGTTTCGGATAAATTAAGGAAATTGAATTTGTATTTATTAAATTAAGTAAAGTAAAAGAATTTCAAGACAAACAAATAGTTTTAGAATTACACCTAATTTTGGTTTTCATTGATTGAAAAATGAAAATAAATCGATATTTCAACATAACGGTGAAAATACTAACTATTTTGGTTAGAATTTATGTAAAAAAACTATGGCAAATTTATGTAATTGTCAAATATATACAAATGAACAAACCAATATATAAAGAGAAGGTGAAAATGGAGAAAGCAAGTAATTAAAGAAAGAAAAATAGAATAGAGACAATGGAGAGAGATAAAGTAGAGGATGAAGACTGAAAGAGAAAGCGGCTTAGTGCTGCTCTCTAAAAGAATTATTGTTGCTTGACATTTTTTTCTCTTGAATAAAATGAATAGTATAATTTAATTATGGGCCAACATAATTATAATATGGATTATTAGAGTGTGAGATAATGAAGAGAGAATTTCGAGTGTAAATTTTTAAATTTGTAGGCCGAGAGAAAAGGCTTATATGAATATGACTCATAGACTACCATAATTTAATTATGGGCCAACTGATTTGAATGTCGACTTATTTCTTTTGATGGCCTGAGTTAAATTTTTATATTGATCTGATGTAATTAAGAAAAATATAGATGAGGCTAAATTTAAATATTTAATTTAGTATTAATTGGATATGATATTTAAGATCAGACTAGAGTAAATACACATTTGCATCATATATTTTGTATTATGAATTTTTTTTAATCGAATCAGATCCACGAAACTCTAATTTAATAAATATCATAATAAATCGAATCGAATTCGGATTAAAATCCTCCCATTAACAGCCCTAGCAGTACTAATCTGTGCCTAGATTGTAGGCTTAAATTCATGTTCTGTCGGTCTTACCGTCAAAGATTTATTTAATAGTTTGAGCCACACCGGAGCTTGAATTCTTAACGGTCATCCCAATTGCGTTGAAACTAATATAATCTGGGGAAGGTATTTGGGCTCATTCGGCCCAAAAATAGAAGTTGAACTATTATGGCCCAATAATTGGATGGACAAGGACAATATAATTCGATTTAATTTTCTACGTAAAACTTTTTATTAATCTTCAAATGTTTATACTGTATTATATATATGTAATATTAACTTAATCCCGTACTATACATAATGTTACGTTAAATTATCATTTTAAATAATAATTTTATGGTAAGATATATTACTAATATGAGTTAGATAACTCATATACAAAAAGTTTTCAAAAAAAAAAAAAAAACTCATATACAAAAAGAAATATGGAATGAAAAATTATTATTTATATAAATTAAATAAATGATTAAGCTCAATTTATGACATTTACACAATGTTTTGGATAAGTGTCAATATTTATAGAAACAATTAGTTGATAAATTGAATATGTAATTTAGGATGAGTTTGGTCCAGCGATTGGAGCTCTTAAAATTACTTTTACATCTCTATTGTGATTTTTGAAGTGTTTGACCCCGATTATAAAAATTACTTCTGTTCAATCGTGATTTTCATGGTGTTTTTCCCCCAAGATCATAATCACTTTTGGGATCCTCCAAAGCAAAAAATCAACTTATTTAAGAAGCAACTAAAGTGTTACTTTATACAAAAGTAATTATTCTATAATTAATTATTATCATAATCAATTATTACTAAAATCAATTTTAGTAAAATTAATTATCCTATAATTGTTTTCCGAATCGCTAGGTCAAACTCACCCTTAATAAGAAACCTTAATTACAGGAACACCCATAAATAGTTAATTGAGGTAGGTTTACTTAATTATGATTAAAAGACTTTAATTAGCAACTTAATTCAATTAGTTTGGATGCCTACTTTCGTATTTGCAACTAATATACTTGCTTTAAAGTAGATTGGTTGATAATAGCAATCGGGATAATTACTTTAAGTGAAATCAAAAACTTCAAGAGGTTAAAATATTTACAAAATCAATACATAAAACATAATAAATAATTTATTTTTTCAAAAATAGTTAAACCTAGAAATTGCCCGTCCCATCACCAAAAAACCTCATATCCCACTCCCTCGGCCAAGGATGGTTGGCCCTGCCGACATGCTTATGTTGATGTTGGCGCTCTTCGCGACTTACCATTTTTTAATAAAGTTTGATTCTATCTTAAATTTGGGCTATTTTAAGGGAAAAAAAATATTATCATGACTCGTTTGGCTTTGGATTTTAGTTGTGCTTTCTAGTATCAATATCAGGAAAGAATTTGCAAGGCATGACTTTCGTTTAATTGTAATCATGTTCTTCATACTTGTTAATTAATTTGAAGAAGACTTTGTACTATTTCATCAAAAAGAAAACACTTTGTACTACAGTATTTTCCTGTTAAAATCAGATTTATTGCTTACCTTGTCCAAATCTTGCTACACATTATTATTATACATTTCTACTTCAATTAATTGTAAGAAAAAGAAGGAATTATTTGATCTTAACTCCAATACATTTGTTTAATTATGCAATTCAATCCCAACTCGCCTCAAAAGAAATCAAGTCATTTGTTGATAACTATTTTTTTTATAAATTACCGAAATTAGTGATTGATGCATATATATGAACTGTTTATATATTTATAAGCAGGATTTTTCTAGGGTGCGGGCGCCCGAGTTACGCCCTCACATGCGGGAAAGTTAATCAGGTTGTTCATTTGGCTTAGATTAATCTGGACCGTTGATTAGGTAACTTGGTCAAAGTCAATTGGTAACTATTGACTTTAATTAATTTATAATATACCTAATTTACCCTTGTAATTAAACTTTTTTTTTTAAAAAAAAATCGGCCAGTATATGAAATTACCACTTTACCCCATCTTATTAATTGAGTTTGACAATTTTGCAAATTGACCCTAATGTTCCACGATTTTACGAATTTAATTATTTAGCTTCTAAAAAAATATAAAAAAAACATTCTTTCATATAAAAAGACCTCGTTACCCCCAAATTTGATAATAATTGAGTTTGACAATTTTGCAAATTGACCCCTATGTTCCGCGTTTTTACGGATTGAATTATTTTGCTTCTAAAAAATATAAAGGCCACCTCGTTTCATATAAAAAGACCTCGTTACCCCCAAATTTGATAATAATTGAGTTTGACAATTTTGCAAATTGACCCCTATGTTCCGCGATTTTACGGATTGAATTATTTTGCTTCTACAAAATATAAAGGTCACCTCATTTCATATAAAAAGACCTCGTTACCCCCAAATTTGATAATAATTGAGTTTGACAATTTTGCAAATTGACCCCAATGTTCCGCGATTTCACAAATTGAATTATTTTGCTTCTAAATAAATATAAAAAAACCGCCTGTCATATAAGAAGGCCGCTTTACCCCCAATTTTGATAATTATTGACTTTGACAATTTTGCAAATTGACCCCTATGTTTTTCGATTTTACAAACTGAATTATGTTGCTTCTAAAAAAATAAATATAAACGCCTCTTATATAAAAAAGACCGTTTTACCCCCAATTTTTATAATAATTGACTTTGACAATTTTGTAAATTGACCCCTATATTTTACGATTTTATTAATTGAATTATTTTGCTTCTAAAAAAACAAAAAATCGTCTGTCATATAAGAAAGACCGCTTTACCCCCAATTTTGATAATAATTGACTTTGACAATTTTGCAAATTGACCCATATGTTTTGATGTTGGTCCCAAGTGGTCAGTTGAGGTCTAGAGGGGGGGGGGGGTGGTGAATAGACCTCAAGACTTTAAAAAATTTCTTAAACTTTTCTTCTATAAGTAGAGTTCGCTCATCAGCAAAATAAGATGACTGAGCTGATTTTGCACTCAGCTTATCAGCAGAGTAAGCTGATCTTATTCGTGAGACTACTATGTTGATTTAGCACTTAGCTTATTCAGTAAAGTAGACTACTATGCTGATTTTGCTCATCAAACTTATATAATCAGAGTTTCAAACAATGATGCAGCGGATAATGTATATGTGTTTTTCAAACAATGTTTTCAACTCAATTAAACTTTTAAAGCACAAAGAAAGTTTTACCCCAAGTTGGAAATTCCTCAATTTAAAAGACTCTTCTTTTAAATTATTTACTTAGCTTATGAAATATACAATGCAAGACAAATAAAGTAAATAACACAAGGAATTTTTATAGTGGTTATACAGGAACAAATCCTCTTAATCCACTCTTCCAAGTCACTTAGATCTTGGGTTATACTATAAACACGCAGTTTACAATATACTCTACTTACGCCAAAACAACAAATGAAAAGGCCGTAAGCTCACAATAAGAAATCACAAAGAAGACCTATTCTCCGAAGTAATATCACTCACAAAGATGGATATCTACTTCTCATAACACTCAGTTGAATATCACTCAGATATGCAAGGGTTTAATCTTGTTCTTCAACAATCAGCTTCGTCATAAGATGACTTAGCTTATGAAAAGATGACTCAACTGATGAATTCTTGCTCTAAAAATTTGATCTTGAAAGTGTGCAAGTCTCACTTGAATCTTCAGTTTACCATCTTTTTATACTCTTGGATTTGTAATTTTGCCTGTTGAAGGTTGGCAAAATTGCATTTTAGTCCTTGAGCAACGGTCATAATTTGAATGGTAACTTTTGCAGACTGTCGCACTGTTCACTGTACACTCTGCTGTACTTTCTGCACTGTTCACTGTACACTCTGATGTACTTTCTGTCAGCAGCATTTAATGCACTTAGCTTGTTATCGTTGGAGAGCTTACTGGCCGATTTTACTTAGCTGATGGGATCCATTCCGCTGATGATCACTAGTCTGATGCACTAGTCTGATGCACAAGTCTGATGCACAAATCTGATGCACTAAGCTGATCACTAGTCTGATGATCACTCATCTTTTTCCACTAAGCTGATTTTTACTAATCTGATTTTCACTCTTCTCATAAGATTGAATCTTCATTTTTTGAATACTTCTGTTCTTGAATGATTTTCTTTTAAACCAAGTATCTAATCTTCAAAAGTTTACTAAGCTTCAATAACTTAGTTGATGACACCTTTTTGTTATCATCAAAACCTTTAACTAAGTTATTTAACTCAACTGATAAGATCACTTAGCTGTTCTTGAGTTAATAAACTCTTCCAACAATTTCCCCCTTTTTGATGATGACAAAACCTTCAACTAAGAACGTCTTCCAAGTCTTCAGTTTAGTCTTCATACTCTAGGATTAAAATCATTAGATCCAATGCAACATTTGAGAGTTCTTAGTTGCATCTCACTTTTCCCCCTTTTTGTCATCAACACCAAAACTTAGTATGCTGAAGACAAGTAGGTGAATACTTAGCTGTTCGGGGTAGTTTGCTGTTAATTAATTCTTCTTTATACGCAAGCCAGCAGTTTGTAGTCTTCTTTATGAATTGAATTATTTTGCCTCTAAAAAAACAAAAAAAAACCGTCAGTCATATAAAAAAGACCAATTTACCCCAAATTTTGATAATAATTGACTTTGACAATTTTGCAAATTGACCCCTATATTTTCCGATTTTACGAATTGAATTATTTTGCTTCTAAAAAAACCGCCTTTCATATAAATAATTCAATTCATAAAATTGGAAAATATAGGGGTCAATTTGCAAAATTGTCAAAGTCAATTATTATCTAAATTGGGGGTAAAGCGGTCTATTTTATATGACAGACGTTTTTTGTTTTTTTGTTTTTTTAGAAGCAAAATAATTCAATTCGTAAAATCTAAAACATAGGGGTCAATTTGCAAAATTGTCAAAGTCAATTATTATCAAAATTGGGGGTAAAGCGGTCTTTTTTATATGAGAGTTGTTCTTTTTTTTTTGTTTTTTTAGAAGCAAAATAATTTAATTCGTAAAATCGCAAAATATAGGGGTCAATTTGCAAAATTGTCAAAGTCAATTATTATCAAAATTGGGGGTAAAGCGGTCTTTTTTATATGATAGGCGGTTTTTTTTTAGAAGCAAAATAATTCGATTCGTAAAATCGGAAAATTCAGGGGTCAATTGGAAAAATTATCAAAGTCAATTATTATCTAAATTGGGGGTAAAACGGTCTTTCTTATATAGTAGGCAATTTTTTTATATTTTTTTGAAGCAAAATAATTCAATTCGTAAAATCGCAAAACATAGGGGTCAATTTGCAAAATTGTCAAAGTCAATTATTATCAAAATTAGGGGTAAAGCGGTCTTTTTTATATGAGAGGCGTTCTTTTTTTTTAGAAGCAAAATAATTTAATTCGTAAAATCGCAAAATATAGGGGTCAATTTGCAAAATTGTCAAAGTCAATTATTATCAAAATTGGGGGTAAAACGGTCTTTTTTATATGATAGGCGGGTTTTTTTTTTCAGAAATAAAATAATTCGATTCGTAAAATCGGAAAATACAGAGGTCAATTGGCAAAATTATCAAAGTCAATTATTATCTAAATTGGGGGTAAAGCGGTCTTTTTTATATAGTAGGCAGTTTTTTTATATTTTTTAGAAGCAAAATAATTCAATTCGTAAAATCGCAAAACATAGGGGTCAATTTGCAAAATTGTCAAAGTCAATTATTATCAAAATTGGGGGGTAAAGCGGTATTTTTTATATGACAGGCGGTTTTTTTTTCAGAAGCAAAATAATTCAATTCGTAAAATCGAAAAACATAGGGGTCAATTGGCAAAATTGTCTAAGTCAATTATTAACTAAATTGGGGGCAAAGCGGTCTTTTTTATATGACAGACGGTTTTTTTATATTTTGTTAGAAGCAAAATAATTCAATTCGTAGAATCGCAAAACATAGGGGTCAATTTGCAAAATTGTCAAAGTCAATTATTATCAAAATTGGGGATAAAGCGGTCTTTTTATATTATAGGCGGTTTTTTATTTTATTTTTTGAAGCAAAATAATTCAATTCGTAAAATCTCAAAATATAGGGGTCAATTTGCAAAATCGTCAAAGTCAATTATTATCTAAACTGGGGGTAAAGCGGTCTTTTTATATGACAGGCTATTTTTTTATTTTTTTAGAAGCAAAATAATTATATTCGTAAAATCGCAAAATATAGGGGTCAATTGGCAAAATTTTCAAAGTCAATTATTATCTACATTGGGGGTAAAACGGTCTTTTTATATGATAGATGATTTTTTTATAATTTTTTAGAATCAAAATAATTCAATACGTAAAATCGCAAAACTTAGGGGTCAATTTGCAAAATTGTCAAAATCAATTATTATCAAAATTGGAGGTAAAGTGGTCTTTTTATATCATAAGTGGTTTTTTTATTTTTTATTTTTAGAAACAAAATAATTCAATTCGTAATATCATGGAACATAAGGGTCAATTTGTTTTTAGTTTTAATTATTTTGATTCAAAGGTTATAAATGTCTTTTATTAATTGAAGATTGTCTAAACTTTTAATTAATTTTTTTAAAAAAAAGGGTAAAAGGGTCTATTTACAGACCGAGTCAACTCGCCGAGTCACATACTAGTTACGCACGCCACATGGCATCATTTCAGGGCCATCCCACATGTGAGGGCGAGTTACGGTGCCTGCACCCTAGAAGCCCCGTTATAAGCAACAATTTATAACTTAATTTTCCAAAAGTCAAGATTTGGTAAAATATCTTATGCAATCGAAGATTCATTGTTTATGTTTCAAGTCATATTTGTAGTACAACACCTAAATGAAGTGATCATATTATTTATCTTATGTGAATATTAATATTTTGCACTTCAAAGATATATAATTTTGATACTTAGCATCATTAAATTGCATATTCTTTGATAAAATAATAGACATTTTGTACCATGTAGAATATTCAAATTGAGGGTATTGATTCAATTTCAAATTGCAAAATATCAAAATATTTTACTTGTGACACGCGTACAAACTATCAATTATTTGAATATATATTACACAGGGCCGGCTTTAGCCCTAGCCCTAGGCAATTTAGGCAATTGCCTAAGGCCTCAGCCTCTATGGAGCCCCAATTTCTTACTGCCCATATTAATATATACTATTCAATACACATATGGGCCATATATATTTATACATATTTCTTTTTAAAATATTACCATCCAAAAATCTGTATTAAAATAATTACAGCTCAACCTCCAAGGGGCCCTATCCCCTATTGACCATATTCACTAAATACCCGTATAGATATATATGTACTGCTTTACATCCATTAAAAGAAATTTAGCTAACACGAATTCCAAAGGTCATTGTTTTAAGTTTATTTTCCTCTTCCTTAAATAACTTTTTTTTCTCTCTTTCAGAAAATCATATATTTTTTTTTTCTTTAAAATTTGTTTTTTCACTCATCCATTCATTTATTTCTTTCTCTCATGCAAGGCTATAACAATTATTCATCAAACAAAATTAAGATTTCAATTTCATTCCAAATTTGGACATTTTAAATTAAGATTTCAATTTTTCATTCCAAATTTAGACAATTCTCGTATGTATTTTAAGATATGTAAAAAAAGTCAGATTTAAATTTTCACGATGAGAAAGAACATGACAAAGTTGTACTATGAATAAGATTTATCTGATAAATTTCACATATAATTTTAATTTTATTATAAACATATCACTAAGAAAAATGAAGGGGCTTTCTTTTACTATTTTGATATGGAAGGAGTAAAAATAAGGTTTTATATATAATATAAACTTTTGTTTTTTTGATATAGGGCCCCGAAAAATGTAAAGCCGGCCCTGATATTACATCCTGTTTCAAAATAATAAAATTATTTATACTAAAATATACGCAGTTTCTTGACTTTAATAGTCAGTCAATAAAAAAGTAATAATTTAAGATAGATGGAGAATCAGAGAATAAAGTTCGTATAGTATGAGTTAAGACATTTCTTGGGCATTGGGTTTTGTAGAAGAAACGGAAAGTTCATCTACAATTTCTCTTTGTCCTTTTGTCAACTAGGTCCATACTAAAAATCAAAGTGTCAAAATATGACTCATCAATCACAATTCAAGAAATTTATGTTCATCATTCTCTTAACAACTTTTTTTTCTTTGGATAGAAATGGAAGCCGGCGATTGGAGGACTCTGCTACAAGCCGATTCTAGACGGAGGATTGTCATCAAAAGTTAAATATAAATTGTTACTTCATTTTATAATATTTCACTGTTAATTTTGGATTTTCTAAATCGCTTCGATCACTTCTTTTTATGACGTGTTTGCTTAGGCTATGTTTTGATTGTGGATTTAATCAATCCTACCTTTTCAATTAATACCGTGATTGTTTTTATAAGATTTAATATTAACATTAGAGTGAAAGACAAAAATACCTTTTATATTTTGTCTAACTCTCAAAAAATTCAATGTGTTATTTTAACTCCTAAAAATTTCTCTGTGTTTGGTTATAATTACCACACTCGATCCAAGTAGAATTTGACATTTGCCTTTTGACTGATAAATTTACCCCTATGTATTGGTTTATTATTATTTTTTATTTATTTGGAAAATATTTGTTATTGATTGATTAAGGTTTTGTACTGGGGAATTATGTTACGTCGTTTCACGTTTTGACTGCAGTTTGGTTACATTGTGCTAACAACTTCAGCCGGTATCACGGACCATATATGAAGAAGCTCGCAGGTAAAGTTAACGTTCGGGGTAAAGTTCTTGGGTTCTTTTACTGAGCATGGTTATCAAGGTGTTTGTACCCAAAAAATCACCCTCGATAAATCGAGGAATGACGGCTCGATGATTAGCCAAAAATGGCAATAAGGCCGAACCAAGTCGCTCCAAACGGGTCGAACCAGATCGGACCCAGGTTGGACCGAAAATGAACCGACCGAGATAATAATTTGGTCATGAGACCAATTTCGAAACTTAACCCAATTTGCACAATTAATTAATTTTAGGCCAAGCATAAATTAATTAATTGATAGGTTAATTAATTAATGGGCCAAAGTTAATTAATTAAGCCAAGATATGGTTAAACATAAACGGGCCCAGCCAACCCAATGGCTAATTTAGGTTATTAAAGGCTAATTAATTAATTAAGTTGATTAATTAGCTGGGCCAAATCCAATTAATCGGCCCATTTGATAAATAGAGCCATTAATTGGTTGATTGGTTAATAAATTACAATTAACATACAAAATCGACATGGCCCAATCAATTTAACCACTCGACCCAAGGCCACCCATGGCCCGATCAGCTCCGATCGGCCCCAGCCCAACCCAGATCGGCCATCACTTAATTTCTTGGCCCACTTGTGTCTTTTATTTTATTTGATTAATTATTGGAAAACTAAATTAAGAGATAAGGGATAAAGACTAATTAATTGGCTAATAACAAACTCCCTATTTTTCTCACAATTAGTTACCAACACAAACTCAAATTCAAATTAAATAAAAGACACGTTCTTTCTTCTCCAACTTCCATTAGCATCAATTTTCAGCAAAACAAAGGAGAAACCACCATTGGAATAGTGGAGGTAGTGGGAAATAACAAAAGTAGTGGGAGAAGTGGGAAAGTGGCCATCAGCTCCTTGATTTTCGGCCATCAGGAGGTTACTTGACAGCCATCAGCTTATTTTCCAGCAGCTATAAATACAACAGGAGGCTGCTACTCGCGGAACACACACAACTCAATCAACAAATTCTCAGTCTAACACTGATCGGCTCAACGCCTCACCGGAAGTCCAGCACCTCGCTGCTTCTTTTTCAGCAAACAATTGTCAATCCCTTGATATCAACTGTCCCTCCTCAGCCACCAGCCACCCCTGACCGCCTGAAATCTTGCCGCCGCCGCCGCCGCCGATAGTAAGCCGCCGCCGCCGCCGCCGCTGTTTCCGCCGTCAGGACGCTGTCTCGAGCGAAACCTTGATAGCAAGCAGATAACAAGCTGTTTTCTGTCAAGTTATCAGCCCGCCAACTCCTCGATATCAGTCTGTCCCTCCTCAGCCACCAGTGATCCCTGACAGCCTGAAGTCTTGCCGCCGCCGCCGCCGTCAGCTGACACTGTCTCGAGCGAAACCACTCATATCAGCAAGTAGCTCGCTGTTAACTGTCATGTAAGTGCCCACGTATTTATATGACAAACTCATCAAGTAGCCATCTTCCTGATGAGCTCGTCGTCAAGTAGCCATCTGCTTGACGGCTATCGGCTGAGTAGCCATCTGCTCCGTCGATGCCCTTTTCAGTGGCCACCCGCTGATCAGGAGCCCGATTGGTGGTCACCCATCAAGGTTGGGCGAACCATTGACGGTGGTTTTCTGTCGTCAATGTTACTTTCTGTCAACAAATTGTTTTATCATGCATTATCAGCTCATCGGCGGGTTTACCTGCCGATCAAGGAGTCAATTTTCAGAACTTAAAAGATTTATCAACTCATCTGGCAGATTATGCCGAAACAGGAGACCTATCGTTTTGTATATTTTTGTAATATTTGTACATCGGGGAACTTGCCAATATTCTTTTGTTATTAATGGAAGTCGTTTGGCTCGTATGTCTTGACTCTTTTACATAAATATACTTTACGTCAATTGATTTCCATTGATATGCTGTTTCCTGTCAAGATTGTGTCTTCTGTCAAGGGGTATGTTTAAATTGATTGATTGTCAATGCATTTGCTGATTTTCAAATCCGCTGATATGTTGAGCAGGCCATCGATTGGTCATAAGTTTTTGGCACTTAAGAGAGATTTTCATAAATTATTTAAGTCCTGCGGCCAGGCAGGCATAGAAAAGAACTAGGGGTAGTGTTTGCCTACTCTGTCGCAATCGTTTAGAAGTCAGCCTTATCAGGACAACTTATTTTGATATCAACATGTCTTTGTCAGGACACTTACATTATCAATTTACCGATATCAACATGTCTATTTTCAAATCGTTATGTTTGCACGCACAAACATTGGCACGCCCCCATTTATTTTATATCGTATTGAGGTATTTCACGTCGAGCTATTGGCTCGTCGAGGGATTCACTGACAGGTTTACAGCAAACAATATTTTGGCACACCTTGATGCCAAGCGTACCTCGATGTCAATCCCTCGATGCCAAACACCCCTTGATGTCAGTTTTATCATAAACAATATTTTGGCACTTCTTGATGCCAAGGGTTGCTCGATGTCGTCGAGGTGTTCCTCGATGCTAAATTTATACGCAAACAGTTCCTTGATGCCATGTATTGTCCGATGCAAAATTTATAGCAAACAATATTTTGGCACGCCCAGTGGGACATGAAAATCTTTTTGAATGCTTTCTGTCAAGGGCTCACCAGCCACACAACGTGATGGCTCGGGGGGCATGGAAGTTTTTATGATTTAATTGAGTTGCCAATAAAATGATTATCAGCCAAGTACTATTTTTGGCTGGCTGACTTTTGATAATCTTTCTGCCTAACAGTCAATCAGTTGATACTAAGTGGTTATTCTTTTGTTTTCATCAGATGATACCACAGATACCAAGAAAGACTCGCTCTACCTTGACGAGGACACAGTCTGACTTAACACATACTTTGGAAAACTTATCAACGGTTCCACTGACTATGGAAGGAACCGACAGGATTGAGGAGCTGACTGCAGAGGTCCAAAATTTCACCGGGGACCTCGAGACCAAGCAAGAGGAATGGTCTAACGTCGTCAGCAAGTTTGAACATATGCTGGGTTCGGCCACTGCTGCTAGTTTGGCCAACACAGAAGCCAACAACGTTGTAAATAACTCCTTGATGCACTTGGAGGCGAAAATGACATCACTCGCAGAGAGCATCAACACTCTTGCTAATGGCATACAAGCGCAGGCCTGGACTGGGCCGCCGAAAACTGCCGTTGACAAAGGAAAAGGCCCTGCGATCCACATCGGTGGAAATTCATCAAGAGACGAGACGCCTTATAAACAAGGCAACGGACAATCTAATGTCCAGGATAAGAGAGGAAGCACCTCTAAGGCAAGGAACGCCCGCCCGGACTCGGGGGGCAGGTCCGAAGAGGACCGATCGGAGGCCGTCGGATACGGCCAGGAAGGACATCAGGCCAACTATTTGGCCTATGACAAAACTGTTCATCGAGCTGCAGAGGGTCCAGAAGACCTCTTGACGGTGAATCAGGCTGAGGAGATGTTTGTCAGGAGACAAGGAAACAGGGCATCGAGGTATAATAAGCCTCACCCCGAATACATCGATCAAGTGCCGTTCCCACTAAACTACAGACCGCCGAACTTTACTCTGTTTTCGGGCGAAGGATCACAATCTGCCACGGAGCATCTTGCTCGATTTTCTTTGGAATGTGGCAACATGACTAATGAACTGAAGCTGAAACTGTTCCCCAACTCCTTGACAGGAATGGCGTTCCATTGGTACGCCAACTTGAAGCCTGGATCGGTCCCTGACTGGCCATCCATGGAAAAAATATTCGTGATGAACCACTATCAGGCCCCACTCGAGGTGTCTGTCATCGAGCTGTCGAATATGAGGCAGCTGACAGGACAGACTGTCGAAGAATACATGAAGAAATTCATCAGGGCCAGAGGGTTCTGCGCCATCCCGTTGCCAGAAAAGGAATGCATCAAAATTGCCATCCATGGCATGCATTTCGAGTTGAGAAAGATTATGATGGCGCAATACCACGAAGACCTTTTTGAGCTGACCGATCATGCGGTCCGTTACGAGCTAGTGCTAAGAGATGAAAACAGTCGGCAGCCCAGAGGGAATTATTATCAAGTGGGCATGGCCGAGTCCAACGAGGAGCAGATCAATCAGGTCAGCAGACCGATTGAGCAACAGGGTATCGAGATCGGACTGGCAGAAGTGGTCTGCCCCAAGAACACCGTCTGTCCGGCTCTCGCCAAGCCAAAGGAACCTCAGCCTACCATCAAGGTGCCAAATAACTTGGTACGTCGAGACGCTGAGTATAAGACTGACAGAGAGAGACGCTATTCCTTTGATGTCTCAATGACAGAGGCCATATTCGATCAGCTGTTGGCCGACAAGATCCTGAGACTCAAAGGGGACCACGTGATTCCATCATCAATGAAAATAGCAGGTAAAACGTATTGTAAATATCATGACGTTTGGACTCATGCAACAAACGAGTGTCTAGTGTTCAGGTGGATGGTGCAGGATCACCTTGACAAGGGCATCTTGAGGTTTGCACCGGATTGGAAGATCACGAAACCGATGACGGTTGACACCAATCCGTTCCAACAAAATGAAGTGGGGATCAACGTGCTAATGGTCACGGACCCATCAACCGGTGAACATTTGTACGTTGATGAAGAACCAGAGCGCTCGTCGGTAATCAGGGAGATGAGTTTATGTGCAAGATGCCAAACTGAGTTGGCAACAATTCCATTGTTCCTCAATCCAGCATTATACAGCCCATACATGCCTTGGCTAAATGCAATGCCAACAGGGTATCCTTATCAGACGATGCCGCAACCGCAGGCAACGCCTCAGACAGCCCCGCAGCCGCAGGTGATACCACCACCACCACCACCTCGACCCAAGGGGCCGTATCCGGTCCCAGCTCCGTTGAAAAATACTGAAAATGCAACATCAACGGCGGAACAACGCCGGGAACAGGCCAAAACCAGGATGCCTCGACAACATCAGGAAGGTACCAGCCGAAACAGCAGGATCAGGGAGAGATCCCCCGACAAGACACCAATTAGGCAGGTCAGATCGACCGCCAGCCGTAGAGACAGGACCCATGGTCCGTCACCAAAAATTACTCCGCCAGGCTCATCAAGGCCGCGAACTGTCCACACCCCTGCCGATACACAGGTGGACCGATGGGTATCCGTCAGACACCCGAAGTTCCCTGGCGATCGAATGGTTGACCAGATGACCCGAACTCAATATAGGCGTTTCTTACGCCAACGAAAAGAACTGGAAATTGCTAAGGGGAAAGCCCCGATGAGAGAGTCAACAAAGAAACCACTGTCAGCGGAACAGAAACAGAAACAGGAAACGAGAGAGGCCAAAACTGGCCAGGGGGTCGACAGTAAGGTCAATACCCCGATACAAATGGACACTTCCAAGTGGACACCGGGGAAAGCCCAATTCGGTACAATCGATTTAGAAAAGATAATGGCAGAAGATGACTTGATGTCTGATGACGAGGATGGAAATGATCTCAAGGCAAAGTTTGCCGAGATTTTCGATGACGACAGAGGCAACAAGGAGAACGAGGCCAAAACTGGTCAGGCCGTCGGGGCCAAATCTGGCCAGGAAATCGAGAAACAGGTCGATCGATCTACTGAGCAGCAGGGAATCGAGAAACAGGTGGTCGATAAGCAAGCGATTGACAAGAAAGAAACAGAAGCAGTGGAAGGTGCTGCCACCAGTCAGCCGACAGACGGCTCGACGACGATGGAGTGCAACGCCGTTGACTCTGAACTTGTTGAATTCGTCAACGAGGAACTGGAGTACTCCACTGATGGCTTTTGGGATGAGGGTATGCCAGTAGTACAAATGGCAGAGGACTTAGAGCTGTTATCGGTCAACGACGAGAAAGAGACCGATTGGAATCAGAGGATCGAAACTATATTCCAGAAGCCACCATCTTTCATGGCTCGACACATCAGGCCACTTTACGTATCAGGCCATATCGACGGAAAACCCATCGACAGAATGATGGTCGACAACGGGGCAGCCGTCAACGTAATGCCTGCATCGACGATGTACAAGTTGGGTAAAGTCAGCGAGGACCTGATGGAGACGAAGGTGATCGTCAGCAACTTCACAGGAGGAAAGGCTGATACGTTAGGAATCTTACCCGTCGAGGTAAAGATTGGAAAAACCAGTTTGAAAATCGCCTTCTTTGTGGTAGATGCTGCCACCTCATACAACGCCTTGTTGGGGAGAGACTGGATTCATTCAGCCCTTTGTGTACCGTCCTCCCTGCATCAGTGCTTATTAATTTGGGGAGACGCCCCCGAACCTGAAATCATTATGGCCGACAACAGGCCATTCACCGCCAAGATCAACGCTGTCGAGGCAGCATATTATCGAGATGACATGGGTCCCTACAGATTCATTGGACAGGATAAATACGGACGACCGAAGGAAGTCACTTCGAGCAAGAAGTTGACGCAACTTGAAATGGCTTGTCTAGCCAAGGAACTAAGTCGGCCTTGCAACGTCAAGGAGTCAGGGCCGCATGAACAGCACTGTCAGTCCTGATGAACTGTCCTGATGAAGAAGGACCATCGGCCTATAAGGCCGACAGATTGGAGATCGATGAGATCGTTGTTGTCGGGCCACAGCAAGAAGCATGCGCTGATTTGATTCGAAAGTTTCGGGCCTACGTGGCCGAATGTTATACAGGCGATCTCATTTTCGAGGAGAAAACGCCACCATCGGTCGGCGACGAAATTCAGTTGGATGAACTAGCAACGGTCGACGACATCAAGATCCAGGTTCAGGACCCTGTCATCGAGATTGAGTTAGGCAGCGAAGATGATCACATGCCAACTTACATCAGCGCATTGCTTGATGATGGCCAGAAGGATCGATTGATACAAATATTAAAGGAATACAAGGACTGTTTTGCCTGGAATTACGACGAGATGCCAGGGTTGAGCAGGGAGTTGGTAGAACACCGTATTCCGATACTTGACGGATACTTGCCCCGGAAACAGCCCCTGAGGAGGATGTCTGTCGAGGTCTGCAGACTGATCAGGGAAGAAATCGAGAAGCTGTTGAAGGCCAGTTTCATCGACGTGGCCCGATATCCGGAGTGGGTAGCGAATGTTGTACCCGTGATGAAGAAGAACGGGAAAATCAGGATATGCATCGATTTCAGGGACCTAAATATTGCATCTCCTAAAGACGAATACCCGATGCCAATGGCGGACATGTTAATCGATGCTGCCGCTGGCAATATGTTCCTGACAGCCGTCGACGGAAGTGCAGGTTATAATCAGATTTTTGTGGCTGTTGACGATGTACCAAAACTCGCTTTTCAATGTCCCGGCGGAATAGGCACCTTCCAATGGAAAGTGATGCCATTCGGACTCAAAAACGCCGGTGCAACTTATCAACGAGCCATGAACTGCATCTTCAGTGAGTACATAGATGACTTTGTTAAAATTTACATCGATGATATCATTATTAAATCAGCTAGTTACGATGAACATCTAACACATTTGGCGAAGTCATTTGCCAAAATGAGGAAACATAAACTAAAGCTTAACCCCTTGAAGTGTGTGTTTGCAGTTGCGTCATCCAATTTTCTTGGCTTCTTAGTGCATCGCAAGGGGATTGAGATTGACAAAAATAAGTCCAAAGCTATCTTGACGGCCAGACCTCCGTCGACGAAGAAGGAATTACAACAATTCCTTGGGAAAGTCAATTTTTTACGGAGGTTTATTTCTAACTTGGCTGGAAAAACAAAGGTCTTCTCGCCTTTGTTAAAATTGAAGGACAAAGAAGAATTTTGCTGGCAAACGGAGCACGACCAGGCGTTCCAGGAAATCAAGGACAAGCTGACAACGCCGCCTGTAATGATGCCGCCTGTCAAGGGGAAACCCTTGAAATTATATATATCTGCCACGGACGACACCGTCGGTGGATTTCTGGCACAAGACGACGATGATGGGTTTGAACGAGCAATCTATTACTTGAGCAGGCACTTGACAGAAACAGAACAGAGGTACTCCCCGATAGAAAAGGTATGTCTTGCTTTGTTTTTCTCTTGCAAAAAATTACGTCATTATATGTTGCCTGTGAGAGTGTTAGTTATTTCTGGTATTGATGTGATAAAGTATATGATAGCTAAGCCTGTGATGAGGGGACGGATCGGTCGGTGGGCCATCCAATTGATGGAATATCAGTTGCAATACGTACCGCAAAAAGCAGTCAAAGGCCAAGTATTGGCTGATTTTCTGGTTGACCATCCATGTCTCGATATCGATCAAGCCGTTCTCAAGGAACTGGACTCGATGACAGTAGAGATCAGGCCATGGACTTTGGCCTTCAATGGGTCTAGAATCGACAGACTATGCGGAGCAGGTATCGTTTTGATTTCTCCATCAGATGTAAAAACTAAGCTATCGATTCAATTTGACTTTGAATGTACTAACAATCAGGCTGAATACGAAGCATTGATAATCGGACTGGAAATGCTCAGGGAGCTCGACAGTAAGTCTGTCGTCATCGTCGGGGACTCGCAGTTGGTTATCAGGCAGATACAAGGTACTTATAAATGCCGAAACCCAACACTTGACAAATATTATTTAACTGCGATGTCTTTGTTGTCGGAGTTTGTTGATGTTACATGTTATCATGTAACGAGAGGAAATAACAGTGAGGCCAACAGTTTGGCCCAATTGGCGACTGGTATCGATCTCCCTGATGACGTCGAGGAGTCTCACTACGTCGTCAGGAGACGACACTGTCCGTCGATTATGTATCGAGACAATATTCTGACTGTTTTGAGTGTGTTTCAGGACCCTGACGACTGGAGAGAGCCGATCAGAAAATATCTGGCTGATCCGTCGGACCGAGCATCTCGACAGACGAGACTCAGGGCAGTCAATTATGTCTTGATGGGAGATCAGTTGTACAGAAAAAGCCACGACGGCGTGCTCCTGTTATGCATCGATCAACAGGAAGCCATGAGAGTTATGATGGAAGCTCATGAAGGAATTTGTGGGGCCCATCAAAACGGCCACAAATTAGCATGGCTGCTGCGCCGATATGGTTATTACTGGCCAAAAATGGTCGGAGATTGTGTGCAGTTGGCAAGAGGTTGTGAGAAGTGCCAACGATTTGGGGTGGTCCAGAGGATGCCCGTCGAGGAGATGAATATGATAATTAAGCCATGGCCTTTCAGATGCTGGGCCATCGATATCATCGGGGAGATCCATCCCTCGTCTTCCAAACATCATCGATACATTATTGTGGCCACAGATTACTTTACTAAGTGGGTAGAGGCCAAACCGCTCAAACAGGCCAATCAGGCCGAAGTGATGAAGTTCATCAAGGACCTAATCATTTGATAGGATAGTGCCCTGCAAGCCAGTTCAATTAGCTTGTAATAGATATATCTTGTATATAACAATCTTTGATTTAATTGAATCAATTAAGTGAATTAAAGTGTTAATTCCAGTGGGGAGATAAATTAATTAATTGATTTAATTGATTTAAATGACAATTGATTAATTAAACTAAATATTAATTAAGTAATTAATTAATATGGGCTGGATATTTAATTAAGTAATTAATTAAATTAAGGTGGGCTTGCAAGAGATGGACTCCTAAGCCCATTAGGAATCTTGTAACCCTAGGTCTTGAGGAGTGCTTATAAATAGAGCTATGACAGAACTCAGAGAACTAACACCTAAGCAAAAACCCTAGTCTTCTCTTGCCCTAAGAAATCCGCCCCACCCTGCGCCGCCCAAGCCCTAGCGCCGCCGCCGTGTGCTGCCGTAACACCGCCGCACCGCCGCCGTGAAAGCCCTAGCGCCGCCGCCGCATATCTTCTCCCTCATTCCTTTTGTGCAGAATTTTGATCTGTCAAATAGATCTGCACAATCCTTCATCAACAAACCTCTTAGATCTAGTTCTGAGCCTAAGACTAAGAGGTGTCATCATAATCCAGTTGGTGTGGACTTTTCTCTGGAGGTGAGACGCTTGGATCACTCCAGTGAACCAGAACCTTAATCAGAGTTCAGAATCAGAGTTGGAGGTTTCCACCACCTTGCCTGTGGTGAGGTAAAAAAAAATCGAAAACCCCCTTTGTTAGATTATTTCTGTGCTTTGTTTTGTGTCTTTCGTATATATAACTTGGAGATATTATTATGGGACCTGTGGGTGTGCCTTGAAAAATTTTAATTTCCGCACTTTGTTGTATTGACAATCGAGGCATATCCCAACAGTGGTATCAGAGCCAACTCCATGATTATTATACGAAAGACTTGAACATAATATGTGTTTATATTATATGTTTAATTATGTATATTAAAACGCATGATAATTATGTTCTGTCGATTGATTCTTACTTGTTATGACTAGATCTACAATTGGGTGAAACTGTTTTTCAGATCTATAGCGTTTTCATAGTTTTTGAAAACTTCAGGACTTTTTGGGCAAAAATCGCAAATTAGGGTTTTAAAGGGCTAAAAATTCGAAATTTTAGAATCTGGAAATTTCAAAAATTCTGGACTGTTTTCGCAAACTGGTCGCACGCTTTTTGGGGTCATTTTGTAATTTTCGAAAGTTTAGGGACTGTTTTGCAATTACCGAAACTTCAAGGATCTGTTTGGAAAAATCGAAAATTTTCAGAATTCAAAATTTATTTTCTGGAATGCTGGCCGAAACTGCTTTGGGTGTTTTTGTAACTTCTTAAAAGTTTTGGGGTCAAAGTGCAATTTTCGAAAATTGAGGGGCCGAAAATGCAATTTTCAAAAGTTGAAAAACAGAATCTGATTTTCAGCAGGAAAATTTATTTTGTTTACCCGAAAGTTTATTTTGTCATAATTAGTAGTGACTAAAAGTAAGAATCAATGGAAGTTAGTTTTAAAAGGATGTTTTAAAATTAAAGAAAGGAGAAAGTAAAATGTTGTTTACATGTTTCTTGCTCTACGTGAACTGTTTACGTGATTTTCGATCGAGCCGAGCCTTGACCTTAGGGTAGATGTGATTGGTTTAATTTAATGTTTGGTTTTTATTAGGGCCTGCGAGCCTTTTTATGTTTTTGGGCCAACTTTGAGCCTTTGTAATAGAATAGGGCTTTAATGCTTTCCTAGTCTAGGATGGAGGCCCGTTACAAGCAAGATGGGAGCCCAAGGAGATATGAAGGCCATGTATGCATGGTGATTAATGTAATAGCATAGGCCTGTTTGAGAACCCTTTAGATTGACCAATAGGACCAACATCATGGCTCGATGATGGTCCACATAGGAGGCTCCCGATCGAAAACATATTGTGGTAGAATGCATGCTAGGCTTGTATGGTTTTTAATTTATTTGTCGATTTATATTTAGCTTGTATGTGATGCGCGCTAGAATCTAGATCGTAATAAAAGAATAAAGCATAACTTACACGGTGAGATCTCGAGGAGAGTTAGTATAACTTTCAAACCAGAAATACCCCTCTCGAAATAAAATATTAAGTCATATTGGGTAAACTATAAAATGAAGTTTTATAGATCCAAGCCTTCCATCAATAGGGACTAGTGTATGTTGTCTACTTATCGATAGAGGTGATCCAGAGTCTGGCACCCGAGTCGAAGAAAGGGACAATACACGAAATTCCTCGATTCTTGTTTTTAACTAAACAAGACAAGGGTGGGAACTTGTCGGGATGTGAAAATCGACCGATAACTAGTTACGGGGATTTCATGACCGGGCCTGTTGCTCATCAAGATTGACTGGGTCAGACTTAAACGAGGAGTAACATCTATGATGTAGCAGTGCTAGATAGGTGCGAAAATCGAGGCAAAATAGCTTGAAGGTTGTGGAGTAACACAATTGGTAAAAGTATACCTACCTGGAGAATTACTTGTATGGCCACAAGTCGTGGGTGCAATTAATTGCTGCTGGGACGTCAAGACCTACTAGGAAATAGAATTTCCCGAGCAATCAAAGGGGTGATTGTTTCGACAAAATAGTGGGAGAACTTTTTCGAAATTAAGTCCAACTTCGATAATTATAAGTATTAGACATAAGACCAGTTAGCTTAATGTTGTCTTCTTTCCTATTGTAGATATTAATTACAATGTCTAAGAATCCATTATCTGTTATCCTCGACGCAAACAAATTGAATGGTTCAAACTTTGTCGACTGGCTGAGAAATCTGAGGATAGTCCTAGACTCCGAACGTCGCAGTTATGTGCTCGACACACACATGCCTGCTGCACCCGCAGCACGAGCTACTGAGGAACAACGAACCACCCATGCTAAAAGGGTTGATGATGATCTTCAGGTTCGTTGCCTCATGCTAGCTTCGATGTCAAACGAACTGCAGAAACAGCATGCTGCTATGCCGCTTGCTAGAGATATGCTTCTCCATCTCCAGCAGATGTTTGGGGAAAGGTCTCGCGCTGAAAGATTCGCGACCTCTAAAGAGTTGTTTAATCTCAAGATGGCTGAGGGAAGCAGTGTAAAAGATCACTGTCTGCGTTTCATCAACTTGGTTGAAAAACTGGGGCGATTGGACGTGGATTTGCACGCTGATCTTAGCACTGACCTCCTTCTCCATACGCTGCCCCGTTCATTTGACCAGTTCGTGTTGAACTTCAATATGGAGGATAGAAACCTCGCTCTTCACGAACTGACCAATTTATTGGTAACGGCAGAATCGACTCTCAAGAAAGAGAAACCTGTAATGATTGCACACATATCGAAGGCTGCAAAGCCTAAGAAAGGTAAGAAAAAGAAGAAGGTATTTTCTTCAAAGGCAGTCACCAAGGTGGTCGAGAAAAAGCGCAAAAGCCCAGAAGACGAATGTTTCCACTGCAAGAAAGCAGGGCACTGGAAAAGGAACTGCCCAGACTACCTAAAGATAAAATTGGTAGCCAAAGGTATTTTTCTAGTTGAAGTTAATATTTCTATTAACTGTGCATCGTGGGTGTTAGACACCGCAGCAGGTTCTCATATCTGCAATGATTTGCAGGTGATGGGAGCAGTAAGAACCCTGAAGCCCGGGGATAGAATCCTGCGTTTTGGAAACGGAGCTAGGATCGCCGCCGAGGCTATAGGAGAGGTGGAATTAGTCTTAGGGAATTTTACTTTAATTTTAAGGGATTGTCTGTACGTACCAAACATTATTAAAAACATCATTTCTATTCCTATGTTAGACATTGATGGTTTTAATTTTTTCATTCAAAATGGATCTTTTTGCATATTTAAAGGTGATTTAATGTATGCTCGTGGTACTTTGATAGATGGTCTATATTCCCTAGAACCTATAAATTCCAACGTCATGCACATTCAATCTAGAAAAAGGAAATATGATAATCAAACTCCACAACTTTGGCACGCTAGACTTGGACATATTTCCAAGAGTAGGATTCAAAAGTTGGTTTCCTCTAAGGCTCTTGAAATAAAGAACTTAGATGAACTCCCGACTTGCGAATCTTGTCTCAAAGGAAAGATGACCAAATCACCCTTCACCGGGAATCCCGAGCGAACCAAACAGACATTGGATCTTATCCATACTGACGTTTGTGGACCATTGAGTGTCAATGCGAGAGGTGGATTCTCTTACTTCGTAACATTCACCGACGATTTTAGTCGTTATGGATATGTGTATCTTATGACACACAAATCCGAAACATTTGAGAAATTCAAAGAGTTTCGAATGGAAGTAGAGAACCAACTTGGACATAGTATTAAAGCACTTCGTTCTGATAGAGGTGGTGAGTATTTAAGCCAAGAATTCCTTGATTATCTAAAAGAGAATGGAATTCTCGCACAGCGAACTCCCCCTAGGACACCTCAACTCAATGGAGTATCTGAGCGGAGGAACCGGACTTTGTTAGACATGGTTCGTTCCATGATGAGCTTTGCTGACCTTCCCTTTTCGTTTTGGGGCTTAGCCCTATTAACTGCTTCGAAGATACTAAACATAGTACCTTCAAAGTCAGTGCCAACAACGCCGCACCAAGTATGGTATGGTAAAGCACCTGTGTATTCGTTCTTACGAGTATGGGGATCTCCTGCGTATGTAAAGAACAAGAAGGGAGATAAGCTAGATAGTAGATCTAGTTTGTGCAAATTTGTGGGTTATCCAAAGGACTCTATTGGATACCTGTTCTTCGATCCTAAAGAACGTAATACGTTCGTATCTAGGAACGCCCACTTCTTGGAAGAGGATTTCCTCACCAACCGAAATGGGACAATCGTAGAACTTGATGAAGTCCAAGAATCGGACCCATCCCCACAAACAGTGGGAGCTGAACCAGAATTAACTGAACCTACTAGTACACCTATGCTTCGAAGGTCTAATCGAATTCGTAAGGAGCCAGAGCGATTTGGTCTCATTCACGAAAACGAGAAAGTTGATGCTGATCCAAGGACCTATCAAGAAGCGATGTCTGACATAGATTCGGGTGCGTGGCTCGAAGCCATGCAATCCGAAATGGATTCCATGCATTCCAACAAGGTTTGGACCTTGGTCGATCCACCTGAGGGAACTATCCCTGTAGGATGTAAATGGATCTTCAAGCGTAAGCTTGGAATGAATGGAGAGGTAATTACTCATAAAGCTCGCTTAGTGGCGAAAGGGTATTCTCAAAGGCCTGGTATAGACTATGAGGAAACCTTCTCTCCCGTGGCGATGTCAAAATCCATTCGGATATTACTTGCTATAGCCGCGTGGCATGACTACGAAATATGGCAAATGGACGTAAAGACCGCCTTTCTCAATGGAGACATTGATAAGGAGATCTTTATGCAACAACCTGAAGGTTTTGCGTCCAAAGGAAGTGAGCACAAACTGTGTAAGCTTCAAAGGTCAATCTATGGCCTCAAACAGGCGTCCCGAACCTGGAACATACGATTTGATGAGACAGTCAAAGCTTTTGGCTTTATCAAAAACGTATATGAACCTTGTGTGTACAAAAGGAATAGTGGGAGCTCAATACAATTCATTGTTTTGTACGTCGATGACATTTTGTTAATCGGAGACGATATCAAGATGTTAGCGCAGACTAAAGCGTGGTTATCCGCGCAGTTCTCTATGAAAGATATGGGAGACGCATCTTACGTATTGGGAATACGTATCTATAGGGATAGATCGAAGAAGATGATAGGACTCTCCCAATCTCAGTACATCAACACGATCTTGAAGAGATTTAGTATGGAAGAATCTAAGAAAGGATTTGTTCCAATGAGACATGGTATCTCTCTTTCTAAGTCTATGTGCCCTACAACCGACGAAGAAAAGACGAGAATGTCTATCATACCTTATGCCTCTGCTATAGGGAGTATAATGTATGCAATGTTGTGTACTCGACCAGACGTAGCACACGCTCTAAGTGTAACGAGCCGCTATCAGTCAAATCCAGGCGATAAGCACTGGACTGCCGTAAAAGCAATCCTAAAGTACCTGCGAAGGACTAAGGATATGTTTTTGGTCTACGGTGGTAGTGGAGAACTGAAACTTGAAGGATTCACTGATTCGAGTTTCCAGTCTGACGTGGATGATTTCAAATCCAACTCTGGATACATATTCCGCCTCAATGGAGGAGCGGTCAGTTGGAAAAGCTGTAAACAGTCTACCACTGCCGACTCAACCACAGAAGCAGAATATATCGCAGCATCAGATGCAGCAAAAGAAAGTGTATGGATGAGAAACTTCGTCCAGGAATTGGATGTTGTTCCTAGCATTGCTGAACCTGTAGTCGTCTTTTGTGACAACAACGGGGCAATAGCTCAAGCAAAGGAGCCGAGATCACACCATCAATCCAAACACGTACTGAGGAAGTACCACGTGATCAAAGAGATCATTGGTAGAGGAGATATGCATATGGAGTATGTCAAATCAGAAGACAACATAGCTGACCCACTAACTAAGCCACTTTCGCAAAAGGTGTTCGAGGGACATCTAGATAAGATGGGTCTAAGAAACGTTTGTGAATGGCTTTAGGGCAAGTGGGAGATTGATAGGATAGTGCCCTGCAAGCCAGTTCAATTAGCTTGTAATAGATCTATCTTGTATATAACAATCTTTGATTTTATAATAATACGCATGTTTATTTATATATGTATAAGGATAAACAATGGCCAAACTTCATCTCTCGCGAATACATTTAAGCGATTGGTTGAAACCCTGAGATCACTCATGACTATGGGACTATACACTTCAGTACTGAGTGCACTTATCATGAAACAGTCTCAAAGGTCGTGATCTCGAAAATGTTCCAAGTCATAGATTCATATCGAGACGGGGTATCGAGTGAATCGTCAAGACTTGTACGATTATGCATGATTCACACGGAGTGAATTTGTTGTAGTTTCATGAACAAGGCATTTGAGACCAGTGCATATGACTAGGTGATTCGATGGAGGATCGAATGCATCGAACGACCCGAACAGAGAAACCCATTGTGGAAGCGCATGACGCATATCGGTGATGGGATGTTTCTCAAAGGATTATAATAGTGTACGATTTAGTCCTATGACTTGAGGTGCTAGGGCGAATTCGGTGCATGAAAGTGCGTACTTAGATCTAGGTATAGGCCACTTAGCTTGGTCATAAAAATGCCTAGGTTGGGTGCGTATGGACATGTACGCGAGTGGTTAGTACCAAGATGGAATCTGTTGACTAATCGTAATGGATGAGAATATTTCCTATACGATTCTTAGATAATGTTTCCAATGAATCTACGGCCGTAGTCGGTGACGGATTTGGAAAGGGGTTTCCAAATTAGGCAGTCACACTGGAACATTATCCTGAATTAGAAAGTATAGTTATCGAGACAAATTTAGAGGTGCCGATCAATTCACACACCCTAAGTCTTGATCGGGAAATTGGTCGACAGAAGGACCGTATGTACATGGTAATTATATGAGGTGAGGTTCACTAAATATCAATTCACCTGATGTTGGGCTTCATGGGCTTGTGGCTAGACATCGACCATGAAGTGTGGGTACTCCTGAATTAGTAGAGGAATTGATTCTAGGAGTGGTCAATTAAAGGTAGTTTAATTGATCGGAGCAATTTATTGTTCATAAATTAAATCACGAGGTTTCGTGAGCCTGCTGCCAATTGATGGTGAACCCAGAGGGTCACACACAATACAATTGGACGGTGACTGTTCTGTAGGAATATAAAAGGAATTAATTGATTTAAAAGTAATTAAATCAATTAAGTGAATTAAAGTGTTAATTCAAGTGGGAGATAAATTAATTAATTGATTTAAATGACAATTGATTAATTAAACTAAATATTAATTAAGTAATTAATTAATATGGGCTGGATATTTAATTAAGTAATTAATTAAATTAAGGTGGGCTTGCAAGAGATGGACTCCTAAGCCCATTAGGAATCTTGTAACCCTAGGTCTTGAGGAGTGCTTATAAATAGAGCTCTGACAGAACTCAGAGAACTAACACCTAAGCAAAAACCCTAGTCTTCTCTTGCCCTAAGAAATCCGCCCCACCCTGCGCCGCCCAAGCCCTAGCGCCGCCGCCGTGTGCTGCCGTAACACCGCCGCACCGCCGCCGTGAAAGCCCTAGCGCCGCCGCCGCATATCTTCTCCCTCATTCCTTTTGTGCAGAATTTTGATCTGTCAAATAGATCTGCACAATCCTTCATCAACAAACCTCTTAGATCTAGTTCTGAGCCTAAGACTAAGAGGTGTCATCATAATCCAGTTGGTGTGGACTTTTCTCTGGAGGTGAGACGCTTGGATCACTCCAGTGAACCAGAACCTTAATCAGGGTTCAGAATCAGAGTTGGAGGTTTCCACCACCTTGCCTGTGGTGAGGTAAAAAAAAATCGAAAACCCCCTTTGTTAAATTATTTCTGTGCTTTGTTTTGTGTCTTTCGTATATATAACTTGGAGATATTATTATGGGACCTGTGGGTGTGCCTTGAAAAATTTTAATTTCCGCACTTTGTTGTATTGACAATCGAGGCATATCCCAACATCATTCACATGTTTGGCCTGCCACAGACCATTGTCACTGACAGGGGACTGATGTTCGTCGGTCAAGAGATCAAGGAATTTGCCAGATCGATGGGTTTTGAGTTGGTCCATTCAACACCGTATTATGCACAAGGGAATGGCCAAGCAGAAGCTTCTAATCGAGTCCTTAAGGACATTATCTCGAAAATGATCGAAGAAAACCCAAGAGCTTGGCACTTGATGCTGTCAGAGGCATTGTGGGCTTATCGGACCAGCAAACGGACAAGCACTGGCACCACTCCGTATAAACTAACTTATGGACAGGATGCCGTTCTACCGATGGAAATCAACGTCCGATCACTTCGGGTGATGCAGCAAAACGAGCTGTCGCCCGAAGAATATACTGAAAGTATGCTCCAACAGCTTGATGAGCTCGACGAGGTCAGGGTTGCCGCGTTAGATAAAATCGAGGCACAAAAGAGGCTGGTCGCCCGATGCTACGATAAAAAGATACGCAGGAAACACTTTGACGTTGGGGACATGGTCTGGAGAACTGTTTTGCCACTTCATCAGCGCGAGAAAAAGTATGGTAAATGGAGCGCGGCGTGGAAAAGACCATATGAAGTCTATTCGATAACCCGATGTGGGGGCTACATTTTGAAAAAGCCAGATGGAAATCTCTGTCGAGACCCCATCAATGGAAGATACTTGAAAAAGTTCAGGCCCACCCTTTGGGAATCGGTGTGTCTAGAACATCAGCGAGCTTTGGAGCTGGAAATCGAACGGCGTCAAGAGTACTTCAACGCGCTGATCCCTCTGTAAATATAAGTAGGATTTATTTTTTCAGTCAAGTTTTATTTCCCTTTTTCGTTTGTTTAAGGTAGGATTTTTAAAAGTGTTTTTTAGTAGTTGCATTTATTTCCGTTGTTACAAATACTTCCATTTTAATTTAAATTTTATTCCCCGATTTGCGAATTTTTTACATCAAGGCATTTTGATTAAAAATTTTTGTGAGTTGATACAATTTTAGCTAAGTTTTGTTGACAAAAAGTCGCCTTTTTTGTTTGCAAAATTGTTGCGTCAAGGGGTCGGGGTGATAGTTTGGAGGTTCAATATTTGGTTTGTTTTTGACTTTGTGATTTAACGGAAAACATAATATAAGGCCAAAACAAATTTTGACAAGGAACAGGGAATCAGTCGATGGCTGTCAAGCCATTACACAAAGGAAAAGCAAATCAGTCTGTGGCCGTCGGGCCATGGCATAAACAAACTAAAAATAAACCAAGTCTTATATGTCAGAAATATCAAGGCACATGCGCCAACATCGATGGCTCGCAGGCCAGAAAACTAAGTGAGAAAGTCTTGAGTGAATCGTTCCAGGAAACCCTTGAGGTCCGCTTCTATCTTGGCTTGATCAACTCCAGCAGCTACTGCCTGGGTCATTACCCGATCCTCTTCAGCCCTTGCCACGACGAGCAAGTCATTGGTGTCAGACAGCTGATCAGTAACTGATTCTGCCTCTGTCAAGGCAATCTGTATCTTGCTCCGAATCGCGCCTAGCTCCTCCTGCAGCTTAGCGATGGCCGCAACCACATCGGCCTATGAGTCCTTGAGATTCTTCAGCGAGTCGCTAAGTGTAGAACCTTGAGCATATAAGGCGTCGAACTTCACCAGAAGGTCATTGGCAGGGGATGTAAACGAGGCTGCCACCTTGATGGCCCGATCATTGGCCTTGAACGTACTCCTCAGTTGGCCAAAATTTTCTGCGTACTCTGAGTAGAAAGATGCCTTGTCGCTCGGAAGAGTCGCAGAGGACAGCTTGCGCATCAGCTCATCAAGGGACGGTCCCATATTAATCATCAGGACGTCCAAGGGTTGATCTCGGCAGCCCGACAGTAGCTCCCTGAAGTGAGTAATCTCGTCAGGGGTGAAGATTGCATGGCTTGATTGCTCAGACATGGTCGAAGGGGAGTGAGAAGAGGAGCTCGCTGACAAAGCCCGGACATTGGCAAATCGAGCCAACGCTTGAGCAAGCCGCTGAGAGATGTCTATGGGTCGGCCCTGCAAGACAAAAAGCAAAACAAGATCAGCGAAGCGAAAACAAGGAAACCTAAGAAATGGCTAAGGGACAAAACCAACCTCTTGTACAGCAGGAGAAGCCAAAACAGGGGATTCCTCGACAGGATCGCTCTGATGAGTAAAGGCCTCGGCTGGTCGAGGAGTGGCAGCTAAATCCTTCAAGCCCTCGATGACAGCGCTGTCAGCAGGAGTTTCCTCAGCTTCAACCGGAGAAGGCGGACGAGGGGGAAGGTCTACCTTCTCGATCTCCTCGACATCGTCATCACTGTCCGTCGAGCTGTCCACTATCCGTCGGACTTTCTTCCTGGGCAGGGGATCGTCCTTGACAGTTCGACGCTTACCTCTCGAACTTACCTCCTGACAGAAAACGAGAGATCACAATAAGTTCAAAAAACATAATAAGATAAATCAAGTAAGGACTACCTCCTCGTCGGAACTGCTCACGACTATGGCACTCGTGCCACCTCGCTGATAGAAGAGCCGACGAGAGCGTCGGATGTATACGATGGGAGGATCTGTTACCTTGTCAACAGAGGACTGAGCCTCGGACGTCTGCAGTGATTGAGAAACGGCGGGTGATGGCCCTGATGGATCTGTAGAGGAATGGCCATAGGAATGACCGGTTCCTTGACAACCTTCTTCTTCTTGTCAGTCGGAGGAGCTGATTGTGTTTTCCCTGCAAGACAGACAAGCATGTCAGTATACAACGATCATCAAGGGAAAGAAACAAAGAAAGCTACCTGATAGATCGAGGGCAATGGTGCCCCCATCCTTGTATTCACACAAAATATAAATCTTCGACATGGCCTGTGGGTCATCAGCTCGATATCCCGTAAAAGTAACTTGGGAGTTAGCTTGATGACCACGAGGCTGTGAACTACTACTCGTACCAGACTCGACGGGGGAAGGCACATACCCCGATAACTCGATAAAATCAGGAAGCAACGGTAGAGATAGGCCAAACGGTTTATAAAATGTATGCCAAGGGGGAACCTCGCCAGGACCTCCCCGTTTTTTGGCTAACTTAGCATGAGCCAACATGGCCTTACCTATCCTAATGTTTTTTATCGACTCAAAGTTTATAGCAGCTTGCTCATACACCCTATCTCTACTATCAGGATCCCAAACAACATTGTAAAATTTTTCAAAATGAGAAACAACATACAATGTACCTTTTTTGGATGCCTTGACAGAGGCAGCAGCTGTGTGCTCAAGGAAGGGGCCGTCAGTAGAAATGGCCTCGGGATGGTTGGGGACTTCGAACCTCGTCACAGCAACATGGAAAGGCTCTCGACGGGTCAACGCGATATAATCACCCCACCACTTGACAAAGTCCGGCGGATCGATATAACCTCCAATGGGCCCAAGTCCACAAATAGCCAATATATCCAAGAGTGTCGGAGTCATCGGGCCGTATGCAAAATGAAACGTGTTGTCGACTTGACACCAAAACTGAGCCGCGGCACGCACGAGAGGGAGGTTCAATGATAAACCTACTTTACAAAACTGTATGGCATAAAAAATGCCACATATACGCCAAACGGGAGCAAATGTTCTCTCGACCCTACTACACCAAACAAGCCAATCCGAATGAACGAGGGAACCCGCCCACGGCCATCCCCTCGTTGATGATTTAAAACTCACCTGGCCAAAAGAAAAAGGGAGAGCCTCACTCGGATATCGAATCGGGTGCTCGGTTGGTGGTGGCAAATCGGCCGGAGAGTGGGACGGGCCGATTGTAGTGCCATGTGGTGTTTCTTGCAATACTTGGGTACAAATTTGCACATCACGTTGCCTAATTCGCCCAGCAACCATTTTAAGCTTGAGTGTTCGGCAATGGTGGGTTTCCGAAATTGGGTGTTTTCGATTTTGAGTTTTCTTAAAGAGGAAAGTTAGATTTTCGGGTTCTTTGAAGCGAGGAGAATCCAAATATGGAGAGAACTCGAGAAAACCGAAGCAAGAAGCCCGATTTTGAAGCTTGAAGGTTTTTTGGCTATGGTGGATTTCTTGAGATGGGTTTTCGGATTTTAGGGCTTTTGGAGGAGAAAGCTACGGTTTTCAGTTCCTTGAAGAAAGGAGAATTCGATTTCGTAAAAGTGGGGATGAATTTTGAAGAGGAGAGCTTGCTATTTGAGCAAAGATTTTCGGCTATGGAGTTCTTGGGAGTGTTTGGTCGGCCGAAGTGAGTAGAGAGTAAGAGAGAAGAAGAAGGTGAAGGGGAAAAGGTGATGTGGGGCCCAGGGGGTAGAGTAAGAGTTTGTCTTTTTGGGAGAGTGTGTCAAATAGAATACTAATTAAATTGGGAACTAGAAGGTGATAGGCTCTAATTGATTTTATCCGGGGAGTTGGGAATAAGTTGGGGAATTGACATCTGGCAAAAGAATGAGCAGATTGGAAAATATTCCAAAGTCCCAAAAATGCTGACACAATTTAATTGGCTAAAAATGGCCAATTTTAATTATAAGCATGCTAAAATTGAATGCCAATCGAGGGATAAGAAAAGGGGAATTTTTCAAACTAAGTCTATCCGATAAAATTTTATTATCAAATAAAATTTACCAGATACGACTTACGGGGGGCATTGTTTGTACCCAAAAAATCACCCTCGATAAATCGAGGAATGACGGCTCGATGATTAGCCAAAAATGGCAATAAGGCCGAACCAAGTCGCTCCAAACGGGTCGAACCAGATCGGACCCAGGTTGGACCGAAAATGAACCGACCGAGATAATAATTTGGTCATGAGACCAATTTCGAAACTTAACCCAATTTGCACAATTAATTAATTTTAGGCCAATCATATATTAATTAATTGATAGGTTAATTAATTAATGGGCCAAAGTTAATTAATTAAGCCAAGATATGGTTAAACATAAACGGGCCCAGCCAACCCAATGGCTAATTTAGGTTATTAAAGGCTAATTAATTAATTAAGTTGATTAATTAGCTGGGCCAAATCCAATTAATCGGCCCATTTGATAAATAGAGCCATTAATTGGTTGATTGGTTAATAAATTACAATTAACATACAAAATCGACATGGCCCAATCAATTTAACCACTCGACCCAAGGCCACCCATGGCCCGATCAGCTCCGATCGGCCCCAGCCCAACCCAGATCGGCCATCACTTAATTTCTTGGCCCACTTGTGTCTTTTGTTTTATTTGATTAATTATTGGAAAACTAAATTAAGAGATAAGGGATAAAGGCTAATTAATTGGCTAATAACAAACTCCCTATTTTTCTCACAATTAGTTACCAACACAAACTCAAATTCAAATTAAATAAAAGACACGTTCTTTCTTCTCCAACTTCCATTAGCATCAATTTTCAGCAAAACAAAGGAGAAACCACCATTGGAATAGTGGAGGTAGTGGGAAATAACAAAAGTAGTGGGAGAAGTGGGAAAGTGGCCATCAGCTCCTTGATTTTCGGCCATCAGGAGGTTACTTGACAGCCATCAGCTTATTTTCCAGCAGCTATAAATACAACAGGAGGCTGCTACTCGCGGAACACACACAACTCAATCAACAAATTCTCAGTCTAACACTGATCGGCTCAACGCCTCACCGGAAGTCCAGCACCTCGCTGCTTCCTTTTCAGCAAACAATTGTCAATCCCTTGATATCAACTGTCCCTCCTCAGCCACCAGCCACCCCTGACCGCCTGAAATCTTGCCGCCGCCGCCGCTGAAAATAAGCCGCCGCCGCCGCTGTTTCCGCCGTCAGGACGCTGTCTCGAGCGAAACCTTGATAGCAAGCAGATAACAAGCTGTTTTCTGTCAAGTTATCAGCCCTCCAACTCCTCGATATCAGTCTGTCCCTCCTCAGCCACCAGTGATCCCTGACAGCCTGAAGTCTTGCCGCCGCCGCCGCCGCCGCCGCTCAAAGCTAGCCGCCGCCGTCAGCTGACACTGTCTCGAGCGAAACCACTCATATCAGCAAGTAGCTCGCTGTTAACTGTCATGTAAGTGCCCACGTATTTATATGACAAACTCATCAAGTAGCCATCTGCCTGATGAGCTCGTCGTCAAGTAGCCATCTGCTTGACGGCTATCGGCTGAGTAGCCATCTGCTCCGTCGATGCCCTTTTCAGTGGCCACCCGCTGATCAGGAGCCCGATTGGTGGTCACCCATCAAGGTTGGGCGAACCATTGACGGTGGTTTTCTGTCGTCAATGTTACTTTCTGTCAACAAATTGTTTTATCATGCATTATCAGCTCATCGGCGGGTTTACCTGCCGATCAAGGAGTCAATTTTCAGAACTTAAAAGATTTATCAACTCATCTGGCAGATTATGCCGAAACAGGAGACCTATCGTTTTGTATATTTTTGTAATATTTGTACATCGGGGAACTTGCCAATATTCTTTTGTTATTAATGGAAGTCGTTTGGCTCGTATGTCTTGACTCTTTTACATAAATATACTTTACGTCAATTGATTTCCATTGATATGCTGTTTCCTGTCAAGATTGTGTCTTCTGTCAAGGGGTATGTTTAAATTGATTGATTGTCAAGGCATTTGCTGATTTTCAAATCCGCTGATATGTTGAGCAAGCCATCGATTGGTCATAAGTTTTTGGCACTTAAGAGAGATTTTCATAAATTATGTAAGTCCTGCGGCCAGGCAGGCATAGAAAAGAACTAGGGGTAGTGTTTGCCTACTCTGTCGCAATCGTTTAGAAGTCAGCCTTATCAGGACAACTTATTTTGATATCAACATGTCTTTGTCAGGACACTTACATTATCAATTTACCGATATCAGCATGTCTATTTTCAAATCGTTATGTTTGCACGCACAAACATTGGCACGCCCGCATTTATTTTATATCGTATCGAGGTATTTCACGTCGAGCTATTGGCTCGTCGAGGGATTCACTGACAGGTTTACAGCAAACAATATTTTGGCACACCTTGATGCCAAGCGTACCTCGATGTCAATCCCTCGATGCCAAGCACCCCTTGATGTCAGTTTTATCATAAACAATATTTTGGCACTTCTTGATGCCAAGGGTTGCTCGATGTCGTCGAGGTGTTCCTCGATGCTAAATTTATACGCAAACAGTTCCTTGATGCCATGTATTGTCCGATGCAAAATTTATAGCAAACACAAGGTCACAGTCTTAAGTTATAGAGTCATGTATTTTGGAAGGACCTTTTTTTTTTGTGGTGAATTTTATGTTATTTGCATATGGGGATAGTTTTGTTGAGCGTACTTTGACTTACCTGATTGCTAGTAGTAAGAACAACACAGGTTTTCTGATTGAAATTGTCTTTTACTTTCTATATATATTGAGGTTTCTTTCCATTTTCTGTGTAAATTACATAAATCTGTCAAATTTGCAAGCTTTGGAACTCCCGAGGGTGTTTGTGGCAACTTCCTTGTCATGCGTTTCACTCTTATGATATTTTTGAGAAGGTACGTATATGTGGACTATATAAAAATTATATACATTAGTTACCATTTCTTGCATTTTTTATGTTTCTTGTGTCTGATTTGCTCTTTGTTTTGCAGTACTGCGTAGGGAAAGAATCTTGCACGATACCAGTGTCGCGTGAAACATTTGGAGGAATCCATGCCCAGATGTTATGAAGAAACTCTCAGTCGAGATTGTGTGCAGTTAAATGATATTCTCTTTGTGTCTAGTTTGTTCTCTTTGTGTTTCACATACCTAGGTGTTTTTGGAGTAGGTTGTTTTAGTGGTGTAGTTATTGATTGAGAATTATTTGGTGGTGTTATTTTTGGATTATGAATATGTTTATGAATTGGATTGTGGATTGTGTTTATAAAAACTGAAATATGTTTATGAATTTGGATTATGTTTATGAAAATTGAAATGTATTTATTGATTTTAGATTTTGTTTATAAATTGCAAAAATGAAAAAAAAAAAGGGGGGGGGGATGAGAGAAATGTATTTATTGATTTTCTGTTGGAGATTTTGCAGCGGAAAAGTCAGTGTAAAAATTTCCAACCGAAAATAATCGGTCGGAAAAAATATTCCAACCGAAAGTTTTCGGTTGGAAAATTCGGTTGCAAAAATATTCGGTTGAAATTTTGATTGCAAACTCAATTCCAACGGAGGTTTTTCCAATCGATATCTTCGGTTGTAAAATCGGTTGGAATTTAATTTTTCAACTGATATATACCCATTTCCATTTGCAATTTTTGTTTTTTTCTAGTAGTGATAAAAATGTTTTTGTATCTTTTGATGAGAGTATAATTGTCATTTTGATTGGGAGGAGTATTTTGCAAATAAAAATTAGTGCATAGGGGTGTGATCTTAAAAATAACTCAGGGAACTTTTTATAATTAGACAAAATATAGGGATTATTTTCACATTTCACTAGTGTTTTGTATAAAAGTGTCAAGTACTATGTAATAGCTACGAAAAGCTACCCCCCTCTGCATGGTTGGTTCTTGATGCAGGTCCTATTGTAATGGCATATCTCCAACTGGTCGACCAATAATCCATAAGGTTTGCTCCAGCGGCAAGGGTGGGGGTTCGAATCCAATCTGGAACTTGGATGGAAGCATTTCTATGGGTCTATCTAAGGGTCATTTGTGGTGAAGACTCCTTTGTGCGCAGACTGTACAGCAGTATGGTGGGAACCCGGGGCTTGGTGGAGGCACATCCTGCGATTTACATCCTTCAAGATTCTAGGGCAAGGGTTCTGAGGGTCCAGGATTAGTCGAGTGTAAGCTTGTACACCTGGGTTATCAAAAAAAAAAAAAAAAAAAAAAAAAAAAAATTACTTTCATACATTAATTTACTTTAATGAGCTGTGTAACGTACTTTTATTGTTGGATCATGAGTGGTTAATAATTATTTTTTATACATGGATCAATTTTTTTCCTGGGTATGTTTCGATTATCTATATATTAGAAAATTTATAAATTTACATAAACATTTTGGATAAATTAGGGAAATTGAATTTTTTTTAGAGCAAAAGACAAAAACACTTCCTATGTTTTGTCTAACTCCCAAAAATCTCAACTCCCAAAAAACTCCATGTGTTTGATTTTAAATACCACACTCGACCCAAGTAGTATATACTTATTATTATTTTTTTACTTTTGGTGGAATGACAAGATCACCCCTATGTGTTTTTCTTTTTAATTTATTTATTTAAGTATATACTACTTCGGTCGAGTATAAAAAATAAATATATACTACTTGGATCGAGTGTGGTATATAAAATCAAACACAAGGGGGTTTTGGGGATTTAGAATGACAAATAGGGGGTTTTTTGTGAGTTAAACAAAGCATAGGGGTATTTTTGTCTTTCGATGTCAGGGGTAAACTTATAATATCAAAAATAAAATATGAACAAATACTTGCAATTTTGGGGTTTGAAACACTCTCTTTTTTGGGGATGTATTTGACACTTATTTGAAATCATAGGAAATTTTTTTAGAGTTAAAATATTATAAGAATTTTTTTTAGACTTAAACAAAACATAAAAAGTGTTTTTGTCTTTAACTTTTTTTTTTTTTACTAAATAAATTAAAATATGAGAATTTCTAGACAAACAAATAATTTTCTCTGTGGAATTGTGTAAGAATTTTGCTAGTGGGGTGAGGATCGCCGGCCTTGTCTCCGGCCCGGGAAAGGGTGGGTGACGGGGATTATTGGTCGTGTCTTCGTCAATGACTCTTGTGGGGCCGGGGATGAGTCATTCTAAATAATCCCAACTCAACTTGCTTTGGGTAAAGGTTTTGACGGATTTAGCCCAAATTAAATCCCAGGAGATGCTGATTAGATAGCATCATGCCTCATCTTGGGATCAACGCCTATAACCCACCCTCTTACTTAAAGCACATTAAGGTCATCTCCAATGGTTGAGGGCTAACCCTGGGCTCTGGAGCTCGGGCTAGTCTAGGGTCAGCCCGGGGTCCTGCCTGGTCATCTCTAATGGTTGGGCTCCGTGGGGGAATTAATTTCATTTTTTTCCTTTGCCCACTCTCACTTATTAATATTATAGTTTTAAATTTTTTTAATATTAGTATTAATAATAGTAATTATATTAGTACTCGTAATTTAATTATTAATTATATTAAATATTAATATTAAATAGAATATTTAATTAAAGTAACTTAAAATTAATACATAATACGCAAACAAATATTTTTATAACACGGAAGAAAATACAAGAAAGGAAATACAACAAACAACAAAGGAAATACAAAAAATCGAAAATACAGGAAATACAAGAAAGGAAACACATGAAAATATTACATTTTACTGATTTCTCCCCGGAAACCAGTCGGATCCTTCATTCGATGAATCTCCAAATAAGTTCGTTGGAAGATTTTTATTTGCTATTTCTCTTCTTTTGTTCTTCCAATACGCCTTTGTAATTGGAGTGTATGATGAGCAGTCCATCGACATAATCCGTTCCTCTTGTAACTTTTCTGTGACTGCGAATCTCGCTGCTTCTTCTTCCCGTTGACGTTGAAGATTCTCCGCATGCCTTCTCTCTCGTCCAGCCTCTACCAGAAGTGTAGTTTCTCTCATCTTCTCCATGGCTGCCAATTTTTGGCTTTCAAAATCAGTAAGATGTGAACTCGACGAAGCCTTCTCTTTTCCCTTCTTGGCTTTTTTGTTACCAATAGGTCTTTCAGATCTTGAACTCGAGTGGGGAGTCTCGGGATTTGCTTCGTCGCCTAGTGGAGGTGTTTCCGATTCAAATTGAGTTTCTGGTGGGGTTGGAATATAACAATCTTCCGTTGGTTGAGATCGGTTAACCGGAGGTGTTTGAGACGTTCCAGATGTTGACCTGAACATGATCCACTCTGATGCAACTTCCCATGTGTGATGGAAGCACCAACTTTACTTCGTATCGGACTTGTACAAACGCAATGCCAAATCATGCTAAAAATTACAAAAAATAGTTAATATAACCTATTAATAATTATTTAGCATATAATTAACGTAATATTTACCTCTTCCATTATTTGGCCGCCACTTCCCACCTCCCTTCAGGCTCTTTGAAGTGTTTCGTTCCATTTTCGCATCTTGTTGCAAATGTGTTTTTTCCATCTACTAGCGAGTGAGTCTTTTGATCTGCGTTCGTAATGAACTCCAGTACTTTCAAGAAGGACATACATTAAAATGATGACTTTGCCCGAAGCCTGGTCTGCCCCTACGATGTTGTCCTCCGATAACTCTATGTAAGCCTTTGTCAAGGCTACATCTTCAGCCTGAGACCACTTTTGAGACATTGTCTTAAAATGTTCGCTTTCTTTTTTAGTTAGATTGAAAGATATTGAGAGATGTGTGCTTTCAGAAGTGAACACAACTCCCTTTAAATAGGAAAAACTATAGGGTGTATTATGTAATTTTCTAAAAATTGAACGGTGGAGATTGATGCAGAAAAAGAACGGTGGAGATCTGATCGGTACCTAAAAAGAACGGTTGAGATTGGTGCAGAAAATGAAGGGTGGATATCTGGTGCAGAAATCGAACTGTGGAGATTGGTGCAGAAATCGAACGGTGGAGATCTGATCGGTACATAAAAAGAACGGTGGAGATTGGTGCAGAAAAAGAACGGTTGAGATTGGTGCAGAAAAAGAACGATGGAGATTGGTGCAGAAAATGAACGGTGGGGATCTGATACATATTTTGCCTATTTAATAATCCAATATCACATTGTAGTGAACACATTCATTCTTAAAAAATATCTGATACATAAAATACTCAAGATGAACCAGAACTATGATTTTGGCGGTTATGGTGCTGATGACGAATCATCTTCTTTCCGAAACCAATTTTGGGAAGATTATAACAACACGATTGCAGAAGAAGATAATGAAGATGCACAATTTCAAGAGCAATATGAGGAACTTTTGAGTTCTCCAACAGAAATTGTGCCTGTACATGGTGGTACTGTTCATGGTCGTAAATTTTTAGACAGGAACCACCAAGCTCGGCACATACAACTGATGAACGATTATTTCATCGAAAGACCGTTGTACTCAGGTGAAACGTTCAGGCGCCATTTCCGTATGAAGCGTCCTCTTTTCCTCCGTATCCTTGCGGATTGCGAGCGTGAAAATATATATTTTCGTCAAAGATACGATGCCGCCCATCGAGCAGGGTTTTCACCAACCATATACGAGATTGTCCGTGAATTTTGTCAAACCATTTTGCGTTTATATAAAGACGAGTACCTTCGTGCCCCAACCCATGCTGATTTGGACCGTCTACTTAAGAAATCGGAACGACGTGGATTTTCGGGGATGATTGGCTCGATCGACTGTATGCATTGGACGTGGAAAAATTGCCCAACCGCATGGCAAGGAAGTTCTTTTGGAAGGTCGAGGAAACCTACGATTGTTCTTGAAGCTGTTGCTTCACATGACACGTGGCACGCCTTTTTTGGCTTGCCGGGAGCATTGAACGACATTATAGTACTTGGTCGTTCACCTCTGTTCGATAACTTCACTTCTGGTAACGTTCCCGAGGTTCAATATGAAGTGAACGGAAATACTTACTACATGCCTTACTATCTTGCGGATGGTATATATCCGAAGTGGGGAACGCTAATACCGTCTGTGAGAAATCCGAGAACACATCTTGAACAAGTATTCTCGCGGTTTCAAGAATCGTTCTGCAAAGATGTTGAACGAGCGTTCGGAATTCTCCAAGCTCGGTTTGCAGTCGTTAATCAACCCGACAGGGGATGGCATACGCAAGATTTGTCCAATATCATGTTAACTTGTATCATACTCCACAACATGATTGTGGAGGATGAACGTGACGAATACAAGGACGATGATGATACTGACATTAGCACGTCTCGTAGAGCACGCGCTAGAATTTATGACCGTCGTGGAGTACAGTTTCAAGATGTTGCACCTTGGATAATTATATGTTGCGTCATGAAGCAATTCGTTCCAAGGCGACTAACCGTAGACTTCAAAAAGACTTAATAGAACATGTTTATGCAAAATACGGTTAAAAATGAGTGTTTAAATTTACTTTTCTTGTCTATTTTAGAATGTATTTAAATATTTAATTTAGATTAAGTATTAATCTAAATTTATATTTGTATGAGTGTTTATTTTGTATTTTAAAAAAAAATTATTTGTATGAGTGTTTAATTAAATGGACTATTTCTATATTTATTAGTATATCATAATTTTATTTATGTGTTACTTTAAATAATTAATCATATTATATACTATATAATTAAAACATATCACATTAATTAAAACAACACATTAATTAAAATAACACATTAATTAAACAACACATTAATTAAAATAACACATTAATTACAATAACACATTAATTAAAATAAAATACTAATTAAAACAACACATTAATTACAATAATACACAACATTAATTAGATTTTAATTAAAGAACATTAATTAGGTTTAAATACACAACAATATACATAAATACATAAATACACAACAAAAGAAAAAAAAAAGGTCCAATCAGGTGCCGCCACTTGGCGGCACCTGTTTTAAAGAGCACGCGCCCCTCTTTATTCTCCAGCCAGCGACGCGGCCCCGTTCCCTCTCCCGTACCGCCCCGAGCCCGCAGCCCAGCCCAATCCACCCCGCGCGCAGCCCCGCCCCGCGCCATCTCCAACCGTTCTGCGCCGCAGCCCCGCCCCGAGACCGAGACCGGCCATCTCCATTGGAGATGGCCTTAAAGACCAAAACCTCAATCCCCCATCCTCCAAGAAAAATTATTTAGTTTAATTGTTATACCACATCACATCATAAAGTATTACATAGTGCATTACATCAATACACTTGAGTGTCAGTTTGATAGGACTCAATATGAGTTATTATGTCATATTATATGAGTTAATATAGGCTAATACAATGTTTGATGATATTGTTGTAAGACCGGAACAAATGGATTAAATCCTTACAATTCAGTATTAAGACTAGATCATAATTCACCCAGGAATGGGTGAATTAGTTAATCCGGATGAATATATATTAGGTAAAATGTAACTTATAACCTCAAATTTATGCATTTCATTTTTAACATGACATTAAATATCGTTAATTCTTCTCAAATATCATAAAATGGAAACTACATAAATTAAAATATATATCAATTTACAATAAACATAGATACATTCAAACTAAAATATTGAACAAACATTGATCAACTCATACTCTTATACATATTAAAAATTGGCTTCGATGAATTGATATATCTTAACAAACATAATATGTTCAATTAATTAGTGAAAATATATTTATATATACCCAATCTTATAACTCTACAAAATATTTTTCGGTAGATTCTTTTAATATAATATGACTCAATCAAATCTATCAAACGTATTTTTAATATGATCAATCCGACTCCAATCTAACACACATTAATCATATACACCCTACTATTTATATTGATGAACTATACCACGTTACTTTGACGTGGTGCAGCGATTCCACTAAATAATTTCTCTCCACCCCCTTCCCTTTATTACCAACCCACCACCAACTTGCTATTACTTTATTAGTTATATTTATATCATGTGGTTCATATTACACCGTGCAGATTTCATCAACTGTTGCTTGCTTTTATTAATAATATTTCATCAATTTTTGGCATTTATCAATTGTTATCAAAATATTTTAATTAAATTTTTCATGATAAATTCAATTATATATTGGCAAGAAATTGATGCCATCGCAAATATTGTGCATATGTTAAAAAAAAAAAAAATACACTCTATTGTGTTTATATTAATATAAATCATAATAAAGTAAATACAATTAATTTTCAATAACTACTATATATAGCATATCATCTCAATCATTACATAATTTAATATTACATCTCAAAATCTAGAAAGTTAATGATTTAACACTTGTCACTTATTTTTTTCTTCAAACTTCAACAACCAAATCCTATTTAATTTCAAATCATATCTAAAGTTTTTAAACTGCATTAACTATTAGAATATTTATTAATGTAATATTCAATTAAAATTATTATTTAAATTGAGTCTCAAAAGTTACATCAAAAACTTTCAAATCACTTTCCCAGACCAAACTGAGACAACATATTCAAACTACTTTCATAATAAAGCTTTAGTGTCTTTGATGGAAGAAAAAAAAAAGGAAGGAGTTTGAGAATGTTTACATCATCGGTCTTTGATGGAAGGAGTGAGAAGTGTAACAAAAGAGAAAAGAAAAAGGAAGGAGTGAGATGATGTAATCATGCTTTTTTTTTTTTTTTTTTTTTTTTGATAAATAAGATGTAATCATGTAATCATAAAGAAGATGCATGATTACATCTTATTTATAAAAAATAAAAAAAAAAATAAAAAAAAAAAGCATGATTACATCATCTCACTCCTTCGAGTCCTTTTGTTTGTAAAGAATAAAAGGGATCTGAATATGAAGGTATGTATATGTAGACAAAAAGACCACTCCCAAAAATGGGAATTTTGATTTGATACGTTGGTCTGAAAAGGTACATAATTCTTCTTTATTCCATAAGCAATCACTAACTATATTCAACAAAATAAAAAGATACTGGAATCATCATAATTACTCATTTCAACTTTGAATTGATATTTCAATTCAACTAAGATGAATTGAAATGTAATTTTTTTTTATATATAAGTTTAATGATAAATCATAATAAAAAATGATGATCATGACTCTCGGAATTTTTACAAAATTTATTTTGAAAATAAAAAAATGATGAACCTCGAACTCCTTAAACTTACAAATATAATAATAAGGTACAAACCTTATAAAAAGAGAGTAAATTATGCTTGTAGTAACTTAAATTAACCTCATAAATATAAAATAAAAACACAAATATCATAATATGTGAAATTAAAATTTGAAATACATTGAATCTCTAATTATATAATACTTCATCTATCCTATTTTTCTTTATCCCTTAATACAGTTGACTTGTACTAAACTTATAAAATTATTATAAATAATTTAATTAATACTGTATATTTCACTAATAAGTTGATAATATCATATGACAATATATATATTAATATTTAAAAAGTTTACTAGACCACAACTATGAATAATTTAATATGATAACTTTTAAAAAAAGATTTGACTAGATACTAGTTAATGGAGTGAAAATAATGGGGCGGATGAAGTATTTTTTTTTTATAATGTACTCATTAGTATTAATTCTCGAACTTATAAGTCCTAAAGTTCATGTGCCAAGATATGTTAAACTTGTACATGTTTTTCCTCACATTGTAAATTTAACGGGCACATCATATGAAATGTGAATGGTATAAAAAATGATGAACCGGATTGATAAAAATCAAAAAAGGGAAATTCGTACCTCATCTTCAAAAAGGTGGTCTGCTGACGGTTGCATGCATTCACCAATATGCTTTTTGGGTTTCCGCGTTTCTTCCTCCAATTTAATTTGCAATCGAGCTGATCTCTCTAATATAGAAACTTCATCTTCAAATTTAATTTCGTATACTTATACTTCACGTTCGACATGATGAGTTCGTCCATTACTTCCTTTGTTAAAAGCACTGCCTTCATCGTTACCGCTCTTCTCACTTTCATGCAGCTCAAATATCAGGGAATGGGTGATGACAAAAGCCCATTTCTAACACATCCCTACACGATGAGGGTCGCCATTTCCTCTTCACTCTTGTACTATTTAACATACTTGATGCACCTGCACCTCAATATTATAGCACCTACTAATAATTTTGTTCGTTTTTTCACTCATCATTGTATGGTGCTTTTGTGCAACGTTTCAATTGCATCACTAGCATCAATTTTCTATCCCGACTCAGTCAGGCCTTTCCTCTACGTCATTTTCATTCTTATATCTTCAACCGAATTGTTTTATCGTATGTACCGAAAAATTCTTGAGAAATATGATGAGGAACGTCACATCGCTCGTGGAAGGGTACGTGTTTGTCGATTTTTCGACAATTTACGTGATCGAATTTTTGAAAATAAATGGATGCTCCCCAGGTGAATTTGATATCATATTTTTATGTTAAATAATAGTTTGTCTGTATAGAAGAGCTAAATGCGTAAGTACTATGCCCTGTGTTTTGTCTAATTAGCAAAAAAAAAAATATACGTTATCTTTTTTTAACAAAATCCCCTTATGCTCTTTTTAATTAGCAAAAAATCCTTTTTAAATATTTAATATTCTTCCGTAAATTATAGGGAGGTATGGTCAATATCTTAAGTGAAAAGGTGGTTATGTCAGTTTTTAAAGTTAATAAAGAGAATATTGCAAAATTTTAAGGTGAATACAGATGTTTTTGCATATTTTGGTGGGGGTATAATAGTCATTTTATTTTGGGAGGAGTATTTTGCAAATAAAAATTAGCACATAGGGGTGTGATCATATAAATAACACAGAGAACTTTTTATAATTAGACAAAATATAGGGATTATTTTTACATTTCACTAAGTGTCAAGTAATATGTAATAGCTAGGAAAAGCTATCCCCCTCCTGCATGGTTGGTTCTTCATGCAGGTCCTATTGTAATAAATTACTTTCATACATTAATTTACTTTAAGGAGCTGTGTAAGGTACTATTATTGTCGGATCATGAATGGTTAATAATGATTTTTTATACATGGATCAATTTTTTTTTCTGTTTTGGTTATCTTGGAAATTTCCGATAACTTTTCATAAAAGTTTCGGATAAATTAAGGAAATTGAATTTATTTTTATTAAATTAAGTAAAATAAAAGAATTTCAAGACAAACAAATAGTTTTAGAATTACACCTTATTTTCGTTTTTATTGATTGAAAAATGAAAATAAATTGATATTTCAACATAACGGTGAAAATACTAACTATTTTGGTTAGAATTGATGTAAAAAAACTATGGCAAATTTATGTAATTGTCAAATATATACAAATGAACAAACCAATATATAAAGAGAAGGTGAAAATGGAGAAAGCAAGTAAAGAAAGAAAATGGAGAGAGGTAAAGTAGAGAATGAAGACTAAAAGAGAAAGCGGCTCAGTGCTGCTAAGGAATTATGTTGCTTGACATTTTCTTTTTTTGTTGAATAAAATGAATAGTATAATTTAATTATGGGCCAACTTAATTATAATATGGATTATTAGAGTGTGAGATAATGAAGAGAGAATTTGGAGTGTAAATTATTAAATTCCTAGGCCGAGAGAAAAGGCTTATATGAATATGAGTATATGACTCATAGACTACCATAATTTAATTATGGGCCAACTGATTTGAATGTCGACTTTTATTTATTTTTATTTCTTTTGATGGAGTTAAATTTTTATATTGATCTGATGTAATTAAGAAAAATATAGATGAGGCTAAATTTAAATATTTAATTTGGTATTAATTGAATATGATATTTAGCATATTGGATCAGACTAAATACACATTTGCATCATATATTTTGTATTATGAATTTTTTTAATCGAATCAGATCCACGAATCTCTAATTTGATAAATATCATAATAAATCGAATCGAATTCGGATTAGAATCCACCCCATTAACAGCCCTAGCAGTACTAATATGTGCCCAGATTGTAGGCTTAAATTCATGTTCTGTTGGTCTTACCGTCAAAGATTTATTTAATAGTTTGAGCAGCACCTGAGCTTGAATTCTTAACGGTCAACCCAATTGGGTTGAAACTAATATAATCTGGGGAAGGAATTTGGGCTTGTGGGCTTATTCGGCCCAAAAATAGAAGTTGAACTATTATGGCCCAATAATTGGATGGACAAGGACAATATAATTCGATTTAATTTTCTTCGTAAAAGCTTTTCATTAATCTTCAAATGTTTATACTTTATTATATGTACGTAATATAATCCGTACTATACATAATGTTACGATAAATTATCATCTTAAATAATAATTTTATATAAGATATATTACTAATATGAGTTAGATAACTCATATACAAAAAGTTTTCAAAAAAATGAAAAATAAAAAAAACCTCATGTACAAAAAGAAATATGGAATGAAAAATTATTATATATATATATAAATAAAATAAATTATTAAGCTCAATTTATGACATTTACACATTGTTTTGGATAAGTGTCAATATTTATAGAAACAATTAGTTGATAAATTGAATATGTAATTTAGGATGAGTTTGGCCCAGCGATTGAAGCTCTTAAAATTACTTTTACATCTCTATTGTGATTTTTGAAGTGTTTGGCCCCAATTATAAAAATTACTTCTGTTCAATCGTGATTTTCATGGTGTTTGGCCCCCAAGATCATAATCACTTTTGGGATCCTCAGAAGCAAAAAATCAACTTATTTAAGAAGCAACTAAAGTGTTACTTTTACAAAAGTTATTATATAAAAGTAATTATTCTATAATTAATTATTATCATAATCAGTTATTACTAAAATCAATTTTAGTAAAATTAATTATCCTATAATTGTTTTTCGAATCGCTAGGTCAAACTCACCCTTAATAAGAAACCTTAATTACTGGAACACCCATAAATAGTTAATTGAGGTAGGTTTACTTAATTATGATTAAAAGACTTTAATTAGCAACTTAATTTAATTAGTTTGGATGCCTACTTTCGTATTTGCAACTAATATACTTGCTTTAAAGTAGATTGGTTGATAATAGCAATCGGGATAATTACTTTAAGTGAAATCCAAAACTTCAAGAGGTTAAAATATTTACAAAATCAATAAATAAAATATAATAAATAATTTTAGTTTTTCAAAAATAGTAAAACCACTCCCAACCTAGAAATTGCCCGTCCCAAATATCCCACTCCCTCGGCCAAGGATGGTTGGCCCTGCCGACATGCTTATGTTGATGTTGGCGCTCTTCGCGACTTACCATTTTTTACTAAAGTTTGATTCTATCTTAAATTTGGGCTATTTTAAGGAAAAAAAAAAAAGAATTATCATGATTCGTTTGGCTTTGGATTTTAGTTGTGTTTTCTAGTATCAAGATCAGGAAAGAATTTGCAAGGCATGACTTTCGTTTAATTGTAATCATGTTCTTCATACTTCTTAATTAATTTGAAGAAGACTTTGTTCTATTTCATAAAAAAAATAAAAAAACACTTTGTACTATAGTATTTTCCTGTAATTATCAGATATATTGCTTACCTTGTCCAAATCTTGCTACTCATTAATTATTATCATACATTTCTACTTAAGTAAATTGAATTATTTGATCTTAATTCCAATACATTTGTTTAATTATGCTATTCAATCCCAAGCCTCAAAAGAAATCAAGTCATTTGTTGATAACTGATTTTTATAAATTACCGAAATTAGTGATTGATGCTGATATGTGAATTGGTTACATATTTATAAGCAACAATTTATAACTTAATTTTCCAAAAGTGAAAATTTGGTAAAATATCTTATGCATTCGAATATTCACTGTTTATGTTTCAAGTCATATTTGTAGTACAACAACTTAATGAAGTGATCATATTATTTATCTTATGTGAATATTAATGAATATTAATATTTTTCACTTCAAAGATATAATTTTGATACTTAGCATCATTAAATTGCATATTCTTTGACGGCAAAAATTCAATTTTGGTACCATAGAATAGGGTAATTTTCAATTTTCATACCAAAAGTCCAGAAATAACACCAGTTCCTATTCAGCCGTTTCAAAAAAGGCACTTCCGTTAATTTTCTTAACGTTTCTGCCACATGTCCGTTAAGTCTTCGTGGGCGGGCTAAGCACGTGGGTCGGATTCTGCCCGTTGGAACATAAAATTCAATTTTGGTACCATAAAACTGGGCAAATTTCATTTTTCATACCAAATTTCGTTATGTTTTTCTTTTTTTGAAATGGTTGTGGTGATATGTTTGAATTGGTTTGTTCTACAGTAGACTAGAAGTCATGTTACTTTTTTTTTCATTTCATTTTAACAATAAGCTAAAAAAAAAAGTTTAATTTGAACAATTTAAATTTGCAACTTAGATTCCCGGGACTCCCAAACCCGTCCCGAAATCCCAAAATTAAATCGGGTACCCGAAACTCACAGGACCTTGGTTGATCTATCGGGTTTCGGGACTTAAATTTGAAATTTCGAAACTCAAAATTCCCTCCCGAAATATCCGAATTCCCGAAAACCAGTCCCGATCCCACCCCTACGACCGCCGGCTCTGGTGGCCTTTGGTCGGAATTGGTTGAGGACATATAAAGATCTTTTCAATCCTTTGAGTAATCTATTCGAAATTTGAGTTCTAATTTTCGAATTGTAGTCAAAATTTTCGAAATTTCAAATCGTGATTTCTTCTTCGATTCTTAACCAAACTTCGTAATTCTTGTTGCATTAGTTTTCCATGACCGTGGACATCATTTTCCATAGGTTTATTGTAGCTGCCAGTGGCTGCCATAGACAGTTGAGCTCCGCCCATGACAAGAGGAACAAAAATCTTCAACCAATTTCGATAAACGGCCACCGGAAGCCCGCGATCGTCCATAGGAGGAAGAAGGCAATAATTGCAAAAACAACCTGCTCAATTTTAGACAATTGCATTTCCCCCTATTTTGAAACGACTGAGTGAGAATTGGTATGATTTTTGGAATTTTGGTATGAAAATTGAAAATTCTCCAATTCTACGGTACCAAAATTGAACGGGCAGATTAGTACCAAAATTGAACGGGCAGATTAGTGCCCCACGTGCCCCTCACATGCACTTAACGGAGGAGACTAAACGGTCGTGGCAAAACTTAACGGTTGTATGATTTTTGGACTTTTGGTATGAAAATTGAAAACGGAGGAGACTAATTTTGGTATTTTTGCCATTCTTTGACAAAATAATATACATTTTGTACCATATAGAATATCCAAATTGAGGGTATAAATTATAAGGAATTCAATTTCACGTTGTAAAATATCAAAATATTTTATTTGTGATACGCATACAAACTATCAATTATTTGAATATATACTACATCCTGTTTCAAAATAATAAAAATATTTATACTAAAGTATACGCAGTTTCGTGACTTTAATAAAAAGTCAATGAAAGTAATAATTTAAGATAGATATTGTCCATCCAATTCAGAGAATAATTTAAAAATCAAAGTGTCAAAATATGACTCATCAATCACAATTTAAGAAATTTATGTTCATCATTCTCTAACAACCATTTTTTTCTTTGGACAGAAATGGAAGCCGGCGATTGGGGGACTCCGCTACAAGCCGATTTTAGACGGAGGATTGTCATCAAAATGTAAATATAAATTGTTACTTCATTTTATAATACTATATTTCACTATTAATTTTGGATTTTCTGAGTCGCTTCGATCACTTCTTTTTATGACGTGTTTGCTTAGGCTATGTTTTGATTGTGGATTTAATCAATCCTACCTTTGTGATTTGCCTTCTGTTCTTCTTCATTTAATACCGTGATTGTTTTTCTAAGTTTTCATATGAACATTAAAGAGTGAAACACTAAAATACCTTCTTTGTTTTGTTTGACTCTCAAAAAAATTAATGTTTTATTTTAACTCTTAAGTTAGGTTTCAATTCCCACACTCGATTTAACTAGAATTTGATATTTGACGTAAATTTTGACCCTATGTATTGGTTTATTTTTATTTTTATTTGTTCCTTTTAAAAACCCAAGTATATACTACTTGGATCGATTGTTGTAAATAAAATCAAACATGGGGGAAATTTTGGGAGTTAAAATAACATAAGAGGGCTTTTTAGGAGTTAGACAAAGCATAGGGGATGTTTTAGTCTTTTGCTCATTAACATTATGATGTATGGATCAGAAAGGAGAAAATGCACGATACTACTTTGTGCTATGCAAAACCTGCAGCAAAATACTTTGTGAATTTTTTTTCTTCACCAAACTCCCTTGCACTTTTAAGAATCTAGGATATGCGCGTTAAAAAATGGACGGAAGGAGACAAATTAGGTGTTTTATGTAAGGATTTTAAAGTACAAAGTAAAAAAAATTCAAAGGATAGTCTTGTGCAGGTTTCGTATAACACATTGTAGTATCGTGTATTTACCCGATCAATTATTATGCTCCTTTTTTGTGTGGGGTTGGGGGTAACGATATTGTTTCCAAAGATGCTGATAAATTTATCATATCAGTCTAAGTTGAAGGGAGATTTTTAAATATCACTTTGGTTTTTTTCCTTTTTCTTAAAGTTTGAATTTTGAAACTACATTAATTTTCATTCTCTTATGGAAATGTAATTTTATCGATCGGTTCTAGTGGATTTATTTGAATAGTTTCAAAGTATAATTTTCATTTATAAAAATTGAATGAAGAATGACTTGATCTGTAGTATTTATTGTGTTTGATTTTCGCAAGTGAATCAATGGTTCAATAATGTCTGTTTTCTTGAATTTCTACAATATGATGATCATTTATCTACTTAATTTCTACTAGAATCTTGGAGTTTATAATTATTTAGTGAATAATTAACTAAATAGTTGTGACACTTCAAATGCACAGAATGGAGACCTTGAAAAGGCACCTTCCTTACTCTACACAAGAGGGACTACAGGAGCTGGAGAGTGTAGCTCTTCGTTTTGAGGAAAAGATTTATACTGAGGCGACAAGTCAGGTACATGTAGTTTACCTCCTTCAATCGATGAGTGTAATTCACTTGCTGAAACTGTGAGAAACATGAAAAATGTTTGTAACATAGGGGAATAAATTTCGGGTGTTCAGGCCCAAGTTCAGATTCCGGGTCAAGTTACGGGTGTTGAGGCGGGTCAAGGAATGGAAGCCCGTGATTGGAGGACTCCTTTACGAGCCGATTCTAGACAGAGGATTGTCAACAAAATGTAAATATACTCCGTATTATAAAGTCTTATTGATACTGGTTCGTATATAAAAGCATATTCTTGAATATCAAGATTTTGTGCTTATTTAGTGAAAATGACTAACTAATATTGTGTGACACTTCAAATTGTATAGAGCGGACACTTTGAAAAGGCATCTTCCTTTCCCTGGAGCAGAGGGACTACTGGAAATTCAAAGAATAGCCATTAGGTTTGAGGAAAAGATTTGTACTGAGGCAAAAAGTCAGGTCTATATGCATATCCATCACATTATTCCAAAATCTAAACTTGCATTTATATTATGTTTTAAGCTTCTTTCTTTATAAGTTTTTCTTGCAGTCGGAATATTTAAGAAAGATATCTTTGAAATTCCTAACACTGGAAACAAAACAGCAAAATCATATGGCAAGTTCTAGTGAAAATCCAGGTAATTCTGTTCATGCTGTAACTTGATTTTTGAATACTTGGCTCAATATTGGTTAAGCCCGTCATTTTTCACCCAATCTTTTTCTGTATAATTTTTGTTTATCTTCGTCTCTAGAAACTACTTGACTCTTGTAAGGTCATCATTATTTTTAGTTTACCTAAATTGTGTTTGTGAAATACAGGTTCTGGAATCACGGAGTCCGAATTAGAGGCTCTACTCCAAATTGATGCTCCAGAAGTTATTGACATCGATTACTCAGACCAGGACGAAATTGACTCTGATGAAAACACTACTAAACAATTGATGTTATTTCACTAGTCGGCTTATGCGCCCTAAAAAAATAAAATAAAATAAAAAACTTATTCGTCTTCGTCTATGTGGTTAATTCGCATTGTGTCACTTAATTGTCTTATGCATGATGATTTTATATGGTAATATTATTGGTATGTTAACTAATGGAGCTCTATAAGTAACACTTAGGTGTACATGTACTACAAGAAATTCTATCTTTGGCTACACTTTTTTCTACTACGCTGAAATTTTCGTCACTAAAAATCATATTAGGCGACGGAATATGGTTTCCGTCCCAAAAAAGTAAAATGGTGACATATTGGCGCGATATAATAGCGTCCCAAAAAATATGTATTTCAGGCGCGATTTAATATCGTCCCCAAATAGATTATATTTTTAGCACGTTTCAATTTCGTCTCCAATGTTCTCAAGACTGTAGCAAAATTTAAATTGGACCAAATGTTTAAAGGACATTAAATATATATTTATATAGTAGTTATTGGGCCAAATGTTTAAAGCACAAAATTGGGCCTTATATCTAATATTTTATAGCAATCCCACATAATACTTCAAGCGACCAATATATAGATATCTGATAAAAACAAAATTCCCTAAATTCAAAATACTCTCTAAGTATATTTTCTTCTCATTTATTCTCAAAGTAAAATCGAACAGCTAAAAAAAAAACTCACAAAAAAATTACCTAATATCTGATTTCCTAAAGAGTCATTTGCAAAAATAGCCTTATGGCTTTTTCAATTTTTTAAAATAGCTTTATGAATGTTGAGTTTGCAATTAGCCTTCCATTTAATTAGTGTTTTAATTAAATGGAATATTGCAAGAAAAACCCAATAAACTTGATAAGATTAAAATTAAACATCTTCAAATGTCACCCGGCCACTTGGAGGTTGGAATATTGCAAAAAAAAAATCCAATAAACTTGATAAGATTAAATTAAACATCTTCAAATGTCACCCGGCCGCTTGGACCTCCAAGCGGTCGGGTTCAAATGTCGCTTGACTGCTTGGAGGTCCAAGCGGTCGAGTGTATCTTCAAATGTCACCCGAACGCTTGGAGGTTCAAGCGGCCAAGCGGCAAAGGTCGATTTACATTTTTTTTTGGAGTTAGAGAAATTTTGGAATTTGAATTGTGAGTAAAAATGGATTTTATAGGTGTTTTGTATTATTATTATTATTATTATTAGATTAATTAGACTTAATTATGTTTGATTAGATTTAATTGTTATTAAAACCATTGAAACAAAAAATGGAAAAAAGGAAAGGCTAGTTTTGCAAAAAACATTTGGAGTAAGGAATGGGATGAGAATCTGATTTCCCTAAATTTCTCAGCTGAAATCGAAGAATGTGAAGAATCATTTGAACGAAGTGGAGCCTCACTGCGTTCTTCTTCCGATTCTTCTTCCTTAGCTTAAAATGTATGTACTAATTGAAGAATCAATTACATTTTTAGAACGTTTCTTTTTAGATAAATGTCAAACGTGGTAAGGCTACTTCACCTATTTCTCAAAAGAGGTGGTATTATATACTGATAATTAATTTCAAAAGAAATAAGTCTAGTTATAAGAGATTGAGAGGTGGATTAATTTGATATAAGTCAATATAATTTGGTTAATCTATACAGTTTAGTTGAATGAGGGTAGGCTAGTGAGTCAAACTTCATATAATTGTAAGTTTATCCTAAATCGGAAATTCTAATTTATTATTGCGTATAAACTGTTTGAGCAATTGTCTGAAGGAGAAACTGTTTTAATGGTCTTACTTATTTGGCTTTTAATGAAAGTTGTAATTGGATTCAGTTGTTAAATATTCAAATAAAGTAAGATTATATGTTCTGTTTTTGTTAATTTTTATGCCTATGGATTATTAGTGTCGAATTGGCTGCTGCATTCATAAGGATTAGTAAGTATAGATTTTAAGTATAGTTTAATGGACTACATAAATAGATTTATATTTGAGAATGCACTTCATATAATTGTAAGTTTATCCTAAGAAATATGTAATGCAGGTTAATTCGACTCATATAAAACCGTGTTTGTGTATTCGTTTGGCGTATTATATGTCTCGTTTGGATAATGAATAGATAAATGAGAGGTTTAAGATTATGATCTTTTTCGATCGACATATATGCATGTCTTATGTCATAATTTTCAATGTTATGGGGAGAATTTGTTTAACTTATACATATATGCTTGTTTCCAGGTGTACAAATGTACAGGTAATGTACAGATAGGACTTATTAGGAGACTCCTTTAAAAAAAGGGATTTTTTGCAGTCAGAAAACAGAATTCTGCTAATTGTGAAAATATGTGATGGTTTTATTGTTTAGCATACGAAACCTACCCTAGTCATTCATAAGCAGTTTAAGCCTTCTTCCCCTGTATTTATTACTGTATTTTATAATGCAGTAAATATTATTTTCTTGTAATTTAATTTGGGTTATAAAACAAACAAATAATAGCTTATTCTTTTACCAATATATATTGATTTTGCCAGATTTAGAATATTTTCTTAACCACTCTCTTTCTGCACAAGTGTAATTTAACGCGTTATTCTATGGTGCATTATGTAGAAATATTGCTAGCAAATATCCACCTGACTGGGAGTTTTCTGAAGACAAAACTAAGCCTACTTTTGCAACAAATTACACAGGTAATTATATCATTTTTAAATTGTCCAACTTAAAGTCTTTAATTTAATTAGCATGTTGGTTTCTATAATTTAATTTTCCTACTTCATTTTAGCATGTTTGTTTCTATATCCCATAAATGAATAATGTTTTCTTATTAATGAATTAGCTTTTGGTTTTACATCAGGTTTGTATTATTTGAATACACTATGGATAGAAATTGGATGAATACAAAGAGTGAGCCTATAGTTGATGCCAATACAGTCCAAGATGAAGAATAACCATTGCTACTTTACAGAAATGATGTTGAGCCAATTGTACTTGATAGTCACACACTGCAGCATAACACACGCCTTGATGACAAGGAACTTTATGAAGAAGATGAATGTGATGAAGACGATACTATATTTGAATATTTGTGTGAAGAGGAATTGGTTGATTTGATTGATGAAGATAGTGATTTAGATCCAAATGAATAGTTAGAGGAGAGGATGTAAAGCTCTTGATGATAACATTGAAAAAATTATTTGATCATGCATTGCTTTATTAAATACATTGTGGACTTGTGATTTTGCTTTATTTAATTTAAAGATTTCATATACTTACAAGTTTTTAAAATGTTTTCAAATATTTAATATTTCATGTCATACTTGTGTTATTGTGACAGCTTATTCAAAATGGTGAAGACTTTGCGCACCAAATCTGGGTCTGGAAATTTAGGATTGTCTTCTTTTGGTCTATCGGCTGACTCATCTGCGGCATCAGTGCCTTCAAGGTCATCTAGGCCATCACAAGCACCACTTAATAGTTAATACTCAAGATGCTTTAAGAAACGATGGTAGTATAATTCTTTAATGGTTGTTCTCTTTTGACTCTCCGATTATAATAATCTTTATATAAATGACTTAATGAATTATGTATGTTTAATAGGCACTGCAACTTCAGTCTCAAAAGGAAAAGGACTAATGTCAGCCCCTTTGGGATCTCTTTTGCCATCACAAGAACACATAAGGGATCAAGTATCGACTTCAAGCAATACTACTAACCAAACCACTTCAATCAACACTACTAAACAAACCACTCAGATGATACTGGTGTATATATATATATATATATATATCGTATGATTATAGGTGCTGGTGTGATGTGATATAGGTGCTGCAAATAAGGACATATGATTTAAACTTGTGCAATATTATGAGTATAGAAAAAAGAAAACGGAAATGAGAAGATTGCTTGAATACTATTATTAATAATTTTGTCATTTTTTATGTTATCCTTTCATTCACTAGGTTATAAACTTATCTTTCTATTTAATTTTTCAGCTTGTACCTCAAAGGAATAGTCCGAGGAAAAACTAGAAGTGTTGGTCTTACGAATATGAACATGAGAAATGGCTATAAATATCCTGTGCATATATCAAGTGAAAAAAGAAGGCCATTGAATCGAGGTCAATCTGCTAAGCTATCTAACACTCTTGGGATAATAGCGAGAGAGCATATCCCGATGCCGACAAGGTGGACCAAGCTTGGTGAAGATGATTTATTGCCTGCGTTTGACTATCTTTCGGTAAATTTATACTTCACTAATTTCCATTATCCTATGAATAATTGATGGATAGTAGTAAGTTAAGGATACAAGGATGGATAGCATTTAAGAATATTTTAGCTGTGTACGAGTTATTTTTTGAATGAAACTCTAAATACTCAATTAATAAGTACAAATTAAGAATACCCAACTAACAAGATTAAATATTAAACTAAAAGAATTTATATCCACACTTTTAGTGAAATTCGAACCTAATTATATAATACCTCAAAAATCTGGGAATCTCTCCCCACTTCAACTTCTTTTTCTTATTAATCTCTTTTGCTGTAGAATTCCTAAATTTGTTTGAGTAGGTGTATATTTTGTGGTATTTAAATATAGTAAAGAATGATGCAATTGATAGAGAACTGGATGATGATGATTCTTCTATAAAACTATATGCATTGATTTCTTGTTTAATTGATGATCATATTAAGTACAGTACTACTGTTTGAAATTTGTTAAATGTACCACTTGCACGATTATAAAATTGATTAAATGCCTAAAATTAAAAATATCTCCGGAAAAGAATCAATGATGTCAGTGCTTACATAAACTCAATTTTAATTCTTCTATTTTCAATATTTGATATTGACAGTTTGAAAACTATGCCAACAAGCTGAAATTTGGAAATTCTGATTGACTAAAAAATTGATCCACTTATTATCAAGTAACCCTGACCTGCAGTCAAGATGCAACACTTTATATTACTCCATGAAATATGAATCTTCCATTTGTTTCTTTCTTGTTTGGAAAAATATAATGATGTAAGGCTATTTTTGACATATTAACATTAGTATTATTCAAAATATTATATCTTCATGTTGATAACAGAATGGATTTATATAACTATATGTTTAATTTACTAATAGTTGAAGCTAGATATTGTTGGACTTGATAGTGAAAAGGACATGGTGCTAGATTTATTGAAAAATCGAACAAGGAACCAACGTTATAAGTTGCACCAACGCTTTCTCAAACATCCAACAAAGGAAGAAGCATTACTAGATGTTCCTAGTGAGTTGAACGAAGAAAATTGGGAATCTCTTTGTGCATACTGGTCTGATCCGAAAGTGCAGGTATAATTTATTATCTATATAGTTTACTGATATGAAGATTAATTTGTGGTTTAACTTTTCATATTCCTGTGAATTGACTAAGTAATATTAACATGTATTAACTTCACCCAATGTAGGAAATATGTGAGGTTAATAAAAGGAATAGGAACAAGCTTTCTATATTGCATAATCAAGGATCTCGGGCTTTTATCACACTTCTGGGCGAACTTGTAAGTATATGATTGTTTGTTTGTTACTTATTTTTTGTAATCTCTAATGTGATTATGTAAACAGGAAGAAAAAGAAGGCAGACAACTTAATAAAGTTGAGTTTTTCCCTCCTACACATTGCACAAATGGAAAATGGACAACTCCAGATTGTGAAGTTAAATATGTAAGTATTGTATGTAAATCTTGCTAATATGATTCTTATCATATTTATAATCTTATTTTCATTCATTTTGAACAGAAAGCTATGCAAGATCTACAAGCCAAATCAATAGAAGAGAGAAGTTCTATGACTCCCAATGAATGCTATGATAAAATTATGGGGGTGAAATCTGGGTATGACAAAGGATTTGGATATGGACCAAAACCACCCAGCAAAGCTTCGAGCACAAGCACCAGAAAGCTTGAGATTGAGAATGCCCAACTCAAAGAACGTTTGGGAGAAACCGAAGCGAGGTAGCTGACCTTAAAGCTCGAATGGAGAATCAAGAAAAACTCTTAAATATGCTACTAGCACAACAAAACATGCAACCCCCAATATTTGATTGGTAAGTAATCTTCTTTGAGATAAACTTTTTCCATGAAAATAGATAAATAAATTGTACTGTAGCGGAAGAAAAGAAAATAGTCTCTATCTATCTCTCCCGACTTAAATTTCAAAGAGTAGTAGTAACTAGTAAAAAGTAAAGTCTGTTTTCTTTTTACTCCAAAAGGAAATGATCTCATTTATTTATTTAAGTGTGATGCTCATTGTTATGTAAAATGGAAATATGCTCTTATGATATTCCTTTTTGTTCAATTATTTTGCAGATTTTGCTTATGGAAGTGAGGAATTTAAGATATGCTTTATGATGATTTGTAAAACTGAAATTGGTATGTTAGTTTCTCCATGTTACAACAAATTCAATATTCTATTTTAAACACTACCAAATGCAGAAACAATTTCAAAATATAAAAAAAATTAATTGTTTTTTTATGATGGTGAATCATTTGTCTTGTAGGTGCCAAAGTAGAAGAATTGATGATGCAAAATATATGCTTGGGGGAGGGTCTGCTTTTATGCCAAAACATAACTTTTGATCTATGTTTTTGTTTGAATTAGAGATCTAGTATCTATTTTGTTCTATGTTTTTGTTTGAATTAGAGATCTAGTATCTATTTTTTCTAAGTGAAGCATTGATATTATATATAGATTCAACTATATCTCCAATGATAATGAAAGCCTTTTATGATTTAGAAATTTAAATTGAAGAAGTTTCCTGATAAAATAATATTTTATTTTTATATGTGCCTACCGATGGCATATAAATGCAAATTTTCAAAGCTGGGTATGAAAATATTTTTTCCCCAAAGAATTACCTTTGTGGGTACGCTAAGTAGAGTCCTCAAATACTAAATAATTTGGGTACACTATCTAGCGTCCCCAAAGAATTACCTTTTTGGGTACGAAAAAGATTCACATTTTAGGTACACTATCGGGCGTCCCCAAATATTAAACGAATTGGGTACGCATACTATTCGTCCCCAAAATATAGATATTTGGCTACATACCACACATTTTAGGTACAGTATTATTAAGTTTTTGTGACGAAATATGCCGTACACAATAACACATTTATAGGGACGATATTTTGCAAATAGTCACAATTCGCGACAATATCATATAAACCGTAGCTGAAGACTATTAGCGATGCGGAGTTGGAGACAATCTGAGCAACGAAAATATTTCGTCCCTAATACACTTTAGCGACGAAATTTTTCGTAGCGAAAAGTCAAATTTCTTGTAGTTTAACAATTTTGACATGGTCTTGATTTATGGTAATAATATTGGTGTGTTAACTGATGGCTTAATTCCACTTTGCACCCTACAATTAGGAGCTTTTTTCACTTTGCACCCTATAAAAAAATGTATCCCACTTTGCACCCTACAAACCACTATTTCATTTCAGATTGCACCCTCAACCATTTTCAACCCATTTAGTTGCCGGAGTAAGGGTAAAAATGGTCCATTCACATTATTAACCACCCCAATTTTTTCCCAAAAATAATATATGGACAAAATGACATATCTCCATAATAACTTTAAAAAATGAAAATAGAAAACAAGTCTTACGGGGGTTTACTCAATTTCTCATCTTTCTTCATCAAGTCGAGTCCAGTGCCGCCTTTTTCTTTTTCACTTTACATATAATTATTGAAATTAATCTAGAGTAATTATGAGAATGTACATGTGGTTATCCCTAATTACTAATTCTACAAACAAGTATAATAGTGTTGTTAACGAAATGAAAATCAAAACGTAAATAAGATTAAAAATTGAGAATATGGTAAACACAATTCGTTCTCTTTCCTTAACACCCAACCCATTTTTCTTCAAACATAAAAAAAGGACGGCACTAGACTGAATTTGAAGAAGAAAGAGAAGAAGTTGAGAATATGGTACCCATAAAACTTGTTTCCTATTTTTCATCATTTTTTAAGTTAATATGGTGATATGTCAATTTTGCTCATATATAGTTGTTAGAGGGAAATTGGGGTGGTTAATAATATGAATGGATGAATTTACCCTTACTCAAGCGACTTAAATGGGATGAAAATGGTTGAGGGTGCAATCTGAAATGAAATAGTGGTTTATAGGGTGCAAATTGAGATAAATTTTTTTGTAGGGTGCAAAGTGAAAAATACTCCTATTTGTAGGGTGCAAAGTGGGATTAAGCCGTTAACTGATTCAACATTTTCTTTCTTTTACCTTTTTGTACGTTGGATTCATCTTCAAAATTGGATATTCATCATTTCGTAAACTTATACTTGATCTCGATCGACATGATGCGGTCATCTATTACTTCCTTTGTTAAAAGCGTTGCCTTCATCGTTAGTTCGTTACCGCTCTTTCTCACTTTCAGACTACTGGGGATGGTGCAATACAAAGAATATGTTAGTTTAGATGTTTTATTGAAGGTAAAATTGCGTCCCAAACTAATTATTGATTTTGGATTTTCGTCCCGTAATTTAATATTTTTTTTGGAATATCGTCCCAAATTAATTACTAATTTTGATTTTTCGCCCCAAACTATATCAACTCGCCAAATTTCGTCCCATAATTTACCATTTTGTATGAATTTAGTCCCAATATTAAATTTCTAAGTTAATAAAAATGACGTTCAATTTTGTAATTAATTTGGGACGAACTCTGCAATATTATATAATTATTCATGTTAAAATTTACCATATCATGACCCTTTAAGCAGCTATGTGATAATTCATCGGCAAAAGCGCAATTCCGTCTTATAATTATGGTGGGACGATATTCCAAAAAAAATTAAATTACGGGTCGAAATTCGCCAAATTAAATAGTTTGGGACGAAAATTCAAAATCAGTGATTAGCTTGGGACGATTTTTGCAATTTTGCCTTTATTGAATTATGATACCGAGCTAATATATTGCTAGTATATATGTGTGGAAGGTGAAAAGTCATTTTTACATTAATTTTTATAGTATTTATAGGCTAAAAAGGGTAGCCCTAATAGAGTTCTAGGGCCCACAGGAGCCTTCGTATGGCCTACGAGTTGTTCATAACCATAGACCTGCCAGACGGGTCATTAGGAGGGACTTCGCGCTGTTCATCTGTTTGCCAAGGTTGAAGAGTTTCAAGACTAATCGGAAATGTAATGTTCCAGGTCGATATTGATCAGGTCGGAGAATCCGACCTAACTAGATATAAAATAGCCTTCATCAGTACTCTCTCATTTCTCGTGCTAAATTGTAGCTATAACTCGGAGAAGTAAGACTATGCATCTAATTATCTTCCAGATGTATGTAGAATATGCATTATTAAAAATTTTACTCGAAAAAATCCATTGGAATAAAAATCGAACAAGGGAAAAAGCGCACATTCGTCGAAACATACATGTTGCTGAGAAAGACGTTATTTGTCATTATAATATTTACGAGGGCTTGAAATGCAATATTTGTAGGCGGAAAACTGAAACGTCGTCAAGAAGCTAAGAGTTGAAACGCCATTACGCATGTCCCGTATATATAACAGAAGTCAACGAAGTAGATTTCTTTTTTTTTTTTTTGGTACAAACGAAGTAGATTTCACTTTTACCTTATCTGACTTGAAATCCGAGCAGTAAAAATTTCAGATTATGTGATTATGTAGATAATGCATACAAACAAAACATAATTTAGATATGATTTTTAATTTATTTAGGTAGGATTTTATTCTGAGTGAAATATGGATTGATTATGTGGCCAGATTCTAGAAACTTCTCGAAAATGATCTGAAAAAATTTGAAAATTAAAGAAATATAAGTTGCTACAAATTTTAATTGAGACAACATATAAGTGAAAAATATGAGATTTCTGGAAATTTTTTACTTAGACCTGGTCTAGGAGATATTTCCTAGATCTCTTGATTGAAATTGCACCACATCATTAATTGTGATGATGTGGTGCTCTCACAATGATGATGTAGTATATTTTTAACCACAAGGTTTAGATAAATCTCCTAGACCAGGTCTAAGTAGGACTGTCAATCGGGCCTTGTGAGCCGAGCTTTAAGTAGCTCAAACTCAAATAACGTCGAGCTTCATAGTTATAGGCTCAAACTCGGCTCATAAATTTTCTATTTTCTCTAGCTCAAACTTAGCCCATGTAATTTTTCGGGTTTCGGGTCTATATCGGGCTTATATCGGGTTTGTTAATATAGGTACAAATAGCTTGAGGTATAAAATATTTAGATTACCGAAACACATATGAATAGACTACTATTACTTAAGACACGAGTATATATTATTAAATAATATTTTAATTGAAAGATCAAGTTATTTGCTCACATTTTTTAAGATACATTTGATCTATATGAACATGCAGTAGAGTTTCAGAGTCTCAAAACTCCAATTTATTGACCTGCATTTTTTTATCTTTGATTTAAATTTTTTCTTTGTATTTTGGCCATCAAAACGAAATTGATATACCAACATATATGTGAGCTTACATTATAACTTTTTGTAAGTTTACTTAAGAAAATTAATAATTAGTAAATATAACTACAATACAAATAATTAATCATAATATTTAAAATAATCATCTGTTCGAGCTTTATTCGGGCTGAGCCGTGTTAGGCTCAAGCTCAACTCATAAATTGATCGGGTTTAATATAATGGCTCAAACTCGATCCGGCTCACAAATATTCATGTTCGAGTCAATTTTAATCGGGTTGTGCCATCGAGCTTCGGGTAGGCGCGGCTCAATTGAATGTCTTAGGTCTAAGCAAGAATGTCCTGATATTTCTAAACAATACTTGGGGTAGGCCTAGGAAAATGGGACAGAACCAACGGTCCCACCCGTGAACTGTCCTAACTCCTTATCCGCAAAAATCCAACCCATATATTACACTATTTATTCGGTTAAGTTGGGCTGGTCTAGGTTGGATAAAATTAAATTTCTATGGATCAGTATTGGGTTTTAATGGATCACTAATGGGTCTATTTATCACAATCTCAAAAACATAAAACAAAAATAGTTGAGCCCGTTTCATAATAAATGGATGATTCATGATTGCATCAGTAATATAAAAAGTGTCTCTCGAAAAATAATAGATGCATATAATAAATGGATGATTCATGATTGCATCAGTAATATAAAAAGTGTCTCTCGAAAAATAATAGATGCATACCTGGAAAGATTAGTGCATTTAGTAAATTTTTTTTTATTAAGTTATTTATTTATACTATGATGTTTCGCTTTTGCTATTCCGAGTTGTACAAGCTCCACTCTTAATAGTCGGTGTGCTCATTATTGTCTGTTGTATTTATTTTTGTGAAATATTATTGTTTTATAAAAGTTACCAAGAACTTTTTGAATAAAACACAAAAATGCATTTTAGTGATTGAATATAGGCGGTCAAAAGATTTTTTCTCTCATAGTGAGACGAATTTTTCTCTCTTAGTGAGATGAGTGTCTTTTCCCGTTCCTTTTCTCCTCTTTTTTCTTCTCTCTGTTTAGATTAGATTTATGCATACTCGAAGGACTCCACCTCGAAATATTTGTGCTTTGCTCGTGCCACCACAAATCGTCTTGGGTTTTCTTTGATTTTTCTGGGTTTTTTTTCTTTGGCGCTGTTTGTGCTTTTTTTTTTGCTTTGCCCTTACCTGTGCTAACCCTATCACTTCCATTTCCTTATACTCTGTGCAGGTGTAAAGAAGGTTTTTGGGGTCTTTAGTCTTGCTCTTGGTATACAACGAATTCATGGACGGTCCTAATCTAGATCTTTGGAATCGTCTCGACCTCCGGGAAATTGAGGATGTTGGGATTGTTTTGTCTGGAGAGGTGTGGGATAGTCAGGATAAGTCTACGGAATTGATACTGATAGGAAAGATCTTGGGTCAACGAGCAGTTAATCTAGAGGCTTGGAGAACTATGATGTCGCAAGCATGGAGCCCGGCGAAAGGAGTTGATGTCCGTCAGATTGGGGACGACCGGTTTATCTTTGTTTTCAAACATAAACTTGATAAGAATAGGGCTCTTACTGAAGGTCCATGGTCCTTTGATCGTCGACTAATAGTGCTGAACTCAATAAAACCCGATGAAAATCCGGAGGCAGTTGATCTTGACTGGTGCGAATTTACAGTCCATATCTTGGGACTACCTATCAACAAATCCACCAAACTCGTGGCTGAGACCATATGTAATCGAATACGAAAACTAAAGGGATTAATCGGAGAGATCGAGAATTCGGTTATGGGGGATATCATCAAAGCTAGGGTCAGTCTCAACATTACAAAACCATTGATTCGTGTCATGAGAGTTAGCAACGATAAGGGTGATTCGATAGGGGTCTCTTTTAAATATGAAAAGCTACCGAACTATTGTTTTCATTGTGGATTGTTTTCACATACAACACTTAAATGTGACATCCGTTATGAATCGGAGGAACCCATAAAAGAGAAAGACATGTAATTCGGTCCCTGGCTAAGGGCCCAGGACAAATCGAATAAGCAAGGAGGGAGATGGCATAATCCAACCGGTTTCTATGTGAACAACTTGAAAGACTCATCGGAATTCCCATTCGGAAACAGAGTTACAGGGGCAAATATTTTTTCTCCGGGAACCAAGAAATCGGATAACTTTGGTAGGGAATCAATCGCGAGATTTGGGGGATCAAGTCCGAGTATCTTGGGAAATTTTCAGAATAAAGGAAAGGCAATCAGGGATACATTTATCGAAGGAAACAAAAATTAGAATTTTGGACCTTCTATAAATATAACAGGCCAAGATCGAGAAGTTGGTTCGAAAAATACCAAGATTGATACTGAAGAGAGAGAACAGCCCAACAAATTGGATAAAGGAAAAGCCCCTATAGCAGGTATGTCTAATAAGTACTGCCCCCCTTTTAGATTAAATAAACAGACCACTTTTGAGTCCAAAACCTCAACACAGCCCAACAAAACCTCCACAAATCAGTCCATACTAAGGCCTCACCCATCATTGCTAAGGAGCCTAGAAATTGTTACAACTTTGAACCACATAGCTCAACCCAATGACCCACCTAATAAATCTGACACATTGAACAAGGTCCCCATCCCAACACCTATCAAACCAAAGTCTCCAGCACCTCAATCACAATCTAGCTCTACACGTGCCAATACTCAAACCACTAAACCAAAGACTAAAACCGAAACCTATACACTTAACCAAGCCACCATCAAACACCAAGATGCAATTGCTCAACAACTACACCCTATATCCGAAATCAAACCTATTAACTTACAACCAAAACCATGTCTCGAACCTACTCACCCACAACTCATCGAACCAAATCTGAAAACCCCCGGAGAAATTCCAAAAATCCCCCACCAAAAAACCAAACCTGCTCGTTCCTCGCTTCCTACTGCCATAATCAAGAAAATTGCAAAATCACCCCGAAAAACTATTCCACGTCAACCTCTGAAACAAAGCAACACAAACATAAAATTGGCTACCCACATCGGCCACGATCAAAGCAGTCTACTACCTAAAGGCATTACCCAACAAACCCCTGAAACTATCCAAAAAAAAAAAACATACCTCTTCACCCACCCAAACCAACGTTTGAGTTTAAATTAGTTGATATCCCTCTGCTGATCCCTAAAGTTGAAAATGTTGAGATGAAAAAGTCAAACAAAGGAAAGAAGAGAAACATGTAAGACAGGGAAAACCTGCTTTGGAATAGCAGTGTGAACAATCAAGATAAACGAGGAGAGGAGTTCTCGGAAGATCGATTTAGACCAGCCAAGAAGACTCACCTAGGTTCAGATTTGGCGGCGGCTGCGGAGCAGCCTCGCCAAGCGCCATGAATTGCTTAAGTTGGAACTGCAGGGGATTAGGGGCTCCCGTGCAGTTCAAACCCTTGGGACACATATCCGAGAAAAGAACCCCCCAATTATCTTTCTCTCTGAAACCAAAGCAAAAGGGAGAAAGATAGAGTTACTGAAACAGTTTTATGGGTTACATGGTGTTCATGTAGATGCTAAAGGGAAATCTAGAGGTTTAGCTTTGCTTTGGAGAAAAGAGATACAGCTGGATATTCTTAGTTTTTCTGATAATCACATTGATGCGATTGTTACTGATAATAGAGTTCAAATGGGGTGGAGATTTACGGGCTTCTATGGACATCTAGATGCCACAATGCGCAAGAAATCGTGGGACTTACTTCGCTGCCTTTTGAAGAAATCGAATAAACCATGGATTTGCTGTGGGGATTTCAATGTAGTACTTAAACATACCAAAAAGGAAGGGGGCAATTTGACACCAAATTGGCAGATCAAAGATTTCAAAAGTTGTCTTCAAGATACTAATTTGATGGACTTGGGTTTTACTGGATATCCTTACACTTGGTCCGATAAAAGATTACATCCTCACACTATCCGTGAATGATTAGATCGAGCTTGTGCTAATACTGAGTGGAGAGAAGCCTTTCCTCATTCAAGAGTGGTTCACTTGGAATTTCGTAGCTCCGACCACTGCCCGATTTTGATTCAAGTTATGGATCAACCGTCCTCAATTGATAAGAAAAAATCGAGACGATTCATGTTTGAATCTATGTGGCTTCATAGTCCTGATTGCACGAAAGTCGTCAAAGATAGTTGGGATGACTTGGGAGCTGATTTTTGGGACAAATTTGATTACTGTCGAGAAAGTCTAAGAAGCTGGAGCAATGTTAATTTTGGTAATGTTAATAAAAAGATCAAAAGACTTCGCGAAGAAATTGATTCTCTACACAAGGGATATCTAACTGAAACGGCAAAAGCTAAAGAGCTTCAACTTACCACTGAACTTGATGAATTCCTTGACAGAGAGAGCGCAATGTGGAGACAACGTGCAAAAGTGCACTGGATGAAGGAAGGGGATAGGAATACGAAATACTTCCACAAACGGGCTTCGGGTAGGAAAAAAGTTAACAAGATTAGGGGACTGCGTAATAAGTTGGGGGTTTGGTGTAATTCAGATGTTGAAAAAGAGAATACAGTGGTTGATTACTTTCGAAATATTTTTACCTCGGGATCTCCAACTGATCAAGAAAAGGATCTCGTTCTGAATTCACTGTATACGAGAGTAAGCCAACAAGACAATGACTACCTTCTTCAACCCTACACAGCGGATGAGGTAACCCAAGCTATTCTCAATATGCAACCCCTTAAATCCCCGGGTCCTGATGGACTTCCTGCACTTTTTTATCAAAGGTTTTGGCCTATTATTGGAAGCGATGTTATTAAGTGTCCTCAAGTTCTTAAACAGGAGAGTCTTTAACGAAAAGTCAAATTTCACTCATATTGTTCTCATACCCAAATGCAAAGACCCTGAAACCATAGCTCAGTATAGACCTATTAGCCTCTGTAATGTAATTTACAAAATTGCTTCTAAAACCATAGCCAATAGATTAAAACCCCTGATGAACTCAGTGATCTCTGACTACCAATCAGCTTTTGTTCCCAATCGCCAAATAACTGATAATGTTTTGGTTGCCTATGAATTAACACATTTTATGAAAAAGAAAACAAAAGGTGACGTGGGCCATATGTCTATCAAACTTGACATGAGCAAAGCATATGATAAAGTAGAGTGGAGCTTTCTAAGAGATGTTATGATTAGGCTAGGTTTTCATGCTGATTTTGTTAATTTGATCATGATTTATGTTTCGTCTGTCTCTTACTCGTTTATTTTGAATGGAAGTGCGAGGCCGGAGAGAGGAATCCGTCAAGGAGACCCTCTCTCGCCATATTTATTTCTCTTCTGTGCAGAGGGATTGAGTTCGCTAATTAAGCAGGAAGAATCCAGGGGCATAATAAAGGGCATAGCAGTTTCCAAAGGAGCACCGAGAATATCACACCTCCTCTTTGCTGACGATACACTCATCACATGTGATGCTTCAACTGATGCAGCTACACGGATACAATTGCTCCTTCACACTTATGGCAGAGCTTCAGGACAAGATATAAATTATGAGAAGTCGAGCATTGTGTATAGTAAAAATGTTGTTGATTCCCTCAAAGGTGCCATTGAAGCGATCCTCCCTATCCGTCGAGAAGAGAAGCATGATAAATACCTTGGCATGCCTCTTTCTATTGGGAAATCGAAAAGGGAAGTCTTCGACTTTATCCGGGACAGAATCTGGAAATTACTCCAAGGCTGGAAAGAACAAGTCCTATCACAAGCAGGAAAGGAAATATTGATTAAAGCAGTAATCCAATCGATACCGACTTATATTATGAGTTGTTTCAAACTCCCGGCCTATGGTCTCGAATTATTGGTGGAATAACAATGACACTAATAAAATACATTGGGTGAGATAGAGTAAACTTTGTAGAAGCAAAAGAGATGGTGGGATGGGCTTTCGGGATCTCGACACCTTTAACTCGGCTCTATTAGCAAAACAAGGGTGGCGAATTCTACAGAATCCAGGAAGTCTACTTAGTAAAGTTCTCAAAGCTAAGTATTTTAAAAATAGTGGTTTTTTGGATGCAGATTTAGGCTTGGCGCCATCACTGACATGGAGAAGCATTTTGGGTTCAAAGCGTTTACTTGTGGAGGGCATTCGTTGGAGAGTGGGTTCGGGTAATATGATTCAAATTTGGGACAGCAACTGGCTGCCAAGGGATGGTTCTTTTAAAATAATTTCTCCATGTAACACATTATCCCGAAGTGACACGGTTGATTCTTTGATTGACAATAGTATGAGAACATGGAATAGAGATCTTATTGACTCAATCTTCTGGGAAGATGAGGCTAAAATCATTCGTTCAATTCCGCTGGGATCTCAAGCTTATCATGATAGGCTTATATGGCATTATGAAAAATCTGGCTTATTTTCTGTAAAGTCAGCATATCATCTTTTCCTTGCTATTAAAACAACAACTAATGAGGAACATGGGGGAGGTTCGAGCAGTTCAATTAACAAAGTATGGGATAAAATCTGGAATATGAAAGTTCCTCCTAAAGTGAAGATTTTTATGTGGAAATGTGGAAGCCAAGCTGTACCGGTATGCCAGCTGCTATTTCAGCGTAAATCAGTTGATAACGACAAGTGTCATATGTGTTCTGGAGGGGAGAAATAGAGTATTATGCATCTACTCATTGACTGCCACTTCGCAAGACAAACATGGGCCTTAAGCAATCTGCCGTCCGCAGCTTATAGAGTTTTAAGAGGGGAATTTTTGGATTGGTTTACACACCTCCATTCCAAATTAGACAGTGATCAACTCGCTTTAGCTGGAATCATTTGTTGGTTTTTGTGGTTCATACGCAATCAAAAGTTGTGGAGTTCTTGTACAAAAACTCCTCAGAGGTAATTACTCTTGCCCTGGACTTTCATCATAGATTCAAGAGACCATGTCTTTCTCCAATGCGGGTAGGCCTGACTAGAAATCAGACAACATGGAGTCCACCTCCCTTAAACTCAATTAAACTTAACTTCGATGCAGCACTTACACAAGATGGTACGGCTTTTGGAGTTGGGATCGTTGCTAGGAACTCAAACCGTACGTGCATAGCTTGGGCATCTTACCGGATTGCATCACCATTATCACCCGAATCCGCAGAAGCTATGGCAGCCAAACTTGCTCTGGATTTGGCTGTTTCGTATGGATGGGAGGAAGTGGTCCTTGAGGGTGACTGTAAAGTTGTAGTGGATGGCATCAGTGAACTCACACCTTCACTAAGGAATAGTGGGATAATCCTAGAAGATATCAAAGCCTTGATTCCTTGTTTCAATGTCTTCCAAGTTCGTCATATTTTTCGGGAATGTAATCGAGTTGCGCATGAGATTGCTAGGTTTACTTTGTTACATGGTCCTATTATTGAGACTTTGCCTAATTCGATTGTTGAGATTGTAAACTCAGAATTTTATGATTAATGAAACTTCATTCTGACCCTAAAAAAAAAAGTCATAAATTAATCAAGTTATTGATCGACTGTTTAAACTTTTTTGAAAATCGATTGTGAAAAATGAAAAAAATTAGATCTAGAAAATAGATCAAGATGCAGGACATCTTGTCCTGTTTTAAACAGATATAACAACTCTAAAACTAAACAAGTTCAACCTACCATTCTTACACCTTTTTTTACACTGGCGTAGTCTGGGGTCATTATATATTAAAAAAGTCAAGTACATCCATAAATTGTTCCATTAAAAATAATATCAAGTACATAGTTATTTATATATGTAATCTTGTAGTCATTTAACCATTCATCGTTCATTCGATTTCTAATAAGTTTCATAACATAGCAGAAACAATTCCTCTACAAAATTGTTGGAGCAACTAGCGAAAACAATGTCAAGACTAGAAGCACTATAAAGAGATTATTTATCTTTGTCTCTACAAAATTTAAATAATAATTAGTTTCTTTCAATTTCAAAAACTCTTTATGCACCCACACATAAAATATGTACCAGTGTTGAAAATTCCACGTTAAAAACTTCATTGGATAGTTTACGAAACTTTCTTATTGAAAGAAGAAAATGAATAATTTAGAAATTTAAGTAACTTTCAATACACCTCCATAAAATTTCTTTCATTTTACAATTTTGCATACAAACCACCTATTAAAAAAATAACAAGAAAATATTGTATTTCTTTTTTTATAGATGAAAGAAAATATTGCTAGTTAGTTATTAGTTGAGCTTTGTGTTGAGACCTTCCTTGGTTATTATCCATTTCAAGTATAATAATGTTATGAATATTGCAATATGTAGAAACTCCAATAATTTTTTACAAGGTTATTTGATATACTTTAACTTGATTAATAGCATTTAAAATATCTTGATTTTTAACATTTCAAAATTATAAAATAAGTGTCATAAAAAATAAGTTAACTAATATTTCATCTAATAAAAATATGGCCCCTTTAGTGTGTAATTTTTAACTTTATTTAGTGTGTCCATTTAATGATTACACAAAAATTAGAAGAAACATAAAAGTTTCCTTGGGGTCGTTGCACCCAAGTGAAGTGTACGTGACTACGCTAATGACTAAAACTAAACAAGTTCCACATCTCCGCCATTATTACACTTTTTTTTTATCATCTGCTGTCAGACAATTTCTTACGGGGAATGGAAAAAAAAAACAATTATTGGGTTGTTCAAAGAATCAATAGCTCAAATTAATCATTTGAGACATATATTTTTATTAGATGCAAATACAAGATGAGTATTTTTAGACCTTCTCAGTTCAATCAAGTTCGTCTTCATATATGTGTCATAACTTTGACAAAAATTGGACAAAATATTGTCACTCAACAGAATAGACATAACATAAACATAATATCATTAATAACTTTCCAAATAACAACTAGCAAGATTACATAACTATTGCTAAATAAGTAGAACATAAGACTGACTGCTAAAATAAGTAGGACATAACTTTTCCAAATAACAAGATTACACAACTAATGCTAAATAAGTAGAGCATAAGATAAATGGCTAATAAATAAAGTAGGACATAAATAATATAATAGACTAACATTCTCTTTCCTTCATTTTGCATTTTCTTTCTTTTCATCATTCATCTTTTTCCTTTTCTTTATCATCGTACTCAAAAAGATCACTTCTGTAGGATTTGGTATTTTCTCGTTGGGATGCACGATCATTATATGTTCCACCAATGAGGCATAATTAAAGAACCTTTTTGTACACCAACTCCCATCATTATGTTTGTATGGACAAAACTTTTTGAGTTCATACTCACCAAAGACTTCCTTATCACTCTCAGTCGGATGCGGAATCGGATCATTTTTATGGGATTCCATCACATGCAGTGCAAACATGGCATAATTAGGAAATACATTATTACATGAATGGCCCTTATGATTTTATAAATGACATTCCTTTTGTTTGTACCAAAAAAATCACCCTCGATTAATCAAGGAGTATTGGCTCAATGATGGGCCGAAAAACGGCAATGGGCCGAACCGAGCCAAGTGAATTGGATCAGGATCGAACCCACTCTAATCCGGAAATCAATCCGTCCGAAATTAAACGGGTCACGAGCCCAATTTGAGATACAGCCCAATTGTTATAATTAATTAATTAAGTTAATTAGTTAATTAATTGGGCCGAGTATTATTAATTGGCCCATATAATTAACAAAGGCCAAAATAAGTAATTAATTGGATAATTAATTACAATTAAGAAATAAGGTTAAATGGCCCAATTATCGGGCCAACTGATCCGAAATGGCCCAAAATGACATGGCCCAGCCGATTAAATCGGCCCAGTGATCCAAATGGCCCATACGAAATTTAATTAAATGATGGCCATTTAATTAAATAATAGCTAATTAAATAGATAAGGCCAACTAGTTAGGAAGTGGCCACATAAGTCTCTCTAACCAAAAAGAGATAGATTAAAACACAACCACTTCCTAATTTATCTCAAGTTGGTTACTACATTAAAATTGAATTTCAAATGGGCAGAACATCACGTTCTTTTCTCCTACAACTGCCATTAACATTAATTTTCAACAAAATAAAGGAAAAAAACCACCTTCAAAGTAGTGGAGATAGTGGGGAAATCTGAAAGTAGTGGAGAAAGTGGGAGATAGGCCATCAAAGGAGCAATTTGTCGGCCATCAGCTCAATTTCCAGCAACTATAAATACTCCAGGATAGCCATACGCGCAAAGTACACATACAACTCAATCAACAAAATTCAGTCTACACTGATCAGCTCTACGCCTCATCGGAAGTCCAGCGCACCGCTGCTTCTTTTTTTTCAGCAAACACCTGTTAATCCCCTTGATATCAACCGTCCCTCCTGAGCCACCAGCGACCCCCGACCACCTAAAGTCCTGCCGCCGCCGCCGCTCAAAGTCAGCCGCCGCCGCCGCCGTCTTCCGCCGTCAGAAAGCTGTCTAGAGCGAAATCCCTTGATAGCAAGCAGATAACACACTGTTTTCTGTCAAGTTATCAGCCTGCCAACTCCTTGATATCAGTCTGTCCCTCCTCAGCCACCAGCTATCCCTGACCGCCTGAAGTCTTGCCTCCGCCGCAGCCGCCATCAGCTGAAGCTGTCTCGAGCGAAACCACTCGATATCAACCAAGTAGCAAGCTGTTAACCGTCATGTAAGTGCCCACGTATTTATATGACAAACTCATCGAGTAGCCATCTGCCTGATGAGCTCGTCGTCAAGTAGACATCTGCCTGATGAGCTCGTCGTCAAGTAGCCATCTGCTTGACGGCTATCGATTGAGTAGCCATCTGCTCAATTGATGCCCTTTTCAGTGGCCACCCGCTGATCAGGAGCCCGATTGGTGGTCATCCATCAAGGTTGGGTGAACCATTGACGTTGGTCTTCCGTCGTCAATGTTACTTTCTGTCAACAAGCTGTTCTATCATGCATTATCAGCTCATCGGCGGGTTTACCTGCCGATCAAGGAGTCAATTTCCAAAACTTATTAGACTTATCAACTCGTCTGGCAGATCATGCCAAAACAGGAGACTTTATCGTTTTGCATATTTTTGTAATATTTTTATATTGGGGAACTTACTAATTTTCTTTTATTATTAATGGAAGTACTTTGGTTCGTATCTCTTGATTCTTTCACTAAAGTATGCTTTACGTCAACGGATTTTCATTGATATGTCATTTTTGTCAAGATTATGTCTTCTGTCAAGGTGTATGATTAAACTAAGTGATCGTCAACTCGTTTGCTGATTTACAAATTCGCTGATATGTTGAGTAGGCCATCAATTAGTCATAGAAAGTTGGCATTTAAGAGAGATTTTCATAAATTATTTAAGTCCTGCGGCCAGGCAGGCATAGAAAAGAACTAGGGGTAGTGTTTGCCTACTCTGTCACAATCGTTTAGAAGTCAGCCTTATCAGGACAACTTATTTCGATATCAATATGTCTTTATCAGGACACTTATATTATTAATATACTGATATCAACATGTCTATTTTCGAATCGTTATGTTTGCACGCACAAACATTGGCACGCCCGCATTTATTTTACATCATATCGAGGCATTTTACATCGAGCCATTGGCTCGTCGAGATATCTGCTGACAGGTTTACAACAAACAATATTTTGGCACTCCTCGATGCCAAACATCCCTCGATGTCAGCTCCTCGATGCCAAGCATCCCTTGATGTCAGTTTTATTGCAAACAATATTTTGGCACTTCTGGATGCCAAGGGTTGCTCGATGTCGAGGTGCCCTCGTTGTCAAAATTAACGCAAACAATATTTTGGAATGCCCGGTGGGACTCGATGCCAAGTTTTGCTCGATATCAAGTTATACGCGGTGTCAAATTTATAGCAAACACCTTTATAAACATATCGGGTTTCCTCATGTGCTCGTCCAAGTGTGTTTCTAGTTGATGTCTAGTCCGAAATACATAATCTGCACCAAAATCTCTAAAGTCGATTTTTTTTTGGCTTTCATCCTGCAGTAATGGCATATGAATTTCCGCTGTGGATCTTCACCAAAACTCCTTTGAAAACTCAACCGGGCAGGTTGCCGATCGAAACTCAGGCGGCTGGTTTCACTTGGTAAAACTCCACTAATGGAATTCCTTCCGTAATCGAAGGAAAACCGTGGAGAACAATAAATAGGCGACCTCCGCCTAGTACTGTCGATAGTTTCAGTTGAACGGCACTGAGTAGATCGAAATAGTCTTTTTAAACTTTTTAATGCTGGTTCAAAAATATTTTTCATTTTTTTCTCTCATGTTTTCTCTCTTTTTCTTTCTTTCTCTTTTTTCTTTCTTTCTCTTTGGTTTGAATGGATCGGCAGAGGAACAACCGTCCAGACTCGTGGGGCAGGTCCGAAGAGGACCGATCAGAGGTCGTCGGATATAGCCCGGAAGGACATCAGGCCAATTCATTGGCCTAGGACAGGGCCCATCGAGTTGTAGAGGGTCCTAAAGACCTCTTGACGATAAACCAAGCTGAGGAGATGTTCGTCAGGAGACAGGGGAATTGAGCATCGAGGTATAATAAACCTCACCCGGAGTATATCGATCAGGTGCCGTTTCCAATAAATTACAGGCCGCCGAACTTTACTTTGTTCCCGAGCGAGGGATCACAGTCTGCCACAGAGCATCTGGCTCGATTCTCTTTAGAATGTGGCAATATGAGCAACGAGTTGAAACTAAAACTGTTCCCCAACTCCCTAATAGGAATGGCGTTCCATTGGTACGCCAATTTGAAGCTTGGATCGGTCCCCGACTGGCCATCCATGGAGAAAATATTCGTAATGAACCACTATCAGGCCCCGCTCGAAGTGTCCGTCATCGAGTTATCAAACATGAGACAGCTGACAGGACAGACTGTCGAGGAGTATATGAAGAAATTCATCAGGGCCAGAGGTTTCTGCGTCATCCCGTTACCGAAGAAAGAATGCATCAAGATTGCCATTCATGGCATGCATTTTGAATTGAGAAAGATCATGATGGCGCAGTACCATGAGGACTTGTTCGAGTTGACCGATCATGCGGTCCGTTACGAACGAGTACTAAGAGATGAGAACAACCGACAGCCCAGGGGAAATTACTATCAAGTGGGTATGGCTGATTCCAGCGAGGAATAAATTAATCAGGTCAATCGACCGATTGAGCAGCAGGGTATTGAGATCGGATTGGCGGAAGTGGTCTGCCCTAAGAACACCGTCTGTCCAGCCCTCGCCAAAACGAAAGAACCTCAGCCTACCATTAAGGTGCCAAATAACTTGAATGTCGAGATGCTGAGTACAAGACTGACAGGGAAATACGCTATTCCTTTGATATCTCAAAAACAGAGGCCATATTCGATCAGCTATTGGCCGACAAGATCCTACAACTCAAAGGGGATCATGTGATACCATCACCGATGAAGATATCAGGTAAAACTTACTGTAAATATCATGACGTATGGACTCACTCGACAAACGCACAAACATTGGCACGCCCGTATTTATTTTACATCATATCGAGGCATTTTACATCGAGCCATTGGCTCGTCGAGGTATCTGCTGACAGGTTTACAACAAATAATATTTTGGCACTCCTCGATGCCAAACATCCCTCGATGTCAGCTCCTCGATGCCAAGCATCCCTTGATGTCAGTTTTATCGCAAACAATATTTTGGCACTTCTGTATACCAAAGGTTGCTCGATGTGGAGGTGCCCTCGTTGTCAAAATTAACGCAAACAATATTTTGGCACGCCCGGTGGGACTCGATGCCCAGTGGTACTCGATGCCAAGTTTTGCTCGATATCAAGTTATACGTGGTGTCAAATTTATAGCAAACACATTTATAAACATATCGGGTTTCCTCATGTGCTCGTCCAAGTGTGTTTCCAGTTGCTGTCTAGTCCGAAATACATAATCTGCACCAAAATCTCTAAAGTCGATTTTTTTTTGGCTTTCATCCTGCAGTAATGGCATATGAATTTCCGCTGTGGATCTTCACCAAAACTCCTTTGAAAACTCAACCGGGCAGGTTGCCGATCGAAACTCAGGCGGCTGGTTTCACTTGGTAAAACTCCACTAATGGAATTCCTTCCGTAATCGAAGGAAATCCGTGGAGAACAATAAATAGGCGACCTCCGCCTAGTACTGTCGATAGTTTCAGTTGAACGGCACTGAGTAGATCGAAATAGTCTTTTTAAACTTTTAAATGCTGGTTCAAAAATATTTTTCATTTTTTTCTCTCATGTTTTCTCTCTTTTTCTTTTTTTCTCTGTTTTCTTTCTTTCTCTTTGGTTTGAATGGATCGGCAGAGGAGAGGAGAACTGAATCTATATATAGAGGTCACTAAACGTGGAACTTGTGATACAAATTTCTTTCATTTTCGAGGTTAATGAACTTGGTTTATTGAAGGACAAAGGTACCTTTTTTAGAGGAGAATGACGTTATTGTCTGGTGAGAGAATTATGCCCATTTCGACGTATTTTGTCTCAGTTTAACCCATTTTGGATGGAAGATATTTTGATTTGGAATTTTGAAGATTTTTTTTTTAATTTGTGTGACTATCTCCACTACTTTAATGGTGGTTTTCTCCTTCTTTTTGCTTATTCAATTTTCAGATTCGAATATGAGAGGAAATAAAACGTGTACTGCCAATTACTCTTATGTAACCACTTTGAGATATTCTCGGGAAGTGGTTGTGTTTAGTTTGAATAGCCATCTAATTATATGGCTTTTATCCTTATCTTAAAATTTAATTAATTATCTTCATAATTAATTAAATAACCTTTTCACTACTGGGCCATGGCATTTCGGGCCATTTCGGATCGGTTGGCCTGATAATTGGGCCATTTAACCTTATTTCTTAATTGTAATTAATTATCCAATTAATTACATATTTTGGCCTTTATTAATTGTATGGGCCAATTAATAATATTCGGCCCAATTAATTAACTAATTAACTTAATTAATTAATTTATAATAGCCAAAATTGATGCACGCACAAACATTGGCACGCCCGCATTTATTTTACATCATATCGAGGCATTTTACATCGAGTCATTGGCTCGTCGAGGTATCTGCTGACAGGTTTACAACAAACAATATTTTGGCACTCCTCGATGCCAAACATCCCTCGATGTCAGCTCCTCGATGCCAAGCATCCCTTGATGTCAGTTTTATCGCAAACAATATTTAGGCACTTCTGGATGCCAAGGGTTGCTCGATGTCGAGGTGCCCTCGTTGTCAAAATTAACGCAAACAATATTTTGGCATGCCCGGTGGGACTCGATGCTAAGTTATACTCGATATCAAGTTATACTCGGTGTCAAATTCATAGAAAACACATTTATAAACATATTGGGTTTCCTCATGAGCTCGTCCAAGTGTGTTTCCAGTTGCTGTCTAGTCCGAAATACATAATCTGCACCAAAATCTCTAAAGTCAATTTTTTTTTGGCTTTCATCCTGCAGTAATGGCCTATGAATTTCCGCTGTGGATCTTCACCAAAACTCCTTTGAAAACTCAACCGGGCAGGTTGCCGATCGAAACTCAGGCGGCTGGTTTCACTTGGTAAAACTCCACTAATGGAATTCCTTCCGTAATCGAAGAAAATCCGTGGAGAACAATAAATAGGCGACCTCTGCCTAGTACTGTCGATAGTTTCAGTTGAACGGCACTGAGTAGATCGAAATAGTCTTTTTAAACTTTTAAATGCTGGTTCAAAAATATTTTTTATTTTTTTCTCTCCTGTTTTCTCTTTTTTTCTTTTTTTCTGTGCTTTCTTTCTTTCTCTTTGGTTTGAATGGATCGGCAGAGGAGAGGAGAACTCAATCTAGATATAGAGGTCACTAAACGTGGAACTTGTGATACAAATTTCTTTCATTTTCGAGGTTAATGAACTTGTTTTATTGAAGAACAAAGGTATGTTTTTTGGAGGAGAATGACGTTACTGTCCGGTGAGAGAATTATGCCCATTTGGACGTATTTTGTCTCAGTTTAACCCATTTTGGATGGAAGATATTTTGATTTGGAATTTTGAAGATTTTTTTTTTAATTTGTGTGACTATCTCCACTACTTTAATGGTGGTTTTTTCCTTCTTTTTGCTTATTCAATTTTCAAATTTGAATTTGAGAGGAAATAAAACGTGTACTGCCAATTACTCTTATGTAACCACTTTGAGATATTCTCGGGAAGTGGTTGTGTTTAGTTTGAATAGCCATCTAATTATATGGCTTTTATCCTTACCTTAAAATTTAATTAATTATCTTCATAATTAATTAAATAACCTTTTCACTACTGGGCCGATTTCATCGGATGGGCCATGGCATTTCGGGCCATTTCGGATCGGTTGGCCTGATAATTGGGCCATTTAACCTTATTTCTTAATTGTAATTAATTATCCAATTAATTACATATTTTGGCCTTTATTAATTGTGTTGGTGTAAATTAGAGAAGGTTTTGAAGATGACAAAAAGGCCATAAAGGTTTTGAAGATAAAAAGGTTACGTCATCAACTAAGAACAGCTTAGTGAAACCTATCTCAAGGTCTGGAAGCTATGTGACCGAATCAGCCGAGTGGGATATCAGATCAGTGAAGATCAGATTGGTTATCATCAGCCGAGTCAAGATAGATGTGTTCATTCTTGAATCAGCAGAGTAGCCAGCAGCTTAGTACTCCCATCAGCCAAGTGAAGACGGTCAGTAAGCTGTCCAACGGTAACCAGCTTAGTGCATTAAATGTGACTGACAGAAAGTACAGCAGACTGTACTGTAGCAGTTGAAGGGAGCCGTTCCAGAAAATGGGGACCAGAACTCGAGGACTGCAGATTTCTGTCTCATCTTCAACGGGCAGAAATTTAAATTCAAGAGTATAAATAGAAGACTAACTGAATATCTAAATGAGACTTGCACAATTCAAGATCACATCTTAAGAGCGAGATCCATCAGTTGAGTCGTCTGATCACAAGCCCAGTCATTTGTTGACGAAGCTTTTCGTTGAAGAACAGAGAACTTGCGTTGTCTGTCTGAGTGACTTTCAACTGAGAATAGAAAGGAGTATATATCCATCTGTGTGAAGTGATATAGCTTCTTAGTGTAGGTTTTCTTTGTGAGCTCCTATACTCAAAATAGCGTGAGGAGTATAGATCCATCTATGTGAGTGATCTAGCTTCGGAGAGTAGGATTTCTGTGTGATTTCTTACTGCGCACTTGTGGCCATTTCATTTGTTGTTTGGCGCAAGCATTGTATACTGTTAACTTTGTGTTTTCTAGTATAACCCAAGATCTGTGTGACTTGAAAGAGTGGACTAAAGGATTTTTATCCATATAACCACTATAAAAATTATGTGTGTTTGATTCATAGTTTCTTTACCTTGCTTATTTTCAAAAGAACTCAAACATACGAACTGAACCAAAAGATTTTAAAAGGAGTTGTGAAAACTGGGGATAAAATCTTTTGAGTGGTAAAACTTTGAAGAGGAACTTGTTTGAAAAACATACTTGATATATCCGCTGCTTACAAGTTTTGAAACTCTGAATATATCTGAATCAGCCTAGTGAAATCAGATGAGTGGTCAACTCTGCTGTTCAAAGCTTTGTGCGCGATCAGCTTAGTAGTCTTACGAATTCTAGATCAGCTTAGTCTGCTGACAGAAAAAGTTAGAGAAAAAGTTTTAAAGTTTATGAGATCTATTCACCCCCCCTCTAGATCTCATCTGACCACTTTTGGGACCAACAAGTGGTATCAGAACAGATAGTTTAGCAGATTAGTTCACCTGATCTTCTGCCTGATCAAACGAACTTGATCCAAGGTGTGTTTTTCAAAATTTTCAAAAAGAGAGCATATTTTGAAAATCAAAAACTTTTTGAAAATGGAGTGCATAAGCCATGTTCCTCACATTGGCCATATGGACTTTGAAGATTGGAAAATCAGAATGGAAATCCTTCTTGCTGCTTTTAATGAAAACATGTTTACATGTATTACAAAAGGACCATTCAGATTTCAGAAGACTGTGAAGACTACTGACCAGCCTGATCAGATTGTTGACAAAGAGCTGGATGAGCTAACCCCTGAACAAATCAAGCTAGTAAATCTTGACAAGGTGGCTAAGTTCATAATGTTCAAAGCTCTAGATGAAGACAGATTCCAGAAGGTCAAGCATCTCAAAACAGCTAAGGAGATGTGGGATAAAGTCTGTGAGCTAAGCGAAGGAAACGACGCTATCAAAGAACACAAGCTCAGTGTGGCTCTTGAGGAGTTTGAAAATTTCAAGATGAAGTCTGGTGAAACGATTGATCAGATGGATACCAGATTTACCAAAGCTCTGAATGAAGTTCTAAGGTTTGGTAAAGAATTTTCGAACAAGGAGATCACCGCAAAGGTTCTCAAGGCCTTGCCACCTAAATTCAACATAAAGGTGACAGCCATGGAAGAATCAAGGGATTTAGGGAAGATTTCCCTTTCCGAACTGTTCTCTTCTCTCAAAGCATATGAATATCAAATGCCAAGAATGGGATTAGAAGTGTCAACCAGTTCAGACCCTACTGCTGCTCTAATGGCGTCAGACAAGTCAAGAAAATCAGCAGACAAGTCAAAACAGAAGACTCTGCTGAATTCAAAAAAAGTCTACACTGCTGACGACGTTACCCTGCTGCTGAATGATTTTGAGAAGTTCTACAAGAAGAAAATGAAATCAAAATATAAAAATGCTACTTCATCTTCTTATGATCATTTTCAGGAAAACAGGGATTCCTCCAAAGCAAAACTTAGAGACTACAATGAAGAGGAGTATGGACTCTTGATCAAAGATCATTCTCACTCATCATCTGAAAAGTTTGCTGAAAAGGAAAAGCGTGCCAAAAAGGAGCGTAAGCTTAGAAAGAGCAAATCAAAGTTAGCTGATGCAGCAAAGCTAATAAACTCCGGCATATCTTATTCAGACAACCAGTCGTCTGATAAAGAATTTGAAGAAGTACATGAAACTCTATGCTTAACTGTCATAGAATCTGATGATTCTGAAACTGAGGTAACTTCTACAATTAATGAAATGCACTATTTGAATCGTTTGAATAAATGCTAAATTACAAATTCAAATATTGTGTGTGCATTTGCCAAGCTTAATGATGAGATGACTCTGCTGAAAAGAGCAAAACAGATCACTGAAACTTCAGGTTGAAAAACCTCAAGAATCAGCTGACTACAAAAAGCTTGAGCATGAGAATGAAACTCTAAAGGCTGAGTATGCAGTTTGTTTTGAAGATATAAATGAATTTAAAAGAAGAAATTGCATCATTCTCTAAATTAAAAGAAATCAGAGGCTTAGAAGAAGAAGTCTACTGATGCTCAACAGGTTAGAACACCTAGTAAGCTACCTAAGACGAATCAGACTACTAAAACCCATCAGCCGAATAGGCTGCTGATAGGAGTAAAATTTAAATGTCAAGTCTGCTAAATCTAAGGTGAGTTATTAAATAACTCAGGTAAGAAATTGAGGCAAAAATGAAATAATTAGGCAAGAATTTGAATCACATTATGATAATTATTGCTATGACATGCACTATGCTTATCCATATTATCATGCTGATCATGTTCACTATGCTGATTGCCATCCTCATTTCAATATGCATGTTTATCACACACTTCATGCATCTTACCTTGCTTATGAGCATTGTTTTAATCATGACCAGTAAAGTTGTATCATAATGACAAGTGGTATCATCATGATAAAACATAAGTCACTAGATCATCACATGTTAAAGGTTTTACTAACCCTGCTGGACCCAATAAATAAGGGGTACCAAAATCAGTCATCTGTTTTACAGGTGAAGTACATGTGAGATGACAAAGATGAGTTGACTGCCTTGCAAATTTCACCAAGTTCAACAAGTGGTCTCACCAACAAGCATGTACCAACAAATATGTTATCAAATAAGTGGTATCAACAAAGTGGTATAAGTCAAGTGGTAGACTCTACATTTGGAGATTTCAAGGAACGCAAGAGTGTTGAAAAGTTGAAGATTATCAAAGAATAACAAGTGGTATTAAAGACCATCAACTGATCGCAACAAGTAGTATCACCAACAAATGTGGTATCAGTCAACCATGTGACAAAGAAAATTGGTTTGTTGATTTTGGATTCATAAGTTGAGGGGGAACTTATCAGAATACTAACCCAGAACAGCTTACTGGAATTCAACGGCTGAGTATCTTCGAAGAGAAACTCTCATCAGACTACTTGACCACGGATTCTTGAACTTAGGGGGAACGTGTACGACGAGCGGTACTCCTAAATAAAGATGAAGTTTTCAATAAGTCAAAATGAGCTATCAGAAGACTGCTTCTTATCAGCCGACTGGAACTCAACAGACAAGTGTTATTCAAGAATGTACTACATCAAGTGGTATCAGCAAGTATTATCACATCAACAAGTGATATCAGCTGACTAATCTGATTTACATTCATACAAGTAGTATCAAACTACAAGTGGAATCAGACCACAAATAGCATCAAGTGGTATAAATTCTTGAAGTTAAGGGAAATTTTCTAAGCTGGAGTGATAAACAGCAACGAAAACTACCTAAATTAGCCTAGTACTCACCTAATTGTCTTCAGCATACTAAGTTTACAATCCTATAAAGAGAAAAAGGGGAAGAAGAGATGCAACTCAAGTATTATTGTTGATGACAAAAAGGGGGGAAGATAAAGGATGCAACTAAGAACCCTTTAAACAGAAGATCAGAAAAGGGAAAAGAACCAACTATTGGTAATTTTTGAAAGTTGTATCAGATCAATAAATTTCCATCTCAAGGTATGAAGACCAAATCTGAAGACTTAGAAGACGTTCTTAGTTGAAGGTTTTGTCATCATCAAAAAGGGGGAAATTGTTGGTGTAAATTAGAGAAGGTTTTGAAGATGACAAAAAGGCCATAAAGGTTTTGAAGATAAAAAGGTTACGTCATCAACTAAGAACAGCTTAGTGAAACCTATCTCAAGGTCTGGAAGCTATGTGACCGAATCAGCCGAGTGGGATATCAGATCAGTGAAGATCAGATTGGTTATCATCAGCCGAGTCAAGATAGATGTGTTCATTCTTGAATCAGCAGAGTAGCCAGCAGCTTAGTACTCCCATCAGCCAAGTGAAGACGGTCAGTAAGCTGTCAAACGGTAACCAGCTTAGTGCATTAAATGCGACTGACAGAAAGTACAGCAGACTGTACTGTAGCAGTTGAAGGGAGCCGTTCCAGAAAATGGGGACCAGAACTCGAGGACTGCAGATTTCTGTCTCATCTTCAACGGGCAGAAATTCAAAAGTGATATAGCTTCTTAGTGTAGGTTTTCTTTGTGAGCTCCTATACTTAAAATAGCGTGAGGAGTGTAGATCCATCTATGTGAGTGATCTAGCTTCGGAGAGTAGGATTTCTGTGTGATTTCTTACTGCGCACTTGTGGCCATTTCATTTGTTGTTTGGCGCAAGCATTGTATACTGTTAACTTTGTGTTTTCTAGTATAACCCAAGATCTGTGTGACTTGGAAGAGTGGACTAAAGGATTTTTATCCATATAACCACTATAAAAATTATGTGTGTTTGATTCATAGTTTCTTTACCTTGCTTATTGATAACAATGTGAAAACAGTGTTATCAAGTCTATTTCCTTAACTCATTCGATTATTCTTATTAGAGTTTTGATAGAATCTTAGGCAATTTTAGTTAGTTTTGTATTTTGTCGCTCGAGTCATTGGTTTAATTGTTTTATGCATGAATTGAGATATTTTCTTATATATTATGTTCATATTTGTAGGCCTAAGCTATTTTGAATCTAAAGAACATGATTGGAAGCGAAGAACACCGAATTAAAGATCAAATGAAGTCGACTAGTGCAAGAACGAAGAAGCTGTCAGAAATGTTATTATGCACTCCGAGGACCATAACTCATTCAAGGAAGCTCTAATGAAGTTGAATTTCGACTATGATGTAGAGGAATGAGTTAACTACACCACAGATTTTACGGATATTGATTTGGAGTTCGGAGCTGAGAGTTATGACACTTGCAAAACTGTCGCGCAAATCTGTCGCGATTTTCAGCGGGATTTTAAGGGAATTCTTGGGCCCAAAGTCTCCTACTTGGACTCAACTTGGTAGATCTATTTAAGGACTTCTAGGTCACGAAATTACACATCTTTGATTAGATCTAAACATACTTTTCTCATAGAATACACCTACAACATCAAAGATCTACTTGAAGAAAGATTGAAGAAGATAAGAGAGAAGTCCTGAAGATCACCCAAGCAAGAAGAACGCAATATTGAAGATCTTTATCTCAGATTCATCGTTTTGCCTATAAAACCACATGAACTCAGATTTGTTTTCCTTTATTATTTTCTTCTTATGTTTATCATGAATTAATTCTTTAGGATCTAGGGTTTTTATGAAACTATGTTACTTTGATTATTTTCAATAGATTATTCGTAGTTAGGGGCAATTCTTGTGTTTGATTTAATTTCGTTCTCTATGCTTGCAACTTGACTGATCACTTAGTTGTTAGATTTAATATTCTTTTCGAACTTGGAAAAGGGAGATTAGGATTAGATAGGAAATTGAATAGTAAACGCCTATTAGTATAGGAATATAATTAAGGCGTTTATACCCGTTACATGAGGTTCGTGTTTAATGCTTTGTGTTATTTATGAATCACCTAGGAATAGGATCGATTTGTATAATACATTAGGTTCTTATGTAATTCGGAAGATACGTAGGAATATACTTGAATCCTCGGGTAGCACTCTTGTCACCACAATATCTACGAAAATCTCAATTGGGCAATCGATAGATGACATAGTGGATTATAACCCTAGGTTTCTCTTCTCGTTAATCGAACTCAATCCAAGTACCTATTTTAATTAATTTAGTTAATTAAAACCCAAGACTATATTTGAATTTGGAACCATATTAAAAGTAAATTAGGAATTGGAATTGGTAGATATTAGTCAAGTCCCTGTGGAGACGATACTCTTATACTTACTCTTTATTACTTGTTCGATACGTGCACTTGCGTTTATTTGCGTGTGTAAATTCCGCAACAAGTTTTTGGCGCCGTTGCCGGGGACTTGCAACATTTATTTGCCAATTTTTATTTTTGATTTTTCTTTTGGTTGGTTCCTAGTCAGTTATTCTTTTTTCGTTCTCTTCATTTGGTATGAATCATAGCAGTTATCATTGGCTTAATGAAGGAACGACATGTGTGTATTGTGCAGGTGAACATTCGTACGATCGTTGCACACTGAATTCAAATTCCTGGTTATACGTGGATCAATTTCAGGATAGTCAGTATGGTCAGAATCTTCACCCCAACAACTACAATTCAGGGTGGGGGACTAACCCAAATGTTCCATGGAGCGATGATCTGGGGAGTAATCAATACACAAACTTCATGATGACCAACTCGTTCATACATCCAAGCTACCAAGAGTATTCTCAGTCACCACCAACAGAACCAAGTATTGCATTTATGATAGCATTCACCGATTGTATGGAGGAGATGAAAAAGATCGGATCTAAAATTGATCAAGCGTATTCTCAACCATCAACAGAACCAAGTATTGCATTTATGATGGCATTCACCGATTGTATGGAGAAAATGAAAAAGATCGGATCTAAAATTGAGGCATGCAAGATGACCAACTCGTTCATACCTCCAAGATATCAAGAGTATTCTCAGCCACCATCAACAGAACCGAGTATTGCATTTATGGTGGCATTCACCGATTGTATGGAGGCGATGAAAAAGATCGGATATGAAATTAAGGCATTAAATTTAAGAATGGGTAATCTACCTCACGGCTCACTCTCGAATGAAGAGGATAATTCGATATTATCAGACACTAAGCCGAGCGAGACAAATTCTCTTATTTTTGAGAATGAAATAGAGCAGCCACATCGCAATAAATTGACAAGTTTCGATGTTCATCATAACAAGGGGATCCCGGATGAAGAAGAAAATATCTTAACCATTCCGGAAGACGATCAAATCAGGGAATACATCGAAATCGACAAGTCAATGACGTTGATAAGAATACAAAGTGTCAAGTTTTTATGCATTATTATTTGCTATTTAATATTTATTTGACACCAAACCACACTCATTATTCTTATATTTTTATCTAGGATACAATTGGAAGCATTAAGTGCAAAAGAAGCTAAGTAGACAATTTCTGGACAGTTTTGACACTACTTCGTATTATGGGCGTAAAATTCTCATACGAGATCCAAATGAGATGATACAAGATGCTTTAGATCGGCAAAAGGAATGTCTACAACTTTCATCTTTGGGGAGTTTCAAGATTCTGAAAGGATCCTAGACAAAATCGGACATAAAGTAGCTGTACCTGTTTTATGGAAAGTTTCCTAAATTCTAGTCTAATATATTGACTTGATATTGGGGCAATCCTTGGTGGACGAATTTGGAAGGAATAAATCAGCATTCTCCTATTTACATTGAGATAATATCCTAATTTTTATATTATTCTTATAATATAAAGATTGGATATCAATTTTAGAGGATTCTTTTAGGGTTGTGTTGGCTTCTTCTATAAATAGGACTTTAGAAGACCACCTAGTTCATTCTTTCCTCCCACATATACCTAGAGTTATTAATGGCCTTACGTGGCTAAATCTTTGTTATTGGTCGAAGAAAACTGAAGCTTCGGAAAAAAGAAAGCTGTGAGATCTAATTAGTTTTATTATACGGTTTATGTTTTGAATATCGATTGCTCTTCTGTTATAATTAATATGGTTGTTTTGTTTAATTGCTAGGAGGCCTACTAGTATATTATTCTTTTCAATCTACTGCTTGATTAGATATCAAATCCGTAATTGTTTGATCCATCTAATTTTTTGAAGCATCTAAGATTCAATAATTTGCTGCGTCAGAAATTGTTAATCTTAAGAAGATAAATCGACTAAATTAAATCCAACCGCTTGTGTTTGAATTGTTTAGTTTCATTGATCTCTCTAATTCTTAAAGCATCTGCTATATTAAACCTTTAGTGCTTATCTTGGGTTATTTAGTAGTTAGGATTAATTGGATATCTTCTTCTGATTAATTAAAACTAAGGAGAGATAGGGAATTAGTTTCCACGGTGAATATTCAAAGTGTGAATTGTTATATATATTTGCATCGATGATCAGTTATATGATTCCGACAGTGGATGTTGACTTGGACCAATATTTGTTACATTGATTAAATTTAATTTGCATTACTTCTTAATTATTGAATTCCATCACATTTAAACCCCCATTTGTTTTAATCCATTTAGCATAAAATTAGACTAGATATTCTCTGTGGGATCGACCCTTACTCGCTCTACTACATTATTAGGAGTATAGGTTTTATTTTTGGTTGCGTACGACAGCACACCAAATTTTGGCGCCGTTGCCGGGGAATTTTCTAGTTGATTTTTTGCTTTTTGTGATCCTTATTTATTTATTTATTTATTTTTATGTTGGCAACTCGATCTTCTAATCAAAGTGAATTGCAGTACGATCCAGAAATTGAGAAAACTTTGCGCAGGTTAAAGAAGAAACTTCGAGAAGACACTGAAGAAATCAATCCAACTTCTGATTGGTCTATAAGCAATTCTGATTCTGAAGAGAAAGAAATTATGGCTGGAAATCAAACTTTGAAAGAGCTTGCTGCCCCTGATTTGAATCAACACCCTCTATGCATTACTTTTCCTACTTTAGATGCTGCTACTACCTTTTAACTAAAATCAGGACTAATACATCTTTTACAAACTTTCCATGGTTTTGCAGGGGAAGATCCTCACAAGCATCTAAAGGAACTACATGTGGTATGCACGAGTATGAAACCTGTGGGGGGTGACTGAAGAGCAAATAAAATTGAGAGCCTTTCCATTTTCTTTGAAAGATTCGGCTAAGGATTGGTTGTATTATCTACCCTTTGGGACCATTACCACATGGAACGAGATGAAAAGGATGTTCCTAGAGAAATATTTCCCAGCTTCAAGAGCAGCAAACATTCGAAAGGAAATATGTGGTGTAAGGCAGCACAATGGAGAATCTCTTTACGAATATTAGGAACGATTTAAGAAATTATGTGCAAGCTGCCCCCATCATCAAATTACTGAGCAGCTACTTATCCAGTATTTCTATGAGGGCCTTCTACACACCGATAGAAACATGATTGATGCCGCTAGTGGAGGAGCTTTAGTGGATAAAACTCCGGATGCTGCTAAGAACTTGATTGCAAATATGGTAGCAAATTCCCAACAATTTGGCACTAGGCTTGACGTTCTAGCAAAGAATGTTAATGAGGTAAACGTTTCCTCCCTTGAACAACAAATTGCTAGTTTAACTTCTCTTGTTCGTCAAATGGCTGTAGGTAATGTCCAAACAACAAAATCTTGTGGGATTTGTTCGGTAGTAGGGCATCCAACTGATTTGTGCCCAACTCTTCAAGAGGAATCCGTTGAGCAAGTGAATGCTACGGGTGATTTTCATGGACAACCACAAAGGAAGTATGATCCCTACTCCAACACGTACAATCCGGGATGGAGGGACCACCCCAACCTTAGCTATGGGAACCCTCAAATGAATCAGCCCGCAAGTCAAAACCGTCAAAATTACCAACAATATAAGCAGCCATACCCTCCTAGACCACAACCGATCCAACCTTCTAATTCTGGTATGTCGTTAGAAGATATTGTTAAGTCTCTTGCAACTAATACTTTGCAATTTCAACAGGAGACCAAACAATTTCAACAAGAAACGAGGACCACTATTCAGAACTTGGATAATCAAATGGGTCAAATGGCAACCGCAATTAGTCGGCTAGAGGCTCAAAGTTCGGGGAAATTACCGTCTCAAACGATAGTAAATCCAAGAGAAAATGCAAGTGCTATAGTTTTGAGAAGCGGAAAAGAGGTTGAAATTCCAATTGAGGCAATTCATGCGCCGTCAAAACAAGAAAAGGAGAAAGAAATTATAATGGAGAAAGACATTCGTAAGGACGAGGACATACCTAACCGTAAGTTTTTGCCTTTTTCTGATTATAAACCAATACCCCCTTTTCCTCAAGCATTAGCAGAATCCAGGAAAGATGAACAAAATAAAGATTTGTATGAGACTTTCCGTAGATGCGAGGTAAATATTCCACTTTTAGATGCTATTAAACAAGTACCTCGTTATGCTAAAAGAACTGTGCACAATCAAAAGAAAACAAAAACTTAAGGGAAGTGAAAAGGTGACAGTAGGAGAGAATGTTTCTGCAATTATTCAAAGAAAAATACCTGCTAAATGTAAAGATCCAGGCATGTTTACTATCCCTTGTAAGATAGGTAACACTAGATTTGAAAAGGCCATGTTAGATTCAGGAGCATCGATCAATGTCATGCCATATTCTGTGTATGCTTCTCTAAAAATTGGACCTTTAAACAAAACTGGTGTTGTGATTCAATTGGCTGATAGATCTAATGCATATCCTAAGGGAATAGTTGAGGATATTCTTGTGCAAGTTAATGATTTGGTTTTTCCTGCTGACTTTTATGTACTTGATATGGAGAATGGTGATCAAGCTACACCTATTTTGTTGGGGAGACCATTCTTAAAGACATCCAAGACTAAAATAGATGTTCATAGTGGCACACTAACTATGGAGTTTGATGGCGAAATTGTTAAATTTAATATTTATGATGCCATGAAATATCCTAGTGATGATAATTCTGTTTTTTCTATTGATGTCATTGATTCTTTAGCACAGGAAATTTTTGAACTTGATGGAGAAGATAAATTGGAAGTTGCTATTAGTAAGCATATTGAAAAAGAAAATGAGGAGTTAGCCTTGAACATTGATTTACAGGAAACTGTCGCAGCGTTGAATGAATTTCCAAAGTTAAAACAAACAGGTAACATTTCTTATATTACGCTACCAGTTTCTAACGAGAAGCCTTTACCTTCCATTTTACATGCCCCTATTCCAGATTTGAAGCCCCTTCCTAGTCATCTCAAGTACGTGTTCCTTGGAAATGGAAATACACTGCCTGTGATCATCTCTAGCAAACTTAGTGCACTACAGGAAGAAAAGCTCGTGAAAGTACTTAAGGAGTATAAAGAAGCCATTGGTTGGACCATTGCGGATATCAAAGGAATTAGTCCGTCTACGTGCATGCATCGAATTTTGCTTGATGAAGGAGCAAAACCATCTCGACAAGCGCAAAGGAGATTGAACCCACCTATGATGGATGTAGTTAAGAAGGAGATCCTCAAACTCCTTGAAGTTGGGATGATTTTTCCTATCTCATATAGTAATTGGGTTAGCCCGGTTCAAGTGGTTCCTAAAAAGACCGGGATAACTGTCATAAAAAATCAGAACGATGAGTTGATTCCTACCCGAGTTCAGAATGGGTGGCGGGTTTGTATAGATTATAGAAAATTAAATAGTGTAACCCGCAAAGATCATTTTCCTTTACCTTTTATTGATCAAATGCTTGAGAGATTAGCTGGTCATGCTTTCTATTGTTTTCTTGATGGTTTTTCAGGTTATTTTCAGATTGCAATCGCCCCAGAGGATCAAGAAAAAACGACTTTCACATGCCCTTTCGGTACTTTTGCTTATCGGCGCATGCCCTTTGGCCTTTGCAATGCCCCTGCGACTTTTCAAAGGTGTATGGTTAGCATATTTTCAGATTATATTGAACACATCATAGAGGTCTTTATGGACGATTTCACTGTTCATGGAGATTCCTTCAATAATTGTTTGCATAACCTTGCACTTGTTCTTAAAAGATGTATAGAAACTAACCTTGTTTTAAATTATGAAAAATGTCACTTTATGGTTGAACAAGGAATAGTTTTAGGCCATGTTGTTTCACCTAAGGGAATAGAGGTAGATAGAGCTAAAATTGATATTATTCAATCTTTACCTTACCCTACTTGTGTGCGGGAAGTTCGTTCTTTTCTTGGACATGCAGGTTTTTACCGAAGATTTATTGAAGGCTTCTCCAAAATAGCAGTACCCCTATGCAAGTTGTTACAAAAGGATGTGTCGTTTGAGTTTAAAGAAGCATGTAGAAAAGCGTTTGATAAGCTGAAGGAGTTGCTAACTTCTGCCCCAATCATCCAGCCCCCTGACTGGAATATTCCTTCCGAAATAATGTGTGACGCAAGTGACTATGCAATCGGTGCTGTTTTGGGTCAAAGAGTTGGAAAATCATCTCATGCCATTTATTATGCTTCACGGACTTTGGATGATGCCCAAAGAAACTATTCGACTACTGAAAAAGAACTTTTAGCCATTGTTTTTGCTTTAGAAAAGTTTCGATCTTATTTGCTTGGTACTAAAGTTATTATTTACTCTGATCATGCAGCCATTCGATATTTGATGACCAAGAAAGAGGTGAAACCAAGGTTAATAAGATGGATACTTCTCTTAAGTGAATTCGATTTGGAGATAAAGGACAAAAAAGGGATAGAAAATCAAGTGGCTGATCATTTGAGTCGCTTAGTTCGTATGGAGGATGAACTTCCTCTACACGAGACCTTCCCTGATGAGCAACTACTTTCCGCGAGTGTGACATTACCTTGGTATGCAAATATTGTGAATTTTTTGGCTACTAATATGTTACCTCCTGGTTTATCCAAGGCTCAAAAAGATAAGATGAAAAGTGACGCAAAGTATTATGTATGGGATGACCCGTACTTATGGAAGCATTGTGGTGATCAAATAATAAGAAGGTGTGTCTCTGATAATGATATTATTTCTGTTCTCACCTTTTGTCATTCTTATGCTTGTGGAGGTTACTTTGGAGCAAAAAGAACAGCAAGAAAGGTACTAGAATGTGGTTTTTATTGGCCATCTTTATTTCGGGACTCATATTTATTTTGTAAATCATGCGAGCATTGTCAAAAAATGGGTACTATTTCCCAGAAAAATGAGATGCCACAAACTTCTATACTATTTTGTGAAATTTTTGATGTTTGGGGCATCGACTTCATGGGACCCTTTCCTGTATCTTTCGGCTATGTTTACATATTACTTGCTGTTGATTATGTCTCGAAATGGGTGGAAGCTAAATCCACTAGGACTAATGATTCTAAAGTTGTTACAGATTTTATCAAGTCTAACATATTCTCCAGGTTTGGAATCCCAAAAGCTATAATAAGTGATCGAGGCACTCACTTTTGCAACCGTACTATGGAGACTTTGCTTAGAAAGTACCACGTGACACACAAGGTTTCTACTGCATATCACCCACAAACTAATGGACAAGCAGAAGTATCAAACCGAGAGATCAAGTCAATACTTGAAAAGACTGTCAGTCCAAATAGGAAAGATTGGAGTTTGCGCTTGGATGATGCCTTGTGGGCATATCGAACTGCATATAAGACGCCCATTGGTATGTCACCTTATCGATTGGTGTTTGGGAAGTCATGTCACCTTCCAGTTGAGTTAGAGCATAAGGCATATTGGGCTATAAAGAGTTTCAACATGAAGATGGATGAAAGTGGAGAACATAGGAAGTTGCAACTACAAGAGTTAGAGGAAATTCGCAATGCTGCCTATGAGAATGCTAGGATTTACAAAGAAAGGACGAAGACTTTTCATGACAAGATGATTAGTAGGAAGGAGTTCAAAGTTGGTCAAAAAGTCCTTCTGTACCATTCTCGACTTCGTTTGTTTCCAGGTAAGTTACGTTCTCGTTGGATTGGACCTTTTGTTGTTACTAATGTTTTTCCTCATGGTGCAGTTGAAATTCAAAGTATGGAGACCTCCAAAATATTCAAGGTGAATGAGCATAGACTAAAAACCTTCTATGAAGGTTTTCAAGTAGACAATGTTGCTACATTAGACGTTGGGGATCCAATTTATTCTGACTAGAGAAAGAAGCATTGGGTCGAGCCAACGACAGTAAACATAGGTGCTGCTTGGGAGGCAACCCAAGGGGAGTACATCTTTCTTATTCTTATTTTTTTATTTTTTTTGTTTGGTTTGGTAGTTTTTTCGTACATTGGGGGCAATGTCAGCATCAAGTGTGGGGGGAGAAGTTTTAGTTTTGTCATGAGCAAAAGTTCGATTGAACTTGCCTTAAAGTCATAACATGATTGAATAAGTAATCTTACAACATAAAATTGATTAGTTTTGATATTTTCTTTGAGAACGGTAGTAACTAAGTTTTGTAGACAAAAAGCCGGTGAGGTTTCGAGCTTTTAGATCGACACATCAATATCGATCTCATTTTTTTTCGTGAGAGATATTCTTCCATGGTCTTGTTTCTCTAGAACTTGCATTGATTCTATTTGAGGCCATATTGACTCATGCATACGTGAATATGATTAAGGCAAATTTTTTTTTTGTGAGCCACTTAAGCCAAATAGCCTACCTTGAATTAATTT
>CM064884.1:8250904-8406421 GCA_003313485.2 Penstemon barbatus
TTTAAAGAAATCTTATTATCTATTTCTACTTAAGAAAAATAAATACATATATAATAATAAATAAATAAAAATGAAAAATAACATTGATGTGAGCATGAACGATGAAGATATTTGTTTGGTTGACAGTGGGACCACACACACGATTCTTCGAGATAAGAAGTATTTCTCGAATTTGAAATTATCAAAGGCTAATGTTAGTACAATTTGTGGTACTACAACATTAATTGAAGGCTCCGGAAGAGCCAATATAATATTGTCCGGTGGTACAAATATTTTGATAAAAGAGGCGTTGTACTCTCCGAAATCCAAAAGAAACTTGTTAAGTTTCAAAGATATACGTTTGAATTGATTTCATATTGAAACCATGAATGAGGGGAATATGGAATATCTTTGTATCACATCCATGAGTTCATGCCAGAAGCATGTAATCGAAAAACTCCCAGTTTTCTCATCGGGTTTATATTATGCGACCATAAGAGTTTTTGAATCAAATGTTGTATTGAACCGGAAGTTCAATGATTCAAAACTTTTCTCACTTTGGCATGACCGACTTGGCCACCCGGGAGCAATTATGATGCGCCGAATAATAAAGAATTCGAGCGGCCATCCTTTAAAGAACCAGAAGATTCTTTTGCCGCATGAAAATGTGTGTGTGGCATGCTCACAGGGGAAATTGATCATCAGAACGTCTCCTATGAAGATTGATACTGAATCCCCAATGTTTTTACAACAAATTCATGGAGATATATGTAGGCCTGTAGATCCACCATGCGGACCTTTTCGTTATTTTATGGTCTTGATAGACGCATCTTCGAGATGGTCTCATGTATGCCTACTGTCAACGCGTACAATGGCTTTTGCCAAGCTTCTTGCTCAAATTATAAAATTGAGGGCACAATTTCCTGATTATCCGATAAAGACAATCCGTCTTGATAATGCCGGTGAGTTTACATCTCAGGCATTTGATGATTATTGCATGTCAATTGGAATTGATGTTGAACATTATGTTGCACATGTTCATACCCAAAATGGCCTAGCTGAGACATTTATAAAGATGTTGTAATTAATTGCTAGACCTTTACTTTTGAGGTCAAATTTACCCACCTCTGTTTGGGGACATGCAATATTACATGCTGCTTCACTGGTCCGGATTAGACCAACTTCATTCGAGGCGTATTCGCCATTGCAGCTTGTGACAGGCCAGCAGCCTGATATTTCGCATTTGAGAATTTTCGGATGTGTGGTTTATGTTCCAATATCACCGTCACAACGAACAAAAATGGGTCCACAGAGACGACTTGGGATCTACATTGGTTTTGATTCCCCGTCTATTATCAGATATCTTGAGCCCCTGACGGGTGATATGTTTAAAGCAAGATATGCTGATAGTATTTTTTATGAGACAGTTTTCCCGCCATTAGGGGGAGATAATAAGCCAGTTCCTGAAGAACGGCGTGAAATTAATTTTGGGATTCGGTAAGATAAACAGCCCTAGGCACAGCGGAATATAAAAATTTTAGGACCTCTTACGGAATCTTGCCAGGATACTCCCTAATTGTATATATATGAATAAATAAAACGATAGTATAAGTTTGCACGTTATACCTATCTCCTTGCAAATCCAAGTTGGCAGTCAGCAAAACGGACTCTGAAATTCTCCTCAGCAAAATCGCCCCAAGCTCTGCAGTAGCGCCCCACGTGTTGCGCCTCTACGGGTTGATACACCACAATTACACGAAAATAATAAATCTTGATCAGCTAGAACACAAGATATATTATGATCTAGGATTTAGGAACAAAGTCGAAAACGAAAAATTCTTCCAAAAGGAAGACAGGGTTCGGTCGACTACACAGGGAGAGGGGAGAGAGAATTTTTGCCCTTGCTCAATTTTTGCTTATTGAGTTGTGTGAAAAATAACTACAAGAGAGCTACTTATAGTTATCTCCCTAACCTAGTCCTATTAGGACTAGGGCTCTTCTCTCCTACATGGGCCATGGCCCTCTTTAATTGGAAGACCAAGTCTTCTAATTAATTCATGGCCCAGTTAATTAATTTGACCAGGCTTTATTTAATCTCCCAATTAAATAGCCCAATTAATTAACTTAATCTCCCATTTAATTAAATCAGACTCTAAGCCCATTTAATTAAAATCCCTTTTAATTAATTAAATCCAACTTAATTAATTAATCCACAAATTAAATTCCAATTTAATTTATGATCCTGATCCAATTCCAATTGGATCCCATTTTGTTCCAATTGGGTCGACCCAGTCGACCCACCCATAATAATCGACCCAGTCGATTATTCACCCAGTCGACCCAGTCGACTCGGTTGTTCCTATTTCCTCGCTTTCGCTTCATGTGTATTGTGTATGCCCCCGTAGGTTCACCACATAATTGGCCGTGGGTTATAATTAAATATTATTTAATTATTCGAGTAAGACTTACTCTAAATCAATCGAACACTCCGTCGATTAATCATTCCAAAATTAGCACCCCTGCCAATTTGGGAATTCTCCCACACTCCACGGTCGATGTCCAGCCACAAGCCCATGGAGCCCAATCACTGGTGAATTAATTCAGTGAACCTTTTATCATTTACAATTTCCATATACGACATAATCTCTCCATCGATCAATCTCCCAGTCGAGACTTAAGGGTATGGTCTTTCATCGGTTTCCCTTTTCTTTTGTCTTGACCTAATGCATTCTGGTCTAGAAATAATTCTCTTTGACTTAACCTTTATGAGCTACTTACATAAAGCCGTCAGATACCTCGGCCGAGGATTTTACCAGAATTAATTTCTCACAGAAATCCATAGATGAATTTCTCAACCTATCAAGTCGGGTCAATGGATCCTTTGTTGATGATATGAATCTGCATACGAGTTCCTCTATACCCAATATGAGTCCACAGAGACTTTCTGGCGATCTCCAGTCAGTCGGGACTCAAATCAAAGCATAGACGTTCTCGCACCAGATAAACCCTATCATCTCAAGTAGTTAGGGATCGTTCCTCGTATACTATTGTAAATTGGAATAACTTCAACCCCGATATGCGACTACCGCTTCCATGGTGAGTTATTTCCTAATTGGGGTATTCAGTGCGCTTGCCATCCCAGCAAGCCACCCACTTATGTGTATCGACTATCCCAGTCACACTCGTGGACCCCAGCGTTCTCCAGTTCATCGGAGTATACACAATAGTGAGAGTCTAACCGAATCCAATGATGTCCTATCTCGATTGGATTCTACGACTCTTGAATATATTCTAGATCACGGCCTTGGAGATCAGTCCACGGGTTGTCCCATAGCCCTGTGATCTAAGGACTTCTATCCTTATGCGTAGATAATTATTACATAAGATAAAGATGACCATAAAATGCATTTATTAATCCAATTGAATGGTCCTTTCAATTAAATGCAACCAAATAGTTGGCTTGCAGGACACTATTCTATCAATCTCCCACTTGTACTAAAGCCAACTTTTCATACTTCTGATTCCCATCTTAGACAGATGTTTTCGGATGCCTTTGAGGCAATGGCTTAGACAGCGGGTCCGTCGTATTATCCCTTGAGGTGACACGTTCCATCTCTATGTCTCCTCTACCAATGATATAACATATCAAATGGTATCGTCTTTGTTCGTGCTTGGATTCTGATGAGATCTCGACTCCTTCGCTTGCGAGATAGCTCCATTATTATCACAGAAGATAGTAATGGATCGACTATGCTAGGTATCACATCCAATTCCTGGATGAAGTTTTTCATCCAAACACCTTCCTTTGCTGCTTCACTCGCGGCAATGTATTCTGTCTCGGTGGTTGAATCTGCGGTAGTGTTTTGCTTGGAGCTCTTCCAGCTTACCGCACCACTATTGAGGCAGAACACGTATCCATATGTCTACTTGAAGTCGTCTACATTACATTGGAAGCTAGAATCAGTATAGCCTTCCAATTTCAATTCTCTTCCACCGTATACCAAGAACAATTCCTTAGTCCTTCTCAGGTACTTCAGAATTGTCTTTACGGCTATCCAGTGCTGCTCACCTGGATCAGACTGGTAGCGACTTGTAACGCTTAAAGCGTATGCTACGTCTGGTCTCGTACATAACATACCATACATTATGCTTCCTATTGCGGATGCATATGGTATTCGAGACATATTGCTTCTCTCTTCAGGCGTCTTTGGGGCCATAGACTTAGAGAGTGCAATTACATGTCTCATTGGAAGCAATCCTCTCTTGGATTCTTCCATATCAAATCTCTTCAAGATTTTATCTATGTACTGCGATTGGGAGAGGCCCAGCAGTCCTTTTGATCTATATCGGTAGATCCTTATACCCAGTACAAAGGATGCTTCTCCCAAATCCTTCATTGAGAATTGTGTAGATAACCATGCTTTAGTTTCGGACAACACTTTCACATTATTTCCAATGAGAAGAATGTCATCAACGTAAAGCACCAAAAATTCAACTGTACTCCCACTGACCTTCTTGTACACGCATGGTTCAAACACGTTTTGATGAATCCATAAGTTTGGATTGTTTCATCGAAACGGATGTTCCAACTTCGGGAAGCTTGCCTCAGTCCATAAATGGACCTCTGGAGTTTGCACACCTTGTGTTCATCTCCTTTGGATGCATATCCTTTTGGTTGCTCCATGTAGATCTCCTTTTCAATGTCCCGATTGAGAAAGGCAGTCTTCACATCCATCTGCCATATCTCGTAGTTATACCACGCAGTTATGGCCAGCAAGATTCGAATAGATTTAGGCATTGCGACAGGCGAGAAGGTCTCCTCAAAGTCGATGCTTGGCCTTTGAGTGTATCCTTTTTGCCACTAGTCGCGCCTTGTAGGTTATTACCTCTCCGTTCATTCCAAGCTTTCGCTTATAGATCCACTTGCAACCCACGGGAGCTACTCCCACTGGTGGATCTACCAAGGCCCAGACCTTGTTCGAGTGCATGGAGTCCAATTCGAATTCCATGGCTTCACGCCACTTTCCCGAGTCTATGCCTAGCATAGCCTCTTCGTAAGTCCTTGGGTCGGTTAGAGACTGTCTAGTCTCACGCAGCAGACCGTAGTACCTCTCGGGTTCTCTACGTTGTCTTTCTGACCTACGAAGTATCGGTGTACTCTCTGATGTACTTTCATGCTCTTGTTCTCCCACTGCCTGTGGTGATGGGTCGGCTTGATTGACCTCATCTAGTTCTACGTTGTGTTCCTTCTTGCCTAGCAAGAAACCCTTCTCCAAGAAGTGTGCGTTCCTTAAGACAAACGTAGCTTATCTTGTAGGATCGTAGAACGTGTATCCTATAGAGCTTTCTGGATACCCCACGAATTGCATAAGATGGACTTTACGTCCAACTTATCTCCCACCAGCTTCTTCACATAAGCGGGAGACCCCATATGCGCATGAATGCATATGAAGGTACAATACCAAAACTCATATCACGTGATATGTTTTAGATCTGGCTTCTGAGATACTTAGCTCAGTATCTTCGATTTTCTCGATCAAGTTTCATTTGTTTGAATAAGGAATTTCATGTAAGATTTCTTAATGGACATTTACATGTCCAGAATGCTTGACAACATACAACGTTTCAAGCGGGTCTTACATTTCGAGAATCTAATTCTCTATCAAATAATCAATGGCGTACTGCCTATGCATGTTTGATTTTGAATTGATCCAAATCTCTTACATGCTTTCATTGATTAGGCTCTCTTCTTTTATTCCAAAAGTAATTTGGAATTGTACATCACAACGTACTTTTACCCATGAGGGTACTAGAGACGCCTTATCTCCCACTAATGCTTTAGTGTTTCTACACACTTATAAATGGATTAAATCCATTGCAATTGTTTATGCCTCTTGGTTGCCTAGCAACCAACTACTAAATCTAATTTCCATTAAGCAAGATTCGAAAGTCGGTTACTATGTATAGCATCCCAGTCGAGCTCAGTCTTTGAATCTTTTAATTCGGAAATATGTTTCAGTATTCGTGTATCACCTTTCGGTTTTTACAACGACTCAAGTGTGTGAAATCTTGATTATTTATATTTTATTGACTATGCATATTATATTTAGTCGATATATGAGTATTCATACTCATTTGCTTATGTACACCTTTTGCGTATAAATCTTATAGCGCAATCAGTTCCAACCATTATGGAACTATCACATCCCTTAAGACAAGGGATGGTATAAGCAAATTCTAATGATCTAAATAATTCATGGCTTTAGATGCATTGAATGCATCAATGAGTACTTCATCGGGCATCCAACACCCTTATGCATTACTTTAACCAAAAGGTTAAGTTCAATAAAATTTAATCATCCCTTATGGGATGAATAGATTCAATTCCCTCTTTCCCTTGATCTCAATCCATGGAAGAACCATTTTGATTGACTTTACAACTTATCATCCTTACAGAAAAACCTCTAAGGTTATTTTCCTTCAGAGAGGATTCATTCCTCTTCTTCCATCTCTCGAGCCTTTTGAGGCCTTTTAACAAGATGTTACTTCCCATTTATGGGAGATTTCATGTTTGCCTTCAAGAAAATTTGGGCTTGAGAACCATCCTCAACCCTCTGGTGAAACTTATCACCTTTCTTATTTGAAGAGTAACTTCGTAAAAGGCAGCTTGGTGAAACCTATCACCATTCCAGTCGAAGTGTAACTTCGAAAGGAAAAACAATGAAATCTTTGTAAGGAGATTAGTCCTTGCTTGGACTCAAGAATAATTTCTCAAGTTTCGAAGTCATTCAAAATTCATTTGAGTTCAGTCAATTTATTTGATTCAAGTATGATGGTAAATATTCATGGATACATAACTTATGATAAACTATCATAAACATGACGATAAATACGCGACAGATTAATATCAATGCATAATTTACAAACATAGTTTTCATTTGTAAATTACTCCCACTATTTTTGTCGAATACTTATGCCCCCACATAAGGTTCGGGAAATAAAAATTTCCTAATGGGCTCAAGGCCCAAATGCAATCGCTCAGTACCCACGACTCGTTGGCCATACCAATCGATCCACTTGGTGGGCGATCACGTCGCCGGTTAACCATCCCAGCTAACCCTTGAGTTCATTCAGCCTCGGTTTTCGTTATGGACCCACGACTCGTGAGACATCCATACTTACTCGCGTTAAATCATGTCCAATACTCGTGAAGAGAAATAGTTCAATCCTAGACGCCCCACGACTCGTGAGACAGCGCCTAGAACCTTGCTATCCCCTCCCTTGGCACTAAACTGTGCATCGAGGCAATAGACATATCATCTTCCTATAGCTCGACCCACGACTCGTGAGACATCGAGATATATTTGTACAATATGCCTAAGACCTAGTAATTGGATAGGCTCGGACCATAGACACCATTCATATGCGCCCGTTAATCGATTTAATATTCTAATTGAGTTTTTAAGTTCAATTGGAGGTTTTAAGTTATCTTCGTGCGAGGTCTCATCAGATTATGCTTTATCTTGTTTACGTGATCTATTCTAAGCATGCAAGACATACATCAAAGAATAATAGTAAACATATATCACCTAGCATTGCACATATGATTGGTCGATTGCCCATCCTATGCGATCCATCACGAGCCACATGATGGACCAATTGGTCATTCTAGGGTGGAAATTAAATGTCCTAACTATTACAATTTTCAAACCCATACATCATGGGCCTTCTTGTAATATCCACCTTGATTGGGCCTCCATGTAATGAATTGGGCCTCCATGTCCTCCAAGGTAATGGGCCTCCATGTGGATCTCCAAGTCTTCATGAGGTCTTCTTGGCTCCAAGCCTAATCTAAGTCTAGCTTATAAAAATAAAGGCCCTATTCTATTACATTCGTTTGCGCAAGCAAGGGCACCAATCAGGCCCATTTAATTACAACCCATAAAATAAATAAACCAAAACTACACAGGGCTTAAGGGCAAAATCGACAAATCCACATATTCACTCAAGAACATGCATAAATTCACATAAGGGCATAAATGTAAATTTACCGGCTCCTTTAATTTTAATTCACAAAAATTATCCAAGTTAATTTAATTTTGAATCATCAATTAATCTCTAAGATTAATTAACTCTTACTTGAGTTCTAAGTAATCTACAACTCTTATCTTGATAAAGTTGGTTAATTAAGATAGTTACAAATCTTCCAAGATTACTATCTTATCCAAAACTCTAAGTTTCCCAATTTTACAAATCTCCAAGATTCTCAAGATAATACTATTTTGAATAGATTAGTTAACTAAGGTAGTGTCCAAATCCACCAAGATTTCTACCTTATCCAAAACTCCAAGTTTCCTAATTTAATAAGATCTCTAAGATCTTTAATCTTGGTAACTTACTAGAAGAGATTAATTTTAATTAAATCTCTTCTTACAATTGAAACTCTAAGTTTCCTTGTTTAATAAGATCTCTAAGATCTTTAATCTTGGTAATTAACTACAAGACATTAATTTTAATTAAATGTCTTATATTAAATAAAACTCTAAGTTTCCTTGTTTAATTAGATCTCTAAGATCAATCCAAGATTCACCAAGATTCACCAAGATTCCATAACAACCAAATCTCCAAGATTTTGTTCAAGATTATCCAAAATTCTGCCACGAAAATTTTTGAATCACCAAATCATGTCCGTGGTACGTACGGTTTCAAGTTGACTAAAAATCAACATTTTGCAATTTACCAAATCAAATTGCAATACATGATATTGCTTCAAAATTTACGTAGCCCATGCCAAATTAAAACAACATTCATGCAATTACACATCACGTGAATTGTGCCTACAAAAGGAAATCAAATAATTGTGCCCAGCACTAAGGTCGGTCTAATTACATTGTTTTGCTTTTGTTTTGTTTTAATTTGTGTTTGATTACTTGTTGATTTAATTAGAAACAAATTCAGTTCAATTAAATCCCAATCCAAAATAAAAATTAACACGATAAAATTTCGAATCAAAAATTTTTACATTAACTCCAAGTTAACAGATCTACGTCCTAAAACATATACAGTTAAAGAACTAGCCACATAAATCAAACATATGATTTAAAAAACACAGAATTTGCAAATTCATATATATACAAAGCCTAGAGTTGGCTCTGATACCACTGTTGGGATTCGGTAAGATAAACAGCCCTAGGCATAGCGGAATATAAAAATTTTAGGACCTCTTACGGAATCTTGCCAGGATACTCCCTAATTGTATATATATGAATAAATAAAACGATAGTATAAGTTTGCACGTTATACCTATCTCCTTGCAAATCCAAGTTGGCAGTCAGCAAAACGGACTCTGAAATTCTCCTCAGCAAAATCGCCCCAAGCTCTGCAGTAGCGCCCCACGTGTTGCGCCTCTACGGGTTGATACACCACAATTACACGAAAATAATAAATCTTGATCAGCTAGAACACAAGATATATTATGATCTAGGATTTAGGAACAAAGTCGAAAACGAAAAATTCTTCCAAAAGGAAGACAGGGTTCGGTCGACTACACAGGGAGAGAGGAGAGAGAATTTTTGCTCTTGCTCAATTTTTGCTTATTGAGTTGTGTGAAAAATAACTACAAGAGAGCTACTTATAGTTATCTCCCTAACCTAGTCCTATTAGGACTAGGGCTCTTCTCTCCTACATGGGCCATGGCCCTCTTTAATTGGAAGACCAAGTCTTCTAATTAATTCATGGCCCAGTTAATTAATTTGACCAGGCTTTATTTAATCTCCCAATTAAATAGCCCAATTAATTAACTTAATCTCTCATTTAATTAAATCAGACTCTAAGCCCATTTAATTAAAATCCCTTTTAATTAATTAAATCCAACTTAATTAATTAATCCACAAATTAAATTCCAATTTAATTTATGATCCTGATCCAATTCCAATTGGATCCCATTTTGTTCCAATTGGGTCGACCCAGTCGACCCACCCATAATAATCGACCCAGTCGATTATTCACCCAGTCGACCCAGTCGACTCGGTTGTTCCTATTTCCTCGCTTTCGCTTCATGTGTATTGTGTATGCCCCCGTAGGTTCACCACATAATTGGCCGTGGGTTATAATTAAATATTATTTAATTATTCGAGTAAGACTTACTCTAAATCAATCGAACACTCCGTCGATTAATCATTCCAAAATTAGCACCCCTGCCAATTTGGGAATTCTCCCACACTCCACGGTCGATGTCCAGCCACAAGCCCATGGAGCCCAATCACTGGTGAATTAATTCAGTGAACCTTTTATCATTTACAATTTCCATATACGACATAATCTCTCCATCGATCAATCTCCCAGTCGAGACTTAAGGGTATGGTCTTTCATCGGTTTCCCTTTTCTTTTGTCTTGACCTAATGCATTCTGGTCTAGAAATAATTCTCTTTGACTTAACCTTTATGAGCTACTTACATAAAGCCGTCAGATACCTCGGCCGAGGATTTTACCAGAATTAATTTCTCACAGAAATCCATAGGAGAATTTCTCAACCTATCAAGTCGGGTCAATGGATCCTTTGTTGATGATATGAATCTGCATACGAGTTCCTCTATACCCAATATGAGTCCACAGAGACTTTCTGGCGATCTCCAGTCAGTCGGGACTCAAATCAAAGCATAGACGTTCTCGCACCAGATAAACCCTATCATCTCAAGTAGTTAGGGATCGTTCCTCGTATACTATTGTAAATTGGAATAACTTCAACCCCGATATGCGACTACCGCTTCCATGGTGAGTTATTTCCTAATTGGGGTATTCAGTGCGCTTGCCATCCCAGCAAGCCACCCACTTATGTGTATCGACTATCCCAGTCACGCTCGTGGACCCCAGCGTTCTCCAGTTCATCGGAGTATACACAATAGTGAGAGTCTAACCGAATCCAATGATGTCCTATCTCGATTGGATTCTACGACTCTTGAATATATTCTAGATCACGGCCTTGGAGATCAGTCCACGGGTTGTCCCATAGCCCTGTGATCTAAGGACTTCTATCCTTATGCGTAGATAATTATTACATAAGATAAAGATGACCATAAAATGCATTTATTAATCCAATTGAATGGTCCTTTCAATTAAATGCAACCAAATAGTTGGCTTGCAGGACACTATTCTATCAATTAAATGGAATGTGCCATCTTTGTCTCATTATGACCCACGTACAAATAATTGTGAGCAAGAAGTAAGAAAAATTATACATTTGCAAAATGTTGCAAATCAATTGCCGGATGCATTTGTTGATACAAAGAAATTAACAAAATCTTATATACTGGCAGTTAATGCACCAGCACGGATTGATGTCCCTGAAGGACATGTCCCTGCAGGACAATATGAAAAACCACGAATGAAACGTGGACGCCCGGTTGGTGCAAAAGACAAGAATCCCCAAGGAAATAGATACCAGAAGTATGTATTCCTCCTAAAAAGGAAATTGTTTCAAAACAAAGCGCTATAGAAAAATTAACTGATCAGTCTGAATTAAGAAATGCCCCGGAAGAGGCAAACGAAACTAATGCCCTGGAAGAGGCAAATGAAACTGATGCCCCTGAAGAGGCGATATTTGAAGAGATCTCTTTGAATTATTTAAATACCCGAGAAAACTGGGATAGAAAGAAAGTGATTGTAGACAATGTCTTTGCAAATGGGGTCGCACTAGATATTATAAATAAGGATCCTGAAGATCCCGAACCGATATCGGTCGATGAATGTCGACATAGAAATGATTGGCCAAAATGGAAAGATGCGATTCAAGCTGAGCTGAACTCGCTAGAAAATCGCAAAGTTTTTGGACCGATAGTTCGCACGCCCGAAGACGTGCAACCAGTCGGGTACAAATGGGTATTTGTACGAAAACGGAATGAGAAAAATGAGATTGTGAGATACAAGGCACGACTTGTTGCACAAGGATTCTCACAAAGACCTGGAATTGATTATGATGAAACATATTCCCTGTGATTGATGTAATCACGTTGCGGTATTTGATTAGCTTTGCAGTCTCTGAAGGACTGAACATGCGTCTCATGGATGTGGTTACCGCCTATTTATATGGATCACTTGTGGTGGGACAATAGAAACACATATTGCGCTATCTTCGTGGGACAATAGACATGGGTCTATTTTACTCTAGAGATGTCGATGCACATGTAGCAGGTTATGCAGATGCCGGTTATCTTTCTGATCTACACAAAGGTAGATCATAAAGTGGATATGTATTCACTTGTGGTGGCGCTGCAATATCATGGCGATCTGTTAAACAAACTCTAGCAGCCACTTCTTCCAATCATGCTGAAATTTTGGCATTGCATGAAGCAAGTCGAGAATGCTTATGGCTGAGATCAATGGTTCAATATATCCAAGAATCTTGTGGATTGCCTTCAACAAATAATATACCGACATCATTATATGAAGACAATGCCGCCTGTATTGCTCAAATTAGGAATGGATATATCAAATGAGACAGAACGAAGCACATATCACCAAAGTTTTTCTTTACCCATGAGCTTCAGAAAAATGGTGATATAGACGTTCTTCAGATTCAGTCATGCAACAACTTTGCCGATTTATTCACTAAAGCATTGCCGACTACAACATTCAGGAAGATGGTTTACAACATTGGAATGCGACGACTTGTGGATCTTATGTCGGCATCAGGGGGAGCGTGTAAATAACGACACTTACACTGTACTCTTTTTCCTTCGTCCAAGTTTTTATCCCACTGGGTTTTTCTTGGCAAGGTTTTAACGAGACAGTGTTACATGCTTATAAGCCCCTTTTTCGGATATGTACTCTTTTTCCTTCGTTCAAGTTTTTGTCCCAATGGATTTTTCTTAACAAGGTTTTAATGAGGCATACTCCAGAAGCAATGGACATCCAAGGGGGAGTGTTATGAAATATATACAAGTTCTGGATGCCCATTGCAATTTACACTTCAAGTTACATAATGTCAAGACAATGCTTTTGCACTTGGTTGCATAAGGAGATAACACATAACTCCTTTATGTGTCAAGAGAAGAAGAAGTGTGGCAAAAGCATACACCTTTGTGGAAGTGTGGCAAAGCATGCACTTGGTAAACTTGAAGTAAAGCCATGTATCACAATTGCATGGAAGACACATTGAAGATAGGTGGCCATTGTATAGAAGACTTGAACTTGTATAAATAGAGGAGTTCATCCCTCATTTGTAAGAACAACAAGTAGTAGAGAAAAAGATGAACTACAACATCAATGAAATGAGATAAAAAAAATTGATGAATTTTCTCTACATATAACTTTATTTACTACAATTTGTTCATCCATTTTATCCTAAGTTTTATAACACATACCTCAATATTTTTTTATTATTTATCACATCAACATAACAACATATCAATTATCATTATTTCGAAGCACTATTTATGAAAGTTTTGATCCTTATTTATTAATGAAAAATATATCAGCGCATGTTTGTTGCTCTTATTTTCCTATAATTTAAATATTAATTAATAAAAAAGAACTATGTAAATAATATCACTATTTGCTCTTTTTTCATTTAATTATGCTTGTCTTCTTTATATGATGAAAATGTTAGTTTAATCTATCTTTATTGAATATTTGATTATGTAATATTTTAGCTCATAACTTTCTCAACTTCATGGAACATAGAAAAATTGTAATTAACATTATTTTGTATATATTTATTAATAATTTATAAAAAATATGAAGTAAATAATATTACTATTTGCTCCTTTTTTTTTCATTTAAGCATGTTCATCTTCTTTATATGATGAAAATGATGGTTTAGTCTATATTTATTGACTTTTTTTGTATTATATTATACCTTATAACTTTGAACTTCAAGGAAAATAGAAAAAATGTGATTAACTTTATTTCGTGGATCCAATAACATGATTTCTTCATCTTTTTTAATGTGTAATCTAACCATGACTGAATGATTTTTATTTATAATAACACAATTCAAATACAAATTGCAATAATACGACAGCCAATATTGATCTATTTGTGGGCTTCAATCTGGGTTATGGTTCGGTTTATTTTAGATATTTGTTTTAATTCTTGGGCTGTAAGTTATATATGGTCCAAACGGGAAGGAATTTGGGCTTGTGGGTAAATCAAGGTTGGATTTTCACAATTTAAATGTGAAAAAAGTTTGGATGGACTCGGACAATATATAATATTAATAGGCTTGGATTTTTTGGTTAGGTTCATATTCATAATATAAGGCTTTTTAATAATCTCTAATCAGTGGTGGCCTACTCAAATAATAAAAAAAATGAAAAAAAAAAATTAGAGAAGTGATGGTGGTGGAAGAGTCAATAGAAGGGGTTGTGTGAGAACACCGAGAAGTAAAAGTCAAATAAGGGATTCATTACGGAATTATTTTTTCTTTCCCGTGTGTACACTAGCTTCTTAGAATTTATTTTTCCTATTGAATTTTTCCTAATGATACGTTGAAAATGATGAACCTTGAACTCCTTAAACTTACAAATATAATAATATTAAGGTATAAACCTTATAAAAATCTAGTAATTCATGCTTCTAACTAAAACCTCATAAATATAAATATAAACATAAAAATAACATAATATGTGAAATAAAATTCGAAATACATTGAATTCTCTAATATAATACTTTATTTGTCTCATTTATCGTTATTCATTGGTATAGTTAACCAGTCAACTTGACTAAATTTATAATTTGAGGAATATATTTCACCAAAAAATTGATAATATCATATAACATCATATATATTAATATATAAAAAATTTAATATACCACAAATATATTTTATCTAACATGATAAATCACTTAAAATAATAAAAAGTTTGACAGGATACTAGTTAATTGAGTATAAAAAATAGGTCAAAGGGAGTATTTTTTTTTTTATTAATGTATTCATTACAATTAATTTCGAACTTATAAGTCCTAAAGTTCAAAGATTCGAATTCTCTTGTATATAAAACTAGTTAGACATTTATATTATCTATTATAAAAGTATTTTTTTAATTGGACTTTAATAATTAATATTTAGGGTAAAATGCAATTTTTTTCCCTTAAAATATCGGGGTGGTATCAGTTATCCCCCCGAAAGTATCACTTCCAGCATTTGCCCCTTATGTTATAATTTTAGACTTTATTGTTCCGCTACGAACACTAACTCTTTAATAAATATTTATTCTTTCATCCACCAAACAACATAATGTCTCGATTTCTTTATTCCTTCTTTCTTTATTCCTTCTGTTTCCTTCCATTTTTTATCTATTTCCATATCGGTTTTTCTGTTTTTTTTTTTTTCGTATCAATTTATTTTCTTTACATTTCATCTCACTTTTTAATTATTTAGTGATAAGTATCCCCTTTATCCTCGTTACATATTTATATTCCAAACATGAGAAATTATCCTTTAGATTATTTCTCGAAAATTCGAACTTGACAGAAGCTCGTATCTACAATTCCTCAATATATAATTACCCTAATTTCCTTATAAAATCATAATGATATTCAATACAAACACAATTTTCTTTTTGAGGAAACGATCATATTACATTAATACATTATCATAAAACCTATTGAATTACAATCAAATTACAAAGAAAATCAATCAACAAACACTAATATTAATGCCTTCGTCAAGTTTGAATTTGCGAGTATGAATTTGAAGGATAATTTCTAAAAATTTGAAATAATAATTTGTATACGAAATAAATGAGATAATTATCACAAAATAAAATATAAAAAAAATAAAAATTGAAACACAAAATAAAGAAAACAAGTTGAAGCTGAAATAATAAAAAAAAGATGGAAAAAAAGAAAAAAAATTGAGACCCAAAAGGGAAAAAACAAAAGAAATGAAAAGTTGAGACATAATATTGTTTGGTGGATGAAGTTATAAAAGGGGCATGGATAGTTTTAGAGTAAAAAGTCCAAATCGATAAGTATTACAAGTGATATTTTAGGGAGTAAATTGTACGTTCCACCCCATACTTTAAGAAGAAGAAACTCAGTGGCGGAGCTAAGCTTCATTTGTTAGGCATCATATTTGAAAAAATACTCAATATCATATACTAATCACATTGACATTTATAATTGATATCTTATCTTATCTTATATATTTATATATAGGAGAATGGTCTTTTGACCCAAATCATGCAACTTTGACTTAATTCTCTTTTCTTAAAATTTTGATTTTTTTTTTTAATTCTTTCTAAATTATCATTTGTTGACACACTATTAAACATAATTAAAAATTATACCATTACTGTTAACCCTGAATTGAACAACACTATTTTAAATATGAATAAGAGGTGTAATAGTCCTGCAAATCCTTTCACCTTAATCATTAGCTTTTAATTTTAGGTTACAAACGTTTTTTTCTAGGGATTAACATTATGCATCAATCAAGCTAATTAATACTCAAACTTTCAAAATACTATGTAAATGAATGCATATTTATCGGCTATAATATAGCAATTTAGTTGACTACCGATCCATGCACATGATCTATTTATAAATGTACAATTTTGTGTGAAGTATGAAGATCATCCTGCTGCTTGGGTACATCTATAAATTTGAATTCACACAATATTATTTTGTATCAACTTTAATAGTTCTTCTATTCACGATCTCTTACTATCTTATCTCACATTGGTTGTAATCTAAGTTTAATTTTAGTTATGCTCTTAAAGGCTTATTATTATTATTTGTTGAATTTTTCTTAATGTCGTACCCTTATTAAATTTGCTAGAATTATGATTTTATGAGATTTTTATATGTTATTTTTTTAACATTCACATGGTTTCTTATTGAAATATTGGTCCGATTTGGTCTTTATCACAAATGATGAATGGGGAATAATTGTTGCATTTCTCATGTTATTTTATTTCCAACTCTTATATTTTAGTTTTATATTTCTTTTAATTATTTATACAAGTGGTATTTATAATGTTTCAATTCAATGTTTGAATCATCATTTGATAAACTTTATCTTATGTTCAGGTTTTCAAGAAATTGCTCGAGTTTTAGCAAAAGCAGCTCTCCGAGGTCGCGGGACACTTTTCCCAAGGAAGGTATAGGAATTTGGAGCGAATTGAGCTTGATTCTCACCTTTTGTTTTATTTTCCGTTTCATTTTTTACTTCCAAATGATTTTATTATAGTGTATGTAATCATCTATAGGTTTGGTGTTTAAAGGCTTAAAACCATGAAACATATGTTGATATATTAATATCTCCATCAATTAAACTTATAATGTAATCTGTCTCTTTCAATTTATTTATTTCTCCATCAATGTATTTGTATATTGAATAAAATAAATTTTGTATATATATATCGTTGATTCATTTAAACATATTTCAGTTTACATCTATCTTTTATGTGCCTTCAAAAATTAAGGACGTAATGGTGTTTGTAGTGAATCCAATGCCTCTGGGGTAGTTTGGGTAATTTTAAAAGTTGGACGGTGATCATGTAATTACACTAAATTTGAGGGGTAGTTCGAGAATTTTTTTTTTTTTAAAACATTAGGGGTATTATTGTATAAAACTTGGTTTTTTTATGACATCTTTGTGTGCCGTTATAAATAAACGTTGTAAGAGGATACATGTATTGAATCCAATACCTATGTGTAGTTTGAGTAATATTCCAAAGTAAAAGGGTGGTATGTTATTAGCACCACATATGAGGGATATTTTGTGTAATTCCCCTTGATATTATTAGTTAGTTAACATGATATATTGTCTATCATATATAGTCCATATCCCATGAAGAAAAATATACATGAAACATAAGTTTTAATTAGATTATATATAAACAAATATTCCCATAACTAAAAAAAAAAAAAAAAAAACTATCCAAGTTGTAATTTTTGCATGCATGAAAACAGCAGTGATAAAAATATATTGAAATTAATTTCGATGTAAATTGAAATAAAGTATTTAAGTATATTTATCAATGACCATTTAAACATATTTCAATCTACATCTATTTTATGTCCCTTTAAAAGTTAAGGTCGTAAGGGTAGTTATAGTGAATACAATACCTATGAGATGGTTTGGGTTATTTTTGAAAGTTTGAGGGTGATTGTGTAATTACACTAAATTCATGGGTTTGTTTGAGATATTTTTTTTAAAACATATCAGGGGTATTATTGAATAAAAATTGGTTTCCTGATGACAACAACATGTGCTGACATAAATTAATGCCGTAAGAGGATAAATGTAATGAATCCAATATACACGGTATAGTGTGAGTAATTTCCCGAACTAAACGTTGGTAAATTAATTACTCTAAATTTGAGGGATAGTTTGAATAATTCTCCCTTAATATTACTGAGTTAACATGATACATTGTCAATCATCCATATTCTATATCGCATGAAGAAAAAGATATATGAAACATTCGTTTTGATAATATTATATATTTACAAATATTGGCACTGTAAAATTAAGTTGTAATTTTCACAAGCATGAGGACTGCAATGATCAAAATACAAAGATATAAATTAAAATAAATTATTTAAGTTTGTGCATAGCATGGGAATAGGCTAGTTACTATATATCGTATACGTTTATTCACACCGATCAACATCTCAATTGAGAGCAATAAATATTAAAGAAAAAAATAAGTAACATTTAAGTTGGTACTCATAATAACATTAAAAATAAGATGTTGAAAATTCTTTACCAAAAAAATAAATATACAAAAAAGCTATTTAAGAAGTGCAATATAATAACTCATGTTGTAATATACCATGCTCCATGAAAATGTAACGTATTAGGCCTGTTATACTCAATCATTTCGGTTCAATAACAATATAAGAACTACTATCACTAAAAAAAAAAAGAGCTTCACCTACGACCTGATTCCAACGAAAATAAATATGTCGCTATTAGTGACGGATTAGTAACCAAATACCAACATAATTTCAATTAGAAAATCTACCTTCAATAATAGCAACAAATTACCGACGGAATGTCGACGAAATTATTTTTTGTAGGAATTCGGTTGTTAAGTTGTAGGGAAAAGTTATTCATAACGACGAAATCATTCAAACGAAAAATTATACGTCGCTATTTAGATTTTAGAAACTGAACAGCGACGGAACCATCAACAAAAATATGTTCAGCTAATAATAACGACAAATAACCAACATAAAATTGGAAAAAAATATTTTCCGTAGGAAATCGGTTGTTAAGTTGTAGGAAAAATTTATTCATAGTGACGAAATCATTCCAACGGAAAATTATCCGTCGCTATTTAGATTTTTAGTAACTGAACATCGACGGAACCATCAACAAAAATATGTTCCGCCAACAATATCGAATAATAACCAACGAAAAATTGGGAAAACATATTTTTCATAGGAATTCGGTTGTTAAGTTATAGGAAAAAGTTATCCACATCGATGAAATTGTTCCAACGGAAAATTTTCATTGCTATTTAGATTTTAGTAATTGAACAGCGACGGAACCATCAACAAAAATATGTTCCGCTAATAATAACGAATAATAACCAACGAAAAATTGGAAAAACATACTTTTCATAGGAATTCGGTTGTTAAGTTGTAGAAAAAGTTATCCACAACGATGAAATTGTTCCAACGGAAAATTTCCGTTGCTTTTTAGATTTTAGTAACTGAACAGTGACGGAACCATCAATAAAAATATGTTCCGCCAATAATAACGAATAATAACCAACAAAAAATTGGGAAAAAGATATTTTTCGTGGAAATTCGGTTGTTAAGTTGTAGGAAAAAGTTATCCACAACGATGAAATTGTTCCAACCGAAAATTTCCGTTGCTATTTAGCTCTAGTAACAAATGTATAACTGAATAGCGACAAAACCAACGATAGAAATATGTTTCCCAAATATTTTCATTGATTAAATTCATTTTCCAATGGATTAACCAATTTTTTATCGATTCATAAATTTTATATATTATTTCACTGATTTTACACTTCAATAAAATTAGTTAAAAAACAAGTTAATCGGCGAAAAAATGTGTAAATCTGTAAATTGGTGGGAATATGGTGAATATGGGTTAAGTCATTGAAAACATGTGATTTTAGTTAAATTGAAGAAAAAAAATTGGTAAATTCGATTTAAAATGAGTTTAACCTATCAGGAACATGTAAATTTGATGAAATTCGTAAAAAAATGAATGAAATTGGTGAAAAAAAAAATTAATTGTTTTGAAACATATTGAATCAGCTAACTTAGTTAAAAATAAGTGAAGTCCATGAAAATTGAGTGAATACGGTTAAATTTGATTAAATTGATAAAAAAAAGTATGTAGTATGTACATGTACATGTCACTGCCGAAACTGTCCTTTTACCCTACTATTTAGTTTCCTATTAATTAAAGAGTTGTCCAGTCAACGGGCCACTGGCCACATAATATTATTCAGCTAATTTTGATAATTTCTTGGCACCCCTTGCAGTAACTACATTGACCCAATGTTAAGAGTCTTTGAGCAAATATCCTTGAACTCAACATTAACTGGGACATTCTATTTTGAGTCTTTTGACTATAGAGTTATAGACGACCACAACTATATATATACATATACTAGGTGTATTGATACCGCGCAAGGCGCGGTGTTTGGTGCCCATCGTTTATGTGTTTGTGTTTATACCTTTGTTGTTTTTATGATTTCGTAGAAGTATATTTATGTGGATTTTTAGCACTTTGCACCCTGAAAATATAGGGTTTTGGCACTTTGCACCCTGAGTTAAAAGTTTTGGCACTTTGCACCCTAGTATGTTTTTCGGTGGAAAAATTCGCCGGAGGAAGGGTAAAATTGTCAATTTCGATTTTTTTTGCACTTTGCACCTTAAAAATATAAACTTTGGCACTCTGCACCCTAAAAATATAAACTTTGACACTTTGCACCCTAGAAATATAAATTTTTAGCATTTTGCACCCTGAAAATGTAGAATGTTTTCATTTTGCATCCTAAAAATGTAAACTTTGGAACTTTCCACCATAACTTAAAAACTTTGACACTTTACAACCTAGAAATATGATTTGTTTTGCATTTCGCCCCTAATTTTTTTTTTGTTCGAAGAAATCTCGTGAATGTCGTCGGTGAAGAGATAAAGTGGTCAGTTTCCCGCACAAAACAATCAAAGACAAAAGCGTGACCACAAATTTTTAGAAGTACTCACAATTCTTTTATTTTATATTACAACCTCCACACTGTGATAAAACTTGATTACACCGTGTATACCTTATCTCAAATGGCTTTAATATTTTGAAGTAAGAATAGGCTATCTATAACCTCTAAAACAATATATGAATATTAAACTTTAGATTGTCACATAACTTATTACCAATAAGAAACGAAGAATTCACAGTAATCATGTAATCTGGTTCAAATGAAATAACAAACAAAGTTCACTAAACCATTGAAATAACTTAAAATCCAAACATATGCTTCAAACTAAGAGCTCTAAACTACCAAGATCACAATGCTTATCCATAGTTCAAACAAAATCCACATGTTGCAACTATAATACCAAAAGATTAACAAAAATGAATTCAAAAATACCAAGATTATGAACAAAAATGTGTTCTTGTATTGAGACAAAGACAAAAATGCTCTTAAAATCTTCAACGCAGTCCATCTTATAATTTGTAAATAGTTGATATGGTTGAAGTTCCATCATTTTCTTGAATTGCAGTGATGTGGGCATCTTATAGAAGATCCTTCGATGTATTACATATGGATGCCTGTTTGAAGGTCAAGTAAAGATTATGTTAAAATAATTTACAAATAAAATCTGACAAATAGTCTTAGATATTATTGCCTGTGTATTTTCATTTGTATGAGAATTAATGTTGGAAACTGTCTCATCATCCTTTTTTTGTCGCTTGCAGCTCTTTTTATTATGCCCAGTTGTCCCACAGTTAGAGCACACATAATTGGAGCCACCCTTTTTTAGTTTCCTCTTGGTCCCCTGTATAGAAGGCATTAAGGATTGACTTGGCTGGGAAAAAAATGTTGACTGAAAATATAAGTTACAAACTAATTACAAATAATGAAACATAAGCAATCATATTCAGTCCCATGTTTTACATATGTAGTTTCTTGGGTTTGAACAGGTACATTCGAATCTGTACTCATTGGTGTTTGAACCTACACTCATTAAAGAAACGAAATTGTCAAAATAAACTTACAAATAATAATTACAAATTGCAGAAGATATGTAACATTACATGTGTTTCTTGTGTCTGAACAGGTGCACTGGAACCTACACTCATTGATGTTGGAACCTGCACTCATTGACGAAGCAAAAATATCAAAATAATTTTATAAATAATAGCTACAAAATTGATAAATATATAAAATGTTAACCTGTGTAGTTTCTTGTGTTTGAAAAGGTGCCTCGGAACATTCACTATCAAGATTTGGTTGCTTGCAACCAATTTTATTATGTCCTATTGTCCCACAGTTCGAGCAAACATACTTGGAGCCGCCCCTTTTTAGTTGTCTTCCATTTTCTTGTTCAATAATCAATTCATCGGGTTCATTTCTTCTATCATGTCTTGATGGTCTTCCAGCCTTTTTAGGTGGAGTTATCCATGGAACCAGCGGCACTAACTTGGATTCTGGCCACTCCTCTCTCTCATGTATAGGTTCCAACATTTGTTTGTATGCTTTGACAAAGGTTTCCTTTCTGTACCAGTGCTCAACAAAATCCTCAACACTCTGCTTCTGATGAAATATGCAAGCAGTTGCATGTACACATGGAATTCCTGTAAGCTCCCATTTCTTGCAAGTACATGTTTTATCCATCAAGTTAACTATTCTCGAGTCTCCATAGAAGCCCTTCACCTCATATTTGTGCTCACCATTAAATTCCAAAATATATTCATTACATTTTTTCTTGTTTTCTTCCAAAATCTTTTGAACATTTGGACATATTACCCCATTACTTTTCAGTACAGTGTCCCTTTGATGATGAAGTCTTCTCATTAGGATCAATCTAATTATTTCTAACATAACAATGATATGTTTGTCCCTAGATTTCATAATGACATTGTTGAAGCTTTCACATAGGTTATTTAACAACATGTCAGACTTGGGATAAGTACTAAAATGCGATCTTGCCCAATTCACAGCAGGTCTTTTCTTAACCCAATCAAAAGCAGGATTGTTTGTACTCTTAAGTTGCTCCATGTGCCTATTAAAATCCACAATCCTAGTGGCAGTAGCAGCATTCCACAAGACATCTTTTAGAGTCAACCCCCTGTATGTCTTCTTGAAGTTATTGTATAAATGTCGAAAACAGAATCTATGCTCAGAATTAGGCAATATATCTTGAACTGCCTTAATCAATCCTTTTTGTTTATCAGAGATTATTGTGTAGGCAAAACTGTTCTCAAGTCCCAAGTCCTCAAGAAGCAAATTCAGAAACCAACTCCAAGTTTTCCCATTTTCTTTTAGCACCATGGCATAGGCTACAGGATACATACTATTGTTCCCATCAATGCCAATAGCAGTTAGCAACACTCCCCCTCTAGTTGTCTTCAAATGGGTGCCATCTATACCTATCAATGGTCTACATCCTTCTTTCCATCCTTTTTTCAATGCCCCCCAACAAATGTAAATTCTCTTGAATGTAGTTGAATTGGAACCTATTACATGCTTGCACTTAATCTTGATTGTTGTCTGAGGGTTTGTTCTCTTCAGTTCTGCACAATAACTCCATAAACTTGCATATTGATCCAACTCTGACCCATTATTCATCTGCAATGCTTTCTTCTTTGCTCTATACATCTTCCATATACTAAGCTTGGTTCTACACTCATGTTGCATTATTTCTTGCATTGAATTGGCTGGCCATGAGGAGTTGCTCCTTAAGTGATTCTGATATTTGCGAGCAAGAAATCTGGAGGTGCAATGCATAGAAGATAGCTCTCTATTGCAAGAATGCTCATGTTTTATGGTATTGACAGGAAAGTTCTATCAATTTTTGACCTAAATGAGGCATATATTACCAAACCACAGTCACATGTAACTTGCACTTTATCGCTGCAATTTTTAGTAAATTTAATAGGCCTCCCTTGTTTATTAGAATATATTCTAATAGCCTCTCTAAATTCAGTAACACTTTTGAAACATAAACCTACTTCAAATTTGAAGTCAGGATCATCAGCAGAATCAGCCCGGTAAATGGGAAATTGTGATATTTTCTTTGAATTTCCAGCAATTTGTTTTTTAAAAACCACACCCCATTGCTTGTGCTTTCTATCTATTGCTACACTACTATCTTCAAGTTTATTCGTAGACTTGCCATCAAAGCCCCCCCCCCCCCCCCCCACTCTATCTCTGCATCAATGTTATCATCATACTGAACATCATCATCAGCATAATCAGATTCTTCAAAGACATCTAAATTAGTTGTATCAGAATCATCATATTCATCATCATCACTGCCTTCTGATTCTGTCTCACTGTCAATTTGAATTATCTAGCAATCAGCATCAATTCTTTCCTCATCCATTTTATTCATTTCAATCTCTTCAGGATCATCATGTTTAGGGTTGCACAGTTCAGTGTAAATGTCTATTATCCTTTCACTATTTGCCAAGGTTACTAGATATTGAAATTCCCAATCACATAGCAGCCTTTTTTTTTTGTTGGGGAGTGGATGCAATCTATAAAGCATTTGCAATGTGAGTAGCTACTTTAATATAAGTACTGTTCTTGATCAACTTTATATGTTCAATTTTACAATTGTCAATGATCTCCTGCTCTCATTAGTTCAATTGCTCCGGGAAGTCCACTTATTCTGGAAATATTGTGAATGATTTTGACTTCTGTTTTCCATTCCTATTTTATGTGGTGCCCTTATTCACTTTATTTTCATTGTAGGTGAAAGTACTTATATGGTAATCAATGACCATAATCATCTGGAAAAGAATATCTAGATGAAATTATTGAATATACATAAAATCCTGAAGAATACAATACATCGGTGCACTAGCCATACAAAAACTCAAACATCATGTTTGTTCTTCTAGAACAGATGAAAGACGAAATACATGTTTTTATGGTAAAATTTGAAGAAAATATCCCAAATTAATTAGTGATTTTGATTTTCATCCCAAACTATATTACCTCACCGAATTTCGTCCTGTAATTTAAAATTTGTTAAAAATATCGTCCCAACCTAATTACTAATTTTGCTTTTTCATCCCAACTATATCAACTCGCCGAATTTCATCCCATAATTTACCATTTTGTATGAATTTGTCCCAATGTTAAATTTCTAATTTAATGGAGATGACGGTCCAATCTCGTAATTAGTTTGGGATGATTTCTGCAATATCATATAATTATTCAGTGATTAGTTTGTGACGATTTTTGCATTATATTTTGTCTTTGTATAATAAAAATAATGTTTAGTATGTAAAAGAATAAACTATGATCGCACTTATCTTTATGGAATTTTTTATTTTTACAATTTACAACATAAATATGGGCTTTTGGCACTTTGCACCCTGAAAATACATCGTTTTGGCACTTTGCACCCTGAGTTAAAAATTTTGGCACTTTGCACCCTGGAAACACAATTTATTTGGCACTTTGCACCCTAGTGTGTTTTCCGGTGGAAAAGACCCCAGAATTTGATCGGAGGAAGGACAAAATAGTAAATTTTCATGCACATCATTTAATTTAAAAAAAATAACAAAAGAATCTATTAAAAAATGTGGACTCTTATTTGAAAAAATGTGGACTCTTATTTGAAAGGAAACCCACGTTTTGTTTCCTTTTCTTCTCCAGCAAACAAATTTGTTCCATAAAAATTCCTCCATTGAAAATCACTCAAATATATTATATGATATAAATTGTTCTGCTATTACGATTCACCCTTTTGCTACCCATTCTAGAAAATCTAAGTTTCTTCATGGTGATGACTTCTCATCTCCTTTGATATTCTCAATTTGAAGATATCTAGACACTACTCAATGTGGAAATTGAGGAATTCAAGTGATAATGGCCACACCGACACTCTAACACCCTGCTATGGTATTTTTATATTTGTAGTTAGATTGAGGTCATTTAATTCTCATTTTTTTATATATATATTTTTATAATTTTTTTATATATATTTTTATAATTTTTTGGACGATTTCTTAAGATAAAGTTCGAAACTTTATGTAATTCTGGTATAGGGGATTTGTGGGAATATCTTCATTTGCTTAGTATACTTTGATAATAGCAAATTTCGATCTGTTTGTATGTTGTAATAGCTGTTTAGAGTATTAGAAAAGTTGCATAATCCAGGTGTATCCTTGAACTTAAAGTGAAAATATGTCTTTATTTATGGAGTGCATGCTTTTCTTATCTTGGATTAATTTGTTGGAAAGTGATAACTCTTATTTAAAATATTATTAGTGAGTGCAGTAGTTATTTGCAGAATTATAATAGTCCAGTTTTTTAGGCATTTTTAGTGAGTGCAGTAGTTATTTAAGTGCTTAGACGAATAGCAGTCAATATAGTGTTTATTTTTTAATAACTTATTATCCCTTTTGGAAAAATTGTTGTTATGTATGAAACATGTTTGATCGTCATATTTATAATATCTCGTAAGTTTTACTAGTTTTATTGGATATAATATAATAAGTATTCCTTGTTATATGATTGGTGTTTTCTTTTTGAATGTGTAGATGCTAAAAGCAATCTTTTCACTATCAAGTTGCACCATGGTGGAAAGTTTATTAATTCGAAAGGCCAGTTTTATATAGATGGAAAAGTTGCTTTCTTTGACTTTTGTGATTCTACTCAAATGTCGATGGATGCACTGCGTAGTATGGTTAAGTTGTTGGGTTATGCTGAGAAATGGGTGTTGTTCTATTTTAGTTTTAGGGGGCCTAATGACGGTAGTGAGTTGGAAATTTTCACAAAGAGGATTGCCGGAAAGAGCTGTGTCTGTTTTAAGGGCTTGGATGTTCCAAAATAGACTTTTTTGAGGGCTTGATGTTCCAAGATGCGAAAATGTTTTCTTAGTGAATATCATTTTTATTAAAGTTTAGTTTGATATTCTTTGTTTTTAACAGAATTGAGTTGAAGGAGCTTTACGTGAACTACATATTGAGTGCAGGTGGCATGATTTTTTTTTTAAACAAATTAACTATCAGTCTATATTTTTTTGAAATTGAGGATAATTAAGCTATAGACCGATAGTTAATTTGTTATGTATAACAAACCTAAGTCATTAAGTTATCAGTTAATTTGTTATGTATAACAAACCTAACTCATTAAGTTTTAATCATACGAACTTGAATAACTTAGTGCGAGTTTCAACCAAATTTCTAAAATTTGATTTCTTGTACAACAATCTTAACCAATGTCATACATTCTCATATAAGAATAACAAATAATCCAAAAGAAACAGAATAAAGATAATGCTTTATTAGTACAAGTGAATAAAGTTGATGAATGTATTTTAAAAAAAGATTTATGATACAAAAATTGGTGTAATGATGTATTACGTACCGGTTCTAAAATAAAAATACGTTTGGTTTGGTAAAATGTTCTAATTTGATCTAACGTTTATAATCTCATTGCAGTATTTTTACTTGATTTATAAAAATTCATAGAGGGGTTCAATCCATAGATCAATAAAAATAATCAAAGTGCCCAATATGGATTGGCAATTTGTGAAGGAAATACACAACCAAATGGAGCTCCTAAAATGTAACATTAGAATTTACAAATACTTCATTTAGACTGACGGATTTGAAGCTAAGTATTTCAGATCTATATTAACAAACCCACATATCACTTGTTTGGATCATTTTAACCGTGTGAGGATTTCAAACATTAGGTAACTATTTAGTACTATCTTTTACCAAAATGATGAATTTGAAACCCAAGAAATAATGGAGTCATTTAAAACCTTTCTCTAAATCTGAGCTAAATTCTTCAATCCAAATTAAGCCAAAAGCGAATACAACAGAGTAAAAGCAATCACAAGAAACTCACAGGGCGAGGAAGTAATCCTTTGGCCTTGCGTTTGATGTTTACATCGCCTGCCAATGCCCTCGCTAACCTACTTAATTTCAAGGTACCCTGAAGGTCCCAAAACATAGTTAACATTACAATATTGTTGAAGTGAGGCAACAAGTATAAGGAGAATCTTTAAATACCATTCCAAACTGCCCATTTGAGAAGACAACTTTTGTCCCCTGCCTGGCGTAATAACTAGCCCAAGCATTTCGGTCAGCTGTGGATATCATGTCTTCTCGATTCAAAACAATAATCCTCTTCCTGTTTCCCATCCACAAGTCCATCTGCACCAAAGAGCAATTAAAATTAAGGGTTTTTTGCAAATTAACTCCCTGTGATATGTCTAATGGGCAATTTACCTCCCTGTGAAATAAAAAGAGGCAATTTAACTCCCTGTGAAATGAATAATGAGCAATTTACCTCCTTGTGATATAAAAATAGGCAATTTACCTCCCTGTGAAATGAAATAATGAGCAATTTACCTCCCTGTGATATGAATAAATGAGCAATTTAGAGGTAGGCAATGTGCTTATTTAATTTTATAAAAACACAGGGAGTCATTTTGCCCTTTTTCTTTTCACAGGGAGTTAAATTGCTTATTTAGTATATCAGAGGGAGGTATTTTGCCCTTTTATTTATCACAGGGAGTTAAATTGCCTATTTAGAAAAAAGACAAGGAGTTAATTTGCTATTCACTCTTAAAATTAATGCAAACATAGTGAACTGTGAATTGTATGATATTAAAATTATAGCATTGAAGTGATCAGATGCTCTAATTTCACAATTTGAAGCATTAAGGATATCTGGTTTCTCGCCAAGATGAAATTGAAGAATCCTGCAGGTGTTGGATATATTGGACTATTTCTTTATTATAGATTATTTTCATTAAATGCCTTCATAAACATTTCAGAAACTTAAAATGTCTTCCTTTACAAATGCTAAAAGTCATGTGATGAAGATTAGAGAAAATATTGGTGACCGACTCTCATGCATTTGAGAAAACAATTCTTGGCCTCCCATCCAATTCATATGAACAAGGAAATGGTATAAATAGATAAAACGGAGTTACAAAGAGTCAAAGACTACATTTCTCTGACTTGAGGAAATTGTGATGAGTAGCAGGATAGACTAACTAATCCTCACTGAATTTTCAGAGAGAGTGAAGGTAGAAAACACAAGCTTAATTATAAAGAGGTTGCTATAGTACTCATCGACTAAAGATTAACAAATTTCTTGGCTATAGTCCAACAGGTTAACCATTATTTTTGTACTTTGTGTGAATCTAATAGAAGTATCAGAAAAATACCACTTTATGTGTGACAATACACGTTGTAATCTGAAGAAATATATTTAGATTGAATAATTTGAATTATCTAAGAAAATTTAGTCTTCAACCTTGATAACAAAATTTTCAAATCCATCAAAGTAGGTCTGAGAATACAAGCATCTTTAAAAGAACTCACACCTACCACCATAAGAAAACGATAATTACAATGACTTATTGTTGTACGGGAAGGAATTGTAAATAATTGTTCTAGATATTCTCAATAGAAAGTAAAAAACCATATTATGGGTGCCATTTGTTCAGAGCAAATTACACACGAGTTGCAAATGTAACAACTAAAAGCACACGACAATTACGTAATCAAAATATATTTAGGTATCCAAGACATAAGAAAGCAAGAAGATAATAACCTGCGGATGACTTGTAGACATTGGTACCCTAGCATCACAAACTTCTATAATAACATCCATCAATTTAAGCTGGTCCTTCAGTTCCTTTTCAGTTTTTGCTATGTGACCAGGATACCACTATTAAAATTTCCACCACACCAACAAGTAACAAAATGTTATAATAATAAATTCACTATTAGTATAGATCAGTAATGTAGATTTAGTCCACACCTTATCCTACCTGAACTGGACGTAATGGTTTCGTCCAGTGACATACATCAGCATCAAATTCCACCCAATCAAAATCTTCAGAAGTGCTACTAAGTTTAGCGCTTTCAGTTTCATACCATCCCAAATTTTTTCCACCAACAATCTGCAGGATATTTATATATATTAACACAGTAGAATACAAAAATGAAGGGAAGGGATTTTATGTGCAGAAAATAAAAAAGAATTACTTAGCAATTGCAAACAATACAAAAGAGAACATGTATTGATTGTACTGTAATTTCTTGCCTGAATGATGGGCGAAGAGGTAGAAGGAGAAGTGGCGGAGAGAGTAGCATAGGGCGTACGGTTGCGGCAGCGGCGGTGGGAAAAATCACCGGAAAGTGCGGCGGTTGGTCTGTTCAGCCAAATACCGGAGAGTTGAGCTGCCATGGGTGAATGATTCAGCTTATCTGATACGTTACCCAAAGCCAGTTGAGAAGAAAACTTGGATGGATCTAGTTGGTACTACCTTGATTATAATCATATGGTGCACTGTGCACTAAAAGTAAGAACTAAGAATACAAGCATGTAACAACTTACTATACTTCAGATAATTTCAATTCAAAGCTTACAAACACTACAATATGAGGAGAAGGCATTATACAACAAAGAGAGTTAGAATGTAACCTCCAGCTGTTATCCCCAGGCACATAAAACCTTGTGCACTGCCGGAACACATTTGGCGACTGTGTTGATGATTTTCAGTCGATAAATGCCAGTATTTGCACGAGCATCATACAAAACTGCAAACTGAAATAGAAGAATAATAAATAGAACATAAATTGATGTTTATACCCTCTCAATTAGTATTCACATGTATAAAGGAATAAGCAATTACCTTGCGTGGGTTCTGAGTTTCAGCAGGAAATTGTTTGTCAATGATAGGCTTAATCGCTCGTCCGATTTCCTTCTCAGATGTGTAGCATGATACTTCAATTGGGAGATTTCTCAACAAAAACCTGTACTTAAATAAGCACTTGAAGAGCAAGCATGAGAGGTTGACAAGTCAAGACTGACTCTTTAATATCACTTTTAAATGCAGAAACTAAAACATAGAATAAAAGAGCAGGTACTTTTTGTACATGATATGGCAAAAACAGAAGAGCAAAAGGGTACCTTTGATTCTTGTAGATTGCTCCAAAACTTTTTCTATGGAAATATGATTTGATTCAAGTAAAAATAACCAACAATTTATTTCTGCACAAAATCAAGTAAAATTCACATTAATAATTAATTCGTCTACTTTAAAAAATTCCTACCTCAATTCAAGCAACGCTTCGAAACTTGGACAGCAAGAGCGAAGCGGATAATGAAGTAATTAACACCTGCAAAGTGTGAAGGGAAAAAATTAGGCTCTGTATAGGAAAAGAGAGAAAAATCGAAGCCAACAAACCCATTTGTAAGAATTGATAGAGTGAGGAGATATGATCGACTATGACGGTGAAAATTGGGGATAAGGACTGGGAAATTGGGAAAATCTCGTGGACGCAAGAGGAACGAACACGATTTGGAAAAACACTCGTGTACAAAGGAGAGAGGAACACGAATTTAGTCAACAAAAAGGAACCACCGGCCATCCTTCTGCAATTACGAATTGAAGCAATTTTGAGGTGCCGCTGTTCACCATTTCAATTTGCAAAGGAAAAATTGGGAACGGGCCCCAGACAAGGCGGACGACGAAGAAAATAGAGACCAAATTTAAATAAGAATCGAAAATAGGCGAAGCACAAAACAGGGGGAAATTGATCTATACGACGTCGTTTTAGTAATAGATTGGGAAAATTAAAATCAAAACTAAATTCAAGAATACTGTTTCAAAACTTGTCGATACCTATTTAATTTAATATGTATGTATATATGTAATACCCCGTATATTTTAAATAGTTGTAAAATGAATTTAAGTTAAGTTTTAACTTAATCAAGAAATTTAATTTCTTAAAGTTTGGATAATAATAGATCTAGTTGGACTTTAATGATTTCTTTGAGAAAATGTAAGACTCGAGTTCGATCGAACAGATAATTGAAAAGAAAAGCCAACTTACAATTTATTAGAACTCAAGGAATTAATTAATCTTAAAGTAAATTTAAGTTATAGCTACATAAAATATAAGGACTCAAATAGCAATGGGAAATAATAGAGGGTGTGAATTGATATAGAAGGTTGAGTAAACTTCTTGGTTAAGGAAAGCTAGTTATATCCATTCCCAATTATATAATATAATTACTCTATTGAGAATATCCTTTCCCTAAGTACACACGGCAGCAAATTAGAGAATTGATGACTCTTGTTTTAACTTGGCAGATGTCTTCTTCCCACTTCAAATATAGATACAAGCAATGTTATTAAAACCGGACCGGACCGGTCGGTCCGACCGGTTCGACCGCGAACCGGAGGTCGGCCCAGTCCGGTTTACCCCTTAAAATTATTTATAATAAACTATACGCAGTTTCGTGACTTTAATAAAAAGTCAATAAAAGTAATAAGGGAAAATTGCAAAATTGGTCCCGTAACTATTGTTCGCTGGCAAAAAAGTCCTGTAACTTTTCGGGCTGGCAAAAACATCATGTAACTATTATATTTTGGCAAAGTAGTCCTATTTTAGCCCGACCTGCCAACGAATCTGCCAAGTCACGCCCCTTTGCTGACCTGGAAATGGGAAAATTGCAAAATTGGTCCCGTAACTATTGCTCGCTGGCAAAAAAGTCCTGTAACTTTTCGGGCTGGCAAAAACATCTTGTAACTATTATATTTTGGCAAATTAGTCCTATTTTAGATCGAACTGCCAACGTATCTGCCAAGTCACGCCCCTTTGCTGACCTGGAAAGTAAAACCCCTTGTTGACATGGAAAAATAGCAAAAAATGGTTCCATTACTAACGATCACTAGCAAAAAAGTCCTTTAACTTTTTGGGTTGGCAAAAAAGTCCTATAATTAAATTATTCAGCAATTTAGTCCTATTTGGTCCAAATTGTGATTTTTTTCCCACCCATTTCAAACGAAAAATTAACCATATCTAACATACTTTAACTTAGAAGTAATTTAGACTCATGATAATATTGAAAGGCACTTTATCACATTGCACCAAGGCACATATTGAACAAGAATCAATCTTCGACAATTAAAAAAAAATCCCAGATTATCGAATAACGATGACAGAATTAATGCTTTGTATTCCATAACTACTTTTGAACTTAATTGCAGCTGATTTTGTCATTAATGCTTTGTATTCCATAACTACTTTTGAACTTAATTGCAGCTGATTTTGTCATCGTTATTCGATAATCTGGGATTTTTTTTTAATTGTCGAAGATTGATTCTTGTTCAATATGTGCCTTGGTGCAATGTGATAAAGTGCCTTTCAATATTATCATGAGTCTAAATTACTTCTAAGTTAAAGTATGTTAGATATGGTTAATTTTTCGTTTGAAATGGGTGGGAAAAAAAATCACAATTTGGACCAAATAGGACTAAATTGCTGAAATAATTTAATTATAGGACTTTTTTGCCAATCCAAAAAATTAAAGGACTTTTTTTGCTAGTGATCGTTAGTTATGGAACCATTTTTTGCTATTTTTCCATGTCAACAAGGGGGTTTTACTTTCCAGGTCAGCAAAGGGGCGTGACTTGGCAGATACGTTGGCAGTTCGGGCTAAAATAGGACTAATTTGCCAAAATATAATAGTTACAGGATGTTTTTGCAAGCCTAAAAAATTACAGGACTTTTTTGCCAGCGAGCAATAGTTACGGGACCAATTTTGCAATTTTCCCATTTCCAGGTCAGCAAAGGGGCGTGACTTGGCAGATACGTTGGCAATTCGGGCTAAAATAGGACTAATTTGCCAAAATATAATAGTTACAGGATGTTTTTGCCAGCCCGAAAAGTTACAGGACTTTTTTGCCAGCGAGCAATAATTACGGGACCAATTTTGCAATTTTCCCAAGTAATAATTTAAGATAGATGGAGAATCAGAGAATAAAGTTCGTATAGTATGAGTTAAGACATTTCTTGGGCATTGGGTTTTGCAGAAGAAACGGAAAGTTCATCTACAATTTCTCTTTGCCCTTTTGTCAACTAGGTCCATACTAAAAATCAAAATGTCAAAATATGACTCATCAATCACAATTCAAGAAATTTATGTTCATCATTCTTTTAACAACTTTTTTTTCTTTGGATAGAAATGGAAGCCGGCGATTGGAGGACTCTGCTACAAGCTGATTCTAGACGGAGGATTGTCATCAAAATGTAAATATAAATTGTTACTTCATTTTATAATACTGTATATATTTATCACTATTAATTTTGGATTTTCTGAGTCGCTTCGATCACTTCTTTTTATGACGTGTTTGCTTAGGCTATGTTTTGATGGTTGATTTAATCAATCCTACCTTTGTGATTTGCCTTCTGTTCTTCTTCATTTAATACCGTGATTGTTTTTCTAAGTTTTCATATTAACATTAAAGAGTGAAACACTAAAATACCTTCTTTGTTTTGTTTGACTCTCAAAAAAATTAATGTTTTATTTTAACTCTTAAGTTAGGTTTCAATTCCCACACTCGATTTAACTAGAATTTGATATTTGACGTAAATTTTGACCCTATGTATTGGTTTATTTTTATTTTTATTTATTCCTTTTAAAAACCCAAGTATATACTACTTGGATCGATATTTGTAAATAAAATCAAACACGGGGGAAATTTTGGGAGTTAAAATAACATAAGAGGGCTTATAGGAGTTAGACAAAGCATAGGGGATGTTTTAGTCTTTTGCTCATTAACATTATGATGTATGTATCAGAAAGGAGAAAATGCACGATACTACTTTGTGTTATGCGAAACCTGCACCAAACTACTTTGTGAATTTTTTTTCTTCACCAAACTCCCTTGCACTTTTAAGAATCTAGGACATGCGCGTTAAAAAATGGACGGAAGGAGACAAATTGGGTGTTTTATGTAAGGTTTTTAAAGTACAAAGTAAAAAAAAATTCAAAGGATAGTCTTGTGCAGGTTTCGTATAACACATTGTAATATCGTGTATTTACCCGATCAATTATTATGCTCCTTTTTTGTGTGGGGTTGGGGGTAGCGATATTGTTTCCGAAGATGCTGATAAATTTATCATATCGGTCTAAGTTGAAGGGAGATTTTTAAATATCACTTTGGTTTTTTTCCTTTTTCTTAAAGTTTGAATTTTGAAACTACATTAATTTTCATTCTCTTATGGAAATGTAATTTTTTCGATCGGTTCTAGTGGATTTATTTGAATAGTTTCAAAGTATAATTTTCATTTATAAAAATTGAATGAAGGATGACTTGATCTGTAGTATTTATTGTATTTGATTTTCGCAAGTGAATCAATGGTTCAATATTGTCCGTTTTCTTGAATTTCTACAATATGATGATCATTTATCTACTTAATTTCTACTAGAATCTTGGAGTTTATAATTATTTAGTGAATAATTAACTAAATAGTTGTGACACTTCAAATGCACAGAATGGAGACCTTGAAAAGGCACCTTCCTTACTCTACACAAGAGGGACTACAGGAGCTGGAGAGTGTAGCTCTTCGTTTTAGGAAAAGATTTATACTGTACATGTAGTTTACCTCCTTCAATCGATGAGTGTAACTCACTTGCTGAAACTGTGAGAGACATGAAAAGTGTTTGTAATATAGGGGAATAAATTGCCACGATTATTGTGTCATGAGGGTAAATTATCTCATTTATCATAATACATGGGAGTAAATTGTGACATTATCATTCATAAGAGGATAAAGTGTCATATATAGGAATGTTAGGAGAGACTGTGTGAAACTTTTATAAGATTACATTATGAATATCACAGGATAAATAACCTTTAACTCGTTAAATGATAGATAGAATGAAAAAGAACAAAAATTGAAGTTCAAATGATCTATTATTTGGTGCAATAAATTAGTGCCATATATAGGAATGATCTGTTTTGGGTTCTTGTTGCAGTTGGATTATTTAAGAAAGATATCTGTGAAAATGATGAAAATGGAGAAAATGCCGGATAGCGATAATTGGCAGGTTCCCCAGGCCCGAATTCAGATTCCGGGTCAAGTTACGGGTGTTCAGGCCCAAGTTCAGATTCCGGGTCAAGTTACGGGTGTTGAGGCGGGTCAAGGAATGGAAGCCCGTGATTGGAGGACTCCTTTACGAGCCGATTCTAGACAGAGGATTGTCAACAAAATGTAAATATACTCCGTATTATAAAGTCTTATTGATACTGGTTCGTATATAAAAGCATATTCTTGAATATCAAGATTTTGTGCTTATTTAGTGAAAATGACTAACTAATATTGTGTGACACTTCAAATTGTATAGAGCGGACACTTTGAAAAGGCATCTTCCTTTCCCTGGAGCAGAGGGACTACTGGAAATTCAAAGAATAGCCATTAAGTTTGAGGAAAAGATTTATACTGAGGCAAAAAGTCAGGTATATATGCATATCCATCACATTATTCCAAAATCCAAACTTGCATATATAGTATGTTTTAAGCTTCTTTCTTTATAACTTTTTCTTGCAGTCGGAATATTTAAGAAAGATATCTTTGAAAATGCTAACACTGGAAACAAAACAGCAGAATCATATGGCAAGTTCTAATGATGTAAGATGTATATATCTAACTATTAACATGAATTTGAATATTGATTACAAAGAGATTTGAAGGAGAAACTATGTGTATTTACTATGTGTGTTTATAATCCAAAGATAATAATGAACTGAATCAATTATATTACAACAGAACTACTACTTATATAGCTACAACTAATCAAGGACAGAATTGACATTTCACCTATACAAAATAACTACATAACTAATCATAAACTGAAATAGCCGTTTAATCATAAAGCCCTAATCTGATTTTCCCTAATTTGAAACTTCGTCTTCCTCTTCTTTAATTTCCCTTAATCTTGCTTCCGTTGATAACCCCCACAAGATGGAGGTTCGTATATATTACGGACTCCCATCTTGGCCAATATTGATGAAAATTGATATCTATGTAAAGGCTTGGTCAACAAATCTGCTAATTGGGCAGACGAAGCAATTGGCAGAAGTTTGAGGTGATTTCTGGAAATATGCTCTCGAATGAAATGGACATCGATCTCGATGTGTTTAGTTCGCTCGTGGAATATGGGATTCTGAGCCAATTGGATTGCGGATGAATTATCACAGTATACTGCAGGAGGTAAGTCTAGCTGCACTCTTAAATCTTCTAGTAATTGTTTTAACCATAGTAATTCACTTGTAATTGCTGCTAGTGCACGGTATTCAGCCTCAGCTGATGACTTAGAAACTGTTGCCTGTCTTTTAGCTCTCCAAGATATTAGGGACTGGCCAATAAATATGCAAAACCCAGTGGTGGAACGTCTTGAATCCAAGCACGATCCCCAGTCTGAATCACAGAACCCTGTTAAATTAAGAGAAGAAAAGTTAGGATAGTATAAACCTAAGCCTGGGCTACCTTTAAGATATCTTAGAAGATAGTGAACAGCTGACATATGAGTTTTAGTTGGTTTAGACATAAACTGACTAAGCTTATGTACAGTGTAAGAGATGGCAGGACGTGTAATGGTAAGATAAATAAGTCTACCAATCAATCTCCTATAAGGAGATGGATCTGGTAGAAGATCTTTATCATCTGCTTTTAAAACAATCTTGGAATCTATAGGAATTAAGTTAGGCTTACTAGAAATGTATCCTGTATCTTTTAGTATTTGTAAAGTGTAATTTCTTTGAGAGATTAGAAGACCAGACTTTGAATATGCAAATTCAAGTCCCAAAAAATACTTTAGCCTGCCTAGGTCTCTTAATTTGAAAATATTGCTAAGTTTAGATTTAATATCACATATTAAGTTAGTGTTAGGACCTACTATTAGAATATCATCAACATAGACAAGAAGAGCAATAAAATTAAAATCTGAACCATAAGTGAACAAAGAGTAATCAGATTTTGATTGTGTGAAGTGTAAAGAATTGAGTACCTCTGTGAGCTTGTGATTCCATTGCCTACTAGCCTGTTTTAGACCATAAATAGATTTGTGTAGTTTGCAAACAAGAGGAGAAGTCATACCTGAGGTTGGTTGATTAGGAGGTTCATAACCCTTTGGTAATGACATAAAAATTTCTTCATCTAATTCCCCATTTAAGAATGCATTGGTAACATCAAGTTGATGTAGATCCCACTTTTTAATCATAGCTAATGCAAGGATTACTCTAACAGATACTAGCTTAGCCACAGGTGAAAAAGTAGCAGTGTAGTCAATGCCTTCTTGTTGAGTGAATCCCTGTGCAACTAATCTTGCCTTATATCTTTCAATAGTCCCATCAGAATTAGTTTTTATTTTAAAAATCCATTTACATCCTATTGGTATCTTGTTAGGTGGTAAATGTTGAACTGACCATGTGGAGTTATTTTCCATTGCTTTTAATTCTTCTTGAATGGCAGTAACCCATTCTTTTTGTTTAATTGCTGTACTATATGTATGAGGTTCATTAAAAGTAGAGATGTTAGCAATAAAATTCTGATGTTTGTTTGATGTGGATGAGTAGTCAAGTATAGACTGAATGGGATATCTAATGAGGGTGGTGGATGGATGGATGAGATTGCAGTGATAGTCCCTTAGATAAGAAGGTGGTTTATGAATTCTTGTGGACTTTCTGAAAGTTGTTAAAGGATCAGGGGGTGAATTAGTAGAAGAAATGGGAATAGAGGTGTCTACTGTAGGTGGTGAAACAGGATGTGATTGTGGGGCTGAAATTGGGTCTAGAAGGTAGATGGTTGGGTCAGTGGGTGATGGAGTATGTGTAGAGGGGTTGGTGTAAGTTTGAAAGAAAGTAGGATCTGTGAAAGGGAAAATGTGTTCATGGAACACCACACTTCTAGAGTGAAAAATAGTGTGAGTAAGAATGTTTAATAATTTGTAACCTTTGATGCCAGGTGAGTATCCTAGAAAAATTGATTTAGTTGCCCTTGGATCAAACTTAGTTCTATGATCTTTGATAGTGGAGGCAAAACATAGGCAACCAAAGGTTTTAAAATATGAGTAGTCTACTTGTTTTTGATATAGTTTAGTGTAAGGAGTGAGGTTATTAAGAATTGGAGTAGGTAATCTGTTCATTAAATGAACTGCTGTAAGGACAGCTTCATTCCAGAATTGAAGTGGTATGTTAGATTGAAACATAAGAGCTCTAGCAATGTTTAAAATATGTTGGTGTTTGCGTTCTACCTTTGCATTTTGTTGAGGAGTCTCAACACAAGAGAATTGGTGAATTATACCTAGGTTAGAAAATAATTGAGAAAATAACAATTCCTTAGCATTATCACTTCTAAATTTCTTAATTTTTGAGTTAAATTGAGTAGAAACCAAATTGATAAATTTAGGGAGAATTTGATGAACATCAGATTTGAATTTTAATAAAAATACCCAAGTAAACCTAGAAAAGTCATCCACAAGAGTTAGAAAATATTTAAAACCATTGTAAGAAGTAAGTTTGAATGGACCCCAAATATCACAGTGCACAAGTTCAAATGGATGTAAAGAAATAGAAGAGCTATTAGGAAAAGGTAAATTCTTCTGTTTTGCCAAAGGACATATGTCACATACATTGTGGTGTTTATTATATTGACTAGGTAACTCTAAAACAGAATGAAGTACTTTTAATCTATCTAATGAAGGGTGGCCCAGTCTGTTATGCCAAGTGGTCATACTGATTTTATTACAATAGTTTGAGTTTGATGTAGGAGAAAGATGTAGAATGTAGAGGCCCTCTATTAATTCACCCTTGCCAATCTTCTTCAAAGATATCTTGTCCTGAATTATAAAATAACTAGGTTCAAAAATTATGCTATATGTAGAACATGATAATAGAGAACTGACTGATATAAGGTTGAACTTAAATTTGGGGACAAACAGTACATTGTTTAAACATAAATTGTTAGGTAGGGTAATATTTCCTTGAAAGAATACTGGAATAATTAAGTTATTTGGTAATGTAATGGTGGTGTTATGAGTAGGAACCAAGCTAGTAAAGAAATCCAAATTATTGCATATATGGTTAGATGCCCCTGAGTCTATTATCCAAGAAGTATTAAGTAATGAGGTAGGTAAAGTAGGAAAACAAGTACCTGTTTGAGCATTGACAGTGCATGAATGTGATGTAGGAGTGTCAGTATTACTTGTTGAAGGTGTTGATGGAGTGCTTGCATGTGCATGAAGTAATTGAGTGAGTTGATTGATCTGTTCTTGGGTCATGGAGTGAAGAAAATGTTGGACTGCAGGGGCAGGTGTTTGATCATCTGTGGAGACAGTGTTTATTTGTGTTGAAGTGGGGGTGTTGAATCTAGGATTAGGTGATCTATAACCAGGAGGAAAACCATGAATTTTAAAGCAAGTAGTAACAGTATGTCCAGGCATTTGACAGTGTGAGCAGTATGGTCTATTTGGTCTGTTAGGATTGTATGGTGGTCTGGAGTTTGGTCTATAGGTATTAGGTGTTGTGGGAGTTGATGGTCTATAGTTGTTTGTAGAAAAATTCTGGGTAGGAGGTCTGTAAGGAGGGAATGGAGAGTTTGATTTGTTAGCAAATGCCATAGAGTTAGTATGATCAGTGTTAGGTAGATTTGTAGTGATAGAGATCTGTGTTTCTTCTTGTGAAATGAGTGAATAGGCTTTAGTGACATCTGGCAATGGTTCCATTAGCAGTAATTGACTGCGTGTATGGGCAAGAGATTCCTGTAAACCCATTAAAAAGATAATAAGGTAGAATTGCTCAAAATATTGATCAAGTTGTCCACATGTACACTTAGGTCTGAAGTTACATATTTCATCCCAAATGACTTTCAATTTGGAGTAATATGTATTCACAGATAAGGTCTGTTGATGTAGTTGAAGAAGGTCTCTGTGGAGTTGGAAAAGTCTTGGGCCATTGGCCTGTTGAAACATTGTTTTGAGTTCTTTCCATAGAGTAGAGGCCACTGTATGTTGGTGGACTGTATGATTAATTTCCCTAGAAAGGGAATTAAGGATCCATGTAATGACTACCATATTGTTCCTGTCCCAATAATTTGCTAGTATAGGATCATCATTAGGTCTAGTGAAGGTAGGATCAATAAAGCATAATTTGTTTTTAACTGTGAGAGATCTAATCATGGCCTTTGACCATGTTTGATAATTTTTATCATCCAATTTCTCAGCATCTAATGTGATTCCTGGCCCATCTGCAGGGTGGAGGTAAAATGGACTTGAAGGATCCTCTATTTCAGGTCTTGAACGAGAAGGAGTGGAAGAAGTGGTGGTGGATTCTGTGGGATCAGTCATGATGTGAGAATATTTGTATCAAGAATGATGTGAATGGTGGAATTATGTAAATCTTGAATGTGAAAACAGAGAAGAAGATTATGAGAGTGGGTAAAGAAGAACAGGTATGTTTGTATTCTGAGTTTATAAACAGAATCCTTGAATGAACTAGTGTGTAGAAGATAAATCTTTGAAAGAAAAGAACAGACAATAGAAAGAATTTTGAAATCAGAAATTAGAGTAAAAATTGAAAGATCAAACCCGGATATGAAATCTTGAATTGAAGTGTGATAAATCTGGATTGACTGGAGTGTATTATAGTAGAATTGATATTGATCTGAACTTGTTGATGTTGATCTGAACTTGTAGATGGTGATGATGTTTGCAGGTAGAATTCTGAAGTCTGTAGAATGATGAAATCTGTGATGGATGATGGAGTTCTTGATGGAAGAACTGAAGATTGATGAAGAATTCTGGAATTATGCAGCGGAAAGATTGAATTGTACTACTGATACCATGTAAGATGTATATATCTAACTATTAACATGAATTTGAATATTGATTACAAAGAGATTTGAAGGAGAAACTATGTGTATTTACTATGTGTGTTTATAATCCAAAGATAATAATGAACTGAATCAATTATATTACAACAGAACTACTACTTATATAGCTACAACTAATCAAGGACAGAATTGACATTTCACCTATACAAAATAACTACATAACTAATCATAAACTGAAATAGCCGTTTAATCATAAAGCCCTAATCTGATTTTCCCTAATTTGAAACTTCGTCTTCCTCTTCTTTAATTTCCCTTAATCTTGCTTCCGTTGATAAATGAAAATCCAGGTAATTCTGTTCATGCTGTAACTTAATTTCTGAATACTTGACTCAATATCGGTTAAGCCCGTCATTTTTCACCCAATATTTTTCCGTATAATTTTTGTTTATCTTCGTCTCTAGAAACTCCTTGACTCTTGCAAGATCATCATTATTTTTAGTTTACCTAAATTGTGTTTGTGAAATACAGGTTCTGGAATCACGGAGTCCGAATTAGAGGCTCTACTCCAAATTGATGCTCCAGAAGTTATTGACATCGATTACTCGAACCAGGACGAAATTGACTCTGATGAGAACACTACTAAACTATTGATGTTATTTCACTAGTCGGCTTATGAGCCCTAAAAAAAAGAAAGAAAAACTTAGTCGTCTTCGCCTATGTGGTTAATTCGCATGTGTCAGTTAATTGTCTTATGCATGATGATTTTATATGGTAATAATATTGGTGTGTTAACTAATGGAGCTCTCCCTGTGTTATTTTAAATAGGCAATTTAACTCCCTGTGATAAATAAAAGGGCAAAATACCTCCATGTGATATCCTAAATAGGCAATTTAACTTCCTGTGATAAGAAAAAGGGCAAAATGCCTCCCTGTATTTTTATAAAAGAAGCACATTGTCTCCCTCTAAATTGCTCATTTACTCATATCACAGGGAGATAAATTGCTCATTATTTCATTTTACAGGGAGGTGAATTGCCTATTTTTATATCACAAGGAGGTAAATTGCTCATTATTCATTTCACAGGGAGTTAAATTGCCTATTTTTATTTCTCAGGGAGGTAAATTGTCCATTAGACATATCACAGGGAGTTAACATGCAAAAAAAACCCGCTCTATAAGTAACACTTAGGTGTACATGTACCCAATTTTTAACAATTTTGACATGATCTTGATTTACGGGTTCGTCTGGCCCAATCTAATTCAGCCTGATTCAACCTTTTCTTTCTTTTACCTTTTTGTACGTTGGATTGGGTTTGATTGGAAATTTGGAATCATATCCGCTTCATTGACCTCTCTCTATATGATAACATGATTGTTTTTACCTTTAGCTTTAAGTTCCACTGGCGTAGTTTATAATCCGGAATGCATTAATTAAAAAAAGCAAAAAAAGAAAAATAGTCTTTTAACTTTGTCAAGAACGAAATTATAAAAAGAAAAACTTTTTCAAGAACGAAAAAATAAAATATTTTTGTTACATACAAGCAATTTATATCCGTTATGTATTAAATTGTCGTAGTTTTAGTCCTATATTCTTCGAAATTAGTATTAGTGCATATTGGCATGACATGAGAAATGATATTCATTAAAAAAATATTCGGACTCGTTTATTTGTTGGTTCATCTGGAGGCTCATCCAATCAAGGCAATGGTTGTGACGATAATAGCGACAACGACTGCAACAACGGCGACAATAATGATGACAACGACGATGAATTTTCATATATGAATTATTAATTATTGTATTGTTATTGTAATGATATTATTAAATGCTTTTTATTGTTAATGACAATGCTAAATTAGTTATAATTAATGCTAATATTAAATTAATTAATATTAATGTCAATGTTTAATTTACTATTGACTTAATTATTTATTTTTATTATTATTTGTTATTATTATTATCATTTTATTAAGTGGGAGTGGGGAAGTATGAGAATTGAAATTAAATAGAATGGAAAGATTGAATCATTAAAGATGACTATAAAAAGAAGAGTCTGAAGAGGAGGGAAATGGAGTATGAGGGGAATGAGAGTTTGGAGTCACTAGAAATGGCATAAGTAACTATGGAGCATCTAGGGTACGGGCAAGGTAACTCGCCCTCACATGCTGGACGACCCTAAAATCATCCCATGTGGCGCGTGTAATTAATATTTAACTCGACGAGTTGACTCGGTCTGTCAATAGACTATTTTACCCTTTTTTCTTTTAATTTTAAATAATAGTTGAGATAATCTTCAATTAATAAAAGACGGTTATAACCTTTAAATCAAAAAAAATTGAAAAATGAGAGAATTGCATTTGTGGTACCAAACTTTATCTCGATTCTCACTTCTGGTACCATAAAAATTTAGGTCGACACATATGGTACCATAATTTAATATATTCACTCACATTTGGTACCGCCGTTAAAAATCACTGTTAAGTCGTGATGTGGCAGTTAAGTCTTATTGCAAAATTGATGTCATCATTTATGTTGACTGATAAATCTACCCCGTCACATCTCATGTTGGCAAAATAACCCCAAATCTTCAGATTTACTAATAATTTTAGTCCATATTGTTGCACAATTTCAAATTGGTTCAATTTGTAAAATCACAAAACATAGGGGTCAATTTACAAAATTGTCAAAGTCAATACTTATCAAAATTTGGGGTAAAGCGATCTTTTTTATATGAGAGACGGTTTTTTTTAAGAAGCAAAATAATTTAATTCGTAAAATCGCAAAACATAGGGGTCAATTTGCAAAATTGTCGAAGTCAAATTATTATTAAAATTGGGGGTAAAGCGGTCTTTTTATATGAGAGGCGTTTTTTATAGAAGTAAAATAATTCAATTCGTAAAATCGCAAAACATAGTGGTCAATTTGCAAAATTGTCAAATTCAATTATTATCAAAATTAGGGGTAAAGTGGTCTTTTTATATAAATGGCGGTTTTTTTTTTATAAGCAAAATAAATGAAAGGGTAAAATAGGTAAATTGGAATTTAACTAAAGTCAATAGTTACAAATTCATTTTGAGCAAGTTACCTAATCAACGATCCAGATCAATCTAAGCCGAATGAACGGCATGATGAGGCTTCCCACATGTGAGGGCGTAACTCACATGCCCACATCCTAGAAAAATCCAAGTAACTTATTATTTTTCACCCCTTGCTATAATTTGACCGATCAACTCAAATAATGTTTAAATTATTATAATAAATAATTTAGTTATTTAAATTGAGATAGAGGAGTATATTAAATTTCCATTGGGAGTTACATACTAATTTCTTGGTAATATCTAATTCTAGAATAAAATTGCATGTTTTGGTATAGAGCTATAGGTCAATTCCAACTTTTGGTACTGAACTTTATGAGTACAACACATTTGATACAGAGCTTTAACAAATTGTGACACATTTTGTACAGTCGTTAAAAATTGTCGTAAAGTGATGACGTGACAGTTAAGTCTAATTGGAAAGTTGATGTTATTACTTAAGTTGACTGATAATTTTCCCCATAATCTTTTAGGTTACCAAAAAAAAACCCAAATCTCCAAATTTGGTGATGATTTTAATTCACATTGTTGCCAAATTTTAAAATTTACTCGAATAAGACCACACTACAACAAATATGATCTATAGTGGCACCATGCTTGATAACATTTTAAAGAAAATGTCACAAATTATTAATATAGTCATATTTTTGAAAAATGCCACAAAATATATGTATTAATATTACTGATTAGTGACATTTTTATACTATAGTGATATTTTATAATGTTACTTTTAACTATAATTATGACATTGATACAATTAGCCACACCGCTATAAGTGGCACTTTGCTTGTGACATTTTATATATAACGACATTTTCCAAACTGTCATTTGTAGCGGTGTGACTAAAAGTTAAATGTCACTATCATAACAAGATGTAACATTATAAAATGCCATAATAATTTAAAATGTCACTAAATAGTATACTTAACATTTATAATTCCTGACATTTTTAAAAAATGTAATTGTATTAATTTCTTCTCACATTTTCTTCAAAATGCCATCAAGCTTTATGCCACCAAAGATCATTTTTGTTGTAGTGCCACGTGCGGACCAATTTAAATATTTTAATAAATATTAAATAGTATTTAATTATGTAATTTACTATTTTAACTTTAATATATTTAATATATATTAAAATAGTAAATTATATAATTTACTTTATTTGGTGAGGTAAGTGAGCCGTGGACTGCCAGATTGCTTCCATCAAGACAGGTTAAAACTAAAAATCATGAAAATTTCAGTTCTTATTCCTTAAAATATTAATGTTAATTATTTGGAAAATATTTGTTATTGATTGATTTAGGTTTTGTACTAGGGAATTATGTAACGTCGTTTCACGTTTTGACTGCAGTTTGGTTACATTGTGCTAACAACTTCAGCCGGTATCACGGACCATATATGAAGAAGCTCGCAGGAAAAATTAATGTTGGGTTCTTTTACTATCAAGGTCACAGTCTTAAGTTATAGAGTCATGTATTTTGGAAGGACTTTCTTTTTTGGTGGTGGATTTTATGTCATTTGCATATGGGGATAGTTTTGTTGAGCGTACTTTTGACTTACCAGATTGCTAGTACTAGTAGTAAGAACAACACAAGTTTTCTTATTGAGATTGTCTTTTAATTTCTATATATATATATTGAGGTTTCTTTCCATTTTCTGTGGATAGAGAGAAATATTGTATAAAATTATTTGATGTTATGAAGAAACTCTCAGTCGAGATTGTGTGCAGTTAAATGATATTCTCTTTGTGTTTCACATACCTAGGTGTTTTTGGAGTACATAGTTTTAATTAGTGGTGTAGTTATTGATTTTAGATTTTGTTTACAAATTGCAAAAATGAAAAAAAAAATTACTTTCATACATTAATTTACTTTAATGAGCTGTAACGTACTTTTATTTTTGGATCATGAGTGGTTAATAATTATTTTTTTATACATGGATCAATTTTTTTCCTGGGTATGTTTCGATTATCTATATATTAGAAAATTTCAATAAATTTACATAAACATTTTGGATAAATTAGGGAAATTGAATTTTTTTTAGAGCAAAAGACAAAAACACTTCCTATGCTTTGTCTAACTCCCAAAAAACTCCATGTGTTTAATTTTAAATACCACACTCGACCCAAGTAGTATATACTTATTATTTTTTTTACTTTTGGTGGAATGACAAGATCACCACTGTGTGTTTTTTTTTTAAATTTATTTATTTAAGTATATACTACTTCGGTCGAGTATAAAAAATAAGTATATACTACTTGGGTCGAGTGTGGTATATAAAATCAAACACAACGGGATTTTGGGGATTTAAAATGACAAATAAATAGGGGATTTTTTGGGAGTTAAACAAAGCCTAGAGATATTTTTGTCTTTCGATGTCAGGGGTAAACTTATCATATCAAAAATAAAATATGAACAAATACTTGCAATTTTGACGTTTGAAACACACTCTCTTTTTTGGGGGTATATTTGACACTTATTTGAAATCATAGAAAATTTTTTTAGGAATAAAATATTATGAATTTTTTTTTTAGAGTTAGAGAAAGCATAAAAGGTGTTTTTGTCATTTACTTTCTTTTTTACTAAATAAAGTAAAAAATGAGAATTTCTAGACTAACAAATAATTTTCTCTGTGGAATTGTGTAAGAATTTGCTAGAGGGGTGAGGATCGCGGGCCTTGTATCGGTGATCAACGTTGTCTCCGGCCCGGGAAAGGGTGGGTGGCGGGGGTTATTGGTCGTGTCTTCGTCAATGACTCTTGTGGGGCCGAGGATGAATCATTCTAAATAATCCCAACTTGCTTTGGGAAAAGGTTTTGACGGATTTAGCCCAATTTAAATCCCAGGAGATGCTGATTAGATAGCATCATGCCTCTTCTTGGGATCAGCGCCTATAACCCACCCTCTTACTTAAAGCACATTAAAGAACAAAAACCTCAATCCGCCATCCTCCAAGAAAAATTATTTAGTTTAATCGTTATACCACATCACATCATTAAATATATACTTATATAGTGCATTACACCAATACACTTGAGTGTCAATTTGATAGGACTCAATATGAGTTATTATGTCATATTATATGAGTTAATATCGACTAATGCAACATTTGATGATATTTGTTGTAATACGAATTAGGAGATGCTATCTGATTGGGTATTGCCTTCCGCTCTCTTTGGTTTACATGTGTCCTAAGTATGTCTACTTTTTGAATATAAAAGCAGAATGAGTTGGTCCACTCTTAAGACAATACTCATCAGGTAGCATCTCCTAATCTTGTAATACCAAAACAAATGAATTTGATCCTTACAATCCAGTATTAAGACTAGGTTACATGGGTGAATTAATTAATCTGGGTGGATATATATTAGGTAAAATGTTACTTATAACCTTAAATTTATGTATTTCATTTTTTTTAACATGACATTAAATATCGTAAATTATTCTCAAATATCATAAAATGGAAACAAATACTACATAAATTAAAATATATATCAATTTACAATGAACATGAATACATTCAAACTAAAATATTGAACTAGCATTGATTAACTCATACTCTTATACATATTAAAAATTGGCTTCGATGAATTGATATATCTTAACAAACATAATATATTCAATTAATTAGTGAAAATATATTAATATATACCTAATCTTATAACTCTACAAAATATTTTTCGGTAGATTCCTTTAATATAATATGACTCAATCAAATCTACCAAACGTATTTTAATATGACATTCAATCCCAATTTAATACACATTAATTCTATACACCCTACTATTTATATTGGTAAACTATACCACGTTACTTAATGACGTGGTGCAACTATTCCACTAAATAATCTCTCTCCCCCCTCCCCCTTTTATTATCAACCCACCACCAACTTGTAATTACTTTATTAAATATATTTATATCATGTGGTTCATATTTTCATCAACTATTGCTTGCTTTTATTAATAATATTTCATAAATTTCTGGCATTTATCAATTGCTATCAAAATATTTTACTTAAATTTTAATTTCAATTATATATTGGCAAGAAATTGATGCCATCGCAAATATTGTGCATATGTTATAATATATAAAATAACTAAATTATTAATCATTTCATTTAAATATACACTCTATTGTTTATATTAATATAAATCATAATAAAGTAATTACAATTAATTTTCAATAACTACTATATAGAGCATATCATCTCAATCATTACATAATTTAATATTACATCTCAAAATCTAGAAAGTTAATAATTTAACACTTATCACTTATTTTTTTCCTTCAAACTACAACAACCAAATCCTATTCCAAATCATATCTCAATTTTTTAAACTGCATTAACTATTAGAATATTTATTAATGTAATATTCAATTAAAATTATTATTTAAATTGAATCTCAAAAGTTTCATCAAAAACTTTCAAATCACTTTCCTAGACCAAGCTGAGAGAACATATTCAAACTACTTTCATAATAAAGCTTTAGTGTCTTTGATGGAAGAAAAAAAAAGGAAGGAGTTTGAGAATGTTCACATCATCGGTCTTTGATGTAAGGGGTGAGAAGTGTAACAAAAAAGAAATGAAAAAGAAAGGAGTGAGATGATGTAATCATGCTTACATCATTTACAAAAAGAAGAAGCATGATTACATCATCTCACTCCTTCGGCTCCTTTTGTTTGTAAAGAATAAAAGGGATCTGAATATGAAGGTATGTATATGTAGACAAAATGACCACTCCCAAAAATGGGAATTTTGATTTGATACGTTGGTCTGAAAAGGTACATAACTCTTCTTTATTCCATAAGCAATCACTAACTATATTCAACAAAATAAAAAGATATTGGAATCATCATAATTACTCATTTCAACTTTGAATTGATATTTCTAAGATGAATTGAAATATATATCTTTTTTATATAGTTTAATGATAAATCATAATAAAAAATGATGATCATGACTCTCGGAATTTTTACAAAATTTATTTTAAAAATAAAAAATTGATGAACCTCGAACTCCTTGAACTTAAGGTAAAAACCTTATAAAAATATGAAAAATTCTTGTATAGACCTGGTCTATGAGATTTTTATAGACCTTGTGGTGGTAAATAAGCCACATCATACATTTTGAGAGCTCAAAATGTATGATGTGGCTTATTTACCACTACAAGGTCTATAAAAATCTCATAGACCAGGTCTATGCAAGAATATTCCTAAAAATATAGTGATTTATGCTTGTATAACTTAAACCTCATAAATATAAAATAGAAACACAAATATCATAATATATGATGTTAAAATTTGAAGTAAATTGAATCTCTAATTATAAAATACTTCATTTGTCCTATTTTTCTGTATCCCTTAATATAGTTGACTAGTCAACTTGACTAAATATATAAAATTATTATAAATAATTTAATTAACATATTTCACTAATAAGTTGATATATAATATGACACCATATATATTAATCTTTAAAGTTTACTAGACCACAACTAAGAATAACTTAATATGGTAAATCACTTAAAAAATTAAAAACTTTGACTAGATACTAGTTAATGGAGTGAAAATAATGGGGCGGATGAAGTATTTTTTTTATAATGTACTCATTAGTATTAATTCTCCAACTTATAAGTCATAAAGTTCATGTGTCAAGATATGTGAAAGTTGTGCATGTTTTCCCTAGCATTGTAAATTTAATGGACACATCGTATGAAATGTGAATGGTATAAAAAATGATGAACCTGATTGATTAAAAAAAAATGAAATTCGTACCTCATCTTCAAAAAGTGGTCTGCTGGCGGTTGCATGCATTCAGCAATATGCTTATATGCTTTTTGGGTTTCCGCGTTTCTTCCTCCAATTTAATTTGCAATCGAGCTGATCTCTCTAATATAGAAACCTCATCTTCAAAATTGGATATTCATCATTTCGTAAACTTATACTTGATCTCGATCGACATGATGAGGTCGTCTATTACTTCCTTTGTTAAAAGCACTGCATTTATCGTTACCGCTCTTCTCACTTTCATGCAGCTCAAATATCAGGGAATGGGTGATGACAAAAACCCGTTTTTAACACATCCCTACACGATGAGGGTCGCCGTTTCCTCTTCACTCTTGTACTATTTAACGTACTTGATGCACCTGCACCTCAATATTATAGCACCTACTAATGATTTGGTTCGTTTTGTCACTCATCATTGTATGGTGCTTTTGTGCAACGTATCCATTGCATCACTCGCATCAATTTTCTATCCCGACTCAGTTAGGCCTTTCCTCTACGTCATTTTCATTCTTATATCTTCAACCGAATTGTTTTATCGTATGTACCGAAAAATTCTGGAGAAATATGATGAGGAACACATCGCTCATGGAAGGGTACGTGTTTGTCGATTTTTCGACAATTTACGTGATCGAATTTTTGAAAATAAATGTATTCTCCCCAGGTGAATTTGATATCATATTTTTATGTTAAATAATAGTTTTTCTGTGTAGTAGAGCTAAATGCATAACTATGCCCCGTGTTTTGTCTAATTAGTAAAAAAAAATTATATGTTATTTTTATTAATTAACAAAATCCCCTTATGCTCTTTATAATTGGCAAAAAATCCTATTTAAATATTTAATATTCTTCCGTATATTATAGGGAGGTATGGTCAATACCGTCAATTTCTTAAGTGAAAAGGTGGTTACTGTTAATTTTTAAAGTTAATAAAGAGAATATTGCAAATTTTAAGGTGAATAAAGATGTTTTTGCATGTATAGTTGTCATTTTGATTTGGGAGGAGTATTTCGCAAATAAAAATTAGCATATAGGGGTGTGATCATAAAAATAACACAGAGAATTTTTTATAATTAGACAAAATAGAGGGATTATATTTACATTTCACTAGTGTTTTGTATCAAAGTGTCAAGTAATATGTAATAGCTAGGAAAAGCTACCCCGTCTGCATGGTTGGTTCTTCATGCAGGTCCTATTGTAATAAATTACTTTCATACATTAATTTACTTTAATGAGCTGTGTAACATACTTTTATTGTTGGATCATGAGTGGTTAATAATGATTTTCTATACATGGATCAATTTTTTTCCTCGGTATGTTTCGGTTATCTAAATATTGAATTTTTTTAATAACTTTTCATAAACGTTTTGGATAAATTAGGAAAATTGAATTTGTTTTCACTAAATTAAGTAAAATAGAGAATTTCAAGACAAACAAATAGTTTTAGAATTACACCTTATTATCGTTTCCATTGATTGAAAAATGAAAATAAATCGATATTTCAACAGAACGTTCAAAATTTTGATCATGCTCAATGGATTAGAGACAATGATGAGAGGTAGGCCAAACCCAATAAAGAAGAGGATGTAGACTAAAAGAGAAAGCGGCTTAGTGGTTACTTCCCTCCGAAAGAATTATTGTCGCTCACTTTTCATAATTTTCCGAAAGTGGTGGTTGATGCTGATATGTGAATTATATTGGTTATAAAATTTTCCAAAAGTGAAGATTTGGTAAAATATTTTATGCAATCGAAGATTCACTGTTTATGTTTCAAGTCATATTTGTAGTACAACACCTTAATGAAGTGATAATATTATTTATCTTATATGAATATTAATATTTTGCACTTCATAATTTATCTTATGCGAATATTAATACTTTGCATCGTCAAATTGCATATTCTTTGACAGAATAATCAACATTTTGTACCATATAGAATATTAATTGAGGGTACAAAATATCAAGAATTCGATTTCAAGTTTCAAAATATCAAAATATTTTATTTCTGATCCGCGTACAAACTATCAATTATTTTGAATATATACTACATTCTGTTTCATAATAAAATTAGTTATACTAAACTATCCGCAGTTTCTTGACTTTAATAAAAAGTCAATAAAAGTAATAATTTAAAATAGATGGAGTATATTATTGTCCATCCAATTCAGAGAATAAAGTTCGTATAATATCAGTTAAAACATTTGTTGGACATTGGGTTTTGCAAAAGAAACGAAAAGTTCATTTACAATTTCTCTTTACCCTTTTGTCAACTAGGTCCATAGTAAAACGAAAAAAAAAAAAAAATCAAAGTGTTAATCTATGTAATCTTGATTATGAATGAATTCTAATGTGTAAATGGCTGTATGATTGAAGAAGAAACAAAATTAAATTGTGAGTATATTGAATTCTTCTTTCTTTCTTTAATTTTCTTTTCTTTTTTTTTTTTTTTTGGAGCAATGAGTATATTAAATTGATCTGTCTACGAGAAGCCAAGCTTCTTTAAATAGAGAATACAAAGGGTAGAATGGTAATAACACCCTAACTAACAAACTGAAACAAAACCGGATAAATACAGTGAAAGCGTGAAATCATAAAATTACAAACATAATAATCAAAATAATTAACCAAACGTCTCTTATATTTACTCTTCTTCCTCTTCAATTTGTTCTTCCAATTTCTGCGAATTTTCTTCTAAATTTGAGCTTCATTGATATCCTGTTGATACCCCCCACAAGATGGCACGTATAGGTTATGAACGCCCTTCTTGGATAAAATTAGAGAGAATTGTGGCCTGGGAAGCGACTTAGTGAATATATCAGCAAGTTGGGCAGAGGAAGAAATTGACAAAAACTTCCAATGATTTCTGGAAATGTGTTCGCGTACGAAGTGTAAATCTATCTCAGTGTGCTTCGTACGCTCATGGAAGATTGGATTATGAGCTAGATGTATTGCAGAGGCATTATCACAATCACAACTGGAGGTAAGTGAAGCTGCACTTTTAATTCATGTAATAATTGTGAATGATAGCCAAAGTATTTCACTAGTAATTGATGCCATTGCACGATATTCAGTCTCAGCAGATGAACGTGAAATCGTAGATTGTCTCTTAGCTCTCCAAGAAATTAAGGAATTTCCTATAAATGTGCAATAGCCTATGGTAGATCTTCTTGAATCATGACATGATCCCTAATTTGAATCACAAAATCCTGTTAATGCTATATTAGATGCTTTAGAATAAAATAAGCCCTGCCCAGATGTTGATTTCAAATATCTTAATAGATGACGAGTTGCATTTAAATGAGCATTAGTAGGTTTAGATAAAAATCGACTCAATTTATGTAAAACAAAAGAAATATCAGGCCTAGTAATGGTCAAATATATTAGTCTGCCTATTAACACTCTACAGGGAGATGGATCAGGCAGTAAATCATTTTCATTGAATTAGGGTAATTATCTGATATATATATATATATATATATATATATATATATATATATATATATATATATATATATATATATATATATATATATATATATTTGCTGGCTTTGAACAAATCTTGCTACACATTATTATTATTATGCTATATAAATTGTAAGCAAGAGGAGGAATTGTATCTTTATTCCAATTAAAATGTCTAGTTCTATTCCCAATCTAGGACACTGGAGAAAAAAGCACGTGAAAATCATTGAATTATGATCATCAAAAGATTAGTCAAAATGAGTATCCCTTAAATTTTTATAAGTGTTACACTTTGGTCCTTAACTTTTGTAAGCATTTGCATTAATTATTATGATATTATAATGGTTTATTCGTTAAACAAGGGTATAGTTATGCCTATCTTACCATAAAATGATTAAATGATTGGTCTTGAGGAAGACATTTATTCCTACATGCATGCAATATGTCGAACCTAGGTTCTAGGTTCATATCCTTGTTAACAGAAGTTTCTACGCGATATACCTGATGCATTTCGAGAGAAATTAATTCGAATCTAATAAAAAACCTGAATATTATTGAAAAATCGAAAGAAATTAAGTCATTTTCTGAAACTACATAAAACTCCCCAATGTTAAATGTGACTTGCACAAACTCTTAATCTGTAAATTTTACTGCATACCAAAATTAGTGATTGATGCTGATATGTGAATAGGTTACATTACATGTATAAACAACAATTTATAACTTGATGTTTCCAATGTTGGACTGATCCAATTGGGGCCGGGTCGGATCGGGTTCGCCCATGTGGGCTGACCCGGACCGGATCCGGATCCAGTTGGTTAAGGGGAGTTTTGTATAACTCCCCACTCCTATTATTGTGGGACAACTTCCCCACTCTCTCTCTCTTACTCATCAGTTAATTAGTAGACGTTTATTCTCTCTCAATCAGACAACACAAACACAATTGAAAAGAGAAAAACAGAGAAAACGTTAAAGAGAGAAAAAATAAGAGAGAAAATCACTTATTTTGGGGAGAGTTAATTGATCAATCAAGAACATCGAAGTCAGGGTTCTTAGGCTGTGATTCGTATCTACTTTCCGTTCGTGATTGGAGATCGACCAGAGTGTTGGAAAACTACCAGAAATCAGAAATCAGAATTCGTGATTCAATTGCCGGTTCAAATTGCTAAGTAAGATCCTTTTTTACTTTATTTGCTTCGATTATGCGAGTTTGAAGCATGTATGTTGTTTAAAATCAACATTGGTATCAGAGCCATTGTTGCGATTGAGTTCGAAATTCTTTAAATTTCTGATTATATTCGAAAATCATGCTGTATGTGCCTTGTAATTCCTGTCAAATTGTTTTTGTTAATGATTTTTCGAATTTGTGGAATTATGGTTATACTGTTTTAATTTTCGAGGCATGTTATAGTTGTCGGATTATGCTGAAACTTTTTTTTGAGGCATGCTTATATGATGTAGTAATTATCTGAATTTTTTCAGAATTTTTTGATTTATATTCTGTTCTGAAAAAATTGTTTTCTTAAAATCGTATTATGCGTTTTCCCGATGTGTTACTTGGAATTATGCGATCTACCATATATGCTTACGTTCGTCTCGAAATAAACTTTCTGGATCTGTGCCCAGATTATTTTTTGGCTGAATATTTCGTACGGAAATTGAGTTTTAAGTCTCTGCCTACTTACCTTAATAATCTGGAAAATTAATTTATAACACATAATACATTATACACTCGCCACTCTCTTCCTAAGCGGTTGTAACGCACACTCCAACGTCGAGAGCTCAAAACGTAAATCTGATTGCACCAATGGATTCGGAAGGCACGAAAATGGGGGGGTAGCCAAAAGGACGACGCCGGAAAACGAGCTGAAGGCGGCGCGTGTGTTACACGCGCCACCCTCGCGAGTGGAATAAATCATGGGCAGTTGTAACTGCCCAGTCACACGCAGACATCCACGTGGCGTCCACGTCAGACACACGTGTCTGCCACGTCACCGCCACGTAGGATTTCGAGGCATGTCTTGCCACGTCACTGCCACGTGTCGATGATGTGGCCATCTGACGTGGGTGTCCACGTCACTGTTCCTTGTCACGTGTTTGATTCAGAAACTGCCACGTGGCAGAAGCTTGTTTTAAAAAATAAAAAAATAAAAAATTTGCACCCACAGCCGGCGCGTGTCGGCGCGTGAGGTGGCTTCCGGCGGTCAGTTTCGACCGGATTTTTTTCTGTAAAGTCCAAATTTTATTTGTGATTTATCTGTGAATTAAAATAATTTTTTGAACAATGTTTAAAATTTATTTTGATTTATTGTCTTTTAAATCTTTAGAAATTCACAGAAAATAAATTCTTCTTCAGAAAATTTAAATTAAATTGTCCTTCATGGGTGGCTATTGAGATTGAATTTTTGATACTTTAGAAAAATTAAGCTCGTTTATTCTCACTTGAGCATTTGTTTTTCGCGTATTTTATTTGAAATTTGGCAAAGTAAATATTCTTGAAAGTATCAAAATGTATTTCAATCACTGAAAATATTAAAATTCCGCAAACATTTAATATTTACCCTCATCCTTCAGGTATGCCTTTGATCTATAGCAACCAAAGGGTACTTCGGGGAAGAGCCCTTGATCGACGTATTCATGAGCTACTCGGGGTCAAAGAAGATTTGGTGTCGTACCGAATGGATCCCAAACACTCTTTGAAAGAGCATTGGAGGGTAATGAGAAAGTTACACCGCCGCGTTCACTTTTATGGTACTGACATTCATCCGTTTGAAAAACGGTGTGATGTCTACAAGCAATCTCTTCCAGTTGAACTTCATAAAGTATGGGAAGAGGCGAGAAACTATGTTGGAAGAGATAACTCTATTGAAAACTTTATTCACAACATGCATAATGGATGGAAATTATACCTTAAGAAAAAAGGCTGAAAAGACTTTGTTTCTTAGTCTGAACTCTAACCTCCGCAACTTGAGGTCCGGCATGAGGAAGAAATCAACTCATCGGTCCTTGAAGCAAGCACCTTGTGACAGGCTGTCTCAAGCCATTGCCAATTAAGCTTTTGTTCAGTCTTGGCAATCAATCGAACCAGAGGGTCGATTTTTCCGATTTGAATGATTTCTGTAATTTCATTTCCATTTAAAGATATTCTATGTTGTTTGTTTGTTTTCTACATGAGACTGGATTTGATAATTGTTTGTTTGGATCTTAGTTGTTTTTGATTAAAAAATGCATGCTTTGTTTGCTTACATATTTATGATCGTATATGTATTGTTACGCTTTAGCATGTTTGATCATCTTTTCCAGTGGGAGTTCTTAAGTTTTAGAATGACTATCACCAAGAACTTTAGTTTTTTATACTTTTGATATTAAGTCCATAATTATGAGGTACTTGTAAATGGATGTGATTGGGAACATTGTGTGAACTTTCGAATCCATTGCTTGTGTCAAGTCTTAATGGAGCTTAATTGACTTAGTATAAAATAAAATATGTGTATAAGGGTTTTAACATTTAATTACCTCTTACATAACAGACTATGGCATCTAAATCAATAATTGCTGACCTTAACAAAGGTGACAAACTGAACGGTGACAACTATGACATCTGGCGTCATAAGATTTGGTATGTGCTCGATGAGCAAGATGCTTTGGATGGCATCAACCGAATCTTGGATGACCCAGGTGTTGGAAATAGTGTCCAACAGAGAAGGGATCAAGAGGCTTACCAGGCGTGGAAAAAGAAAAATTCCACTGCTCGTGCAATCCTGGTTAGCTCTGTGATTGATGATTTGATTTACGAGTGTGAGCAGCACTCTACCGCTCATGACATATGGGTGTTTCTCAGGGAGAAATATGGGGGTACGACAATCACTCGTCTGAGGCAGTTGACAATCAAATTTGACACTTATAAGAAATTGCCCAATCATAACATTAAGCAACACATTAGGGTGATGTCTAATATGATTAGGGAGCTTGTGTCAGCTGGCCATATCCTCTCTGATGAGCAGCAAGTTCAAGCCTTAATCCGGTCACTTCCTGACAAGTGGGAGCATCTGAAAATCAATCTGACTCATAATGATAGCATCAAAACCTTTGCTGATGCTGCTCGCCACGTTGAACTTGAGGATGAGCGACTTGGAGTTGCAAAATCCATGTCAAGTGCTTACATTGCTGAGACTAGTTCCAAGAAAGCTCCGGGCTTCAAACGTAAGAGGAACTGGAAGAAAGGCAACCCTGGGAAGCAGACTGGTGAGAAGAACAACAACCCCAACCATGGCGGTAAACGTAAGCGTTTTGCTAAGAAGAAGAAAGACAAGAACAAGATGAAGTGCTTCAACTGTGGAGCACTCGGGCACTTTGCTCGAGAGTGCACCAATCCTAAGAAGGATAAGGTAGCACACCATGACTCGTCTTTGTCTTTTGTTCATGTATCTAGTACTGTTTTATTAACTGAATCATATCCTGTGTGGATTGTTGACTCAGGTGCAACAGACCATGTGACTAGAGACCGTGAATCGTTGGTAGAGTTTCGTCGAGTCCCTGTTGGAACAAGATGGATATATGTAGGAAATAACGCCAGAGTGGAGGTTAAAGGGATTGGTACTTGCAAACTTGATTTGCATGGTGGACGAACCCTGATCCTACAAGATGTCTTATTCGCTCCAGAAATTCGACGGAATTTAGTTTCAGTTGTTGCTCTTTTAAGATTAGGATTTAATTTGAACTTCTGTCGTAATTCTGTTCATGTTTATCAAGACAATGTTTACTATGGTTCTGGACATCTTCGAGATGGTTTTATGGTTTTCGATTGTAACAGACATAATTTTAACTTCTATGTTAATAGTAGTTCTGTTTTGAATGCTTGTTCCTCCAGTAATTCTATTGTGAATGTTAATACTTGGCATGCTAGATTAGGTCACATAGGACAAGATAGAATGAATCGTCTGGCTAGAGAAGGACTATTGGGTCCAATATCTAAAATCGATTTACCTACTTGTCAAAATTGTCTTGCTGGAAAATCTATTCGTAAACCTTTTGGAAAGGCTATTAGAGCTGAATTTCCATTGCAATTAGTCCATTCAGACATCTGTGGTCCGATTAGTGTTATGGCGAGACATGGAGCCTCCTATTTCATTACTTTCATAGATGACTTCACTCGCTTTGGGTACGTCTATTTGATTTCGCATAAGTCTGAAGCACTTGAGTGTTTTAGACGTTACCTTAATGAGGTAGAAAATCAATTAGACAGAACGATCAAATCCTTGAGAACTGATCGAGGCGGGGAATATCTATCAGGTCAATTTAAGGACTTTTGTAAAGAAAATGGGATAACTAGGCAATTGACTAATCCTGACACACCTCAGCAGAACGGAGTTGTTGAGAGGAGGAATAGAACATTGCTAGAAATGACTAGGTCCATGATGGCGCAAGCTAACTTACCGATTTCCTTTTGGGGTGATGCTTTGTTAACTGCTGCCTATATACTGAACAAAGTGCCATCAAAATCAGTGGCTACCACTCCATATGAACTTTGGACAGGTAGGAAACCTGATCTAAGTAACCTTAGACCTTGGGGATCAGCTGCCTACGTGCTCGACTCGTCGAACAAATATGGCAAGATTGGCCCCAGAGGAAAGAAATGTATCTTTATAAGATATGCTCAACACTCTAAGGGTTACGTGTTCATAGGAGAAAATGAAGAGGGTAGCACCACTGAAATCGACTCACGAGATGCGACATTCTTAGAGAACGAATTTCCTAAAAGGGGTGAGATCAAAAGTCGAGAACCTCTATTCGAATTAACTGATTCAGCGAATGGCATTGAGCTAGACGAATCGTTGGTGGAAAATGATACGACTGGACCACTTGATCCAAGTGGGAGTAATTTACCCCATAACGATATTACTGAATCACAACTTAGGAAAAGTTCTAGAGGAAATATTCCTAGACGTCATTACGACGTAGAAGGACATATTTTTAATATTTTCTCTATAGAAGATGAAGAGCCTAAATCTTTTGATGAAGCTCTATCATGTCCTCAGAAAGACGAATGGAAGAAGAAATGGATTCCATGAAATCGAACCAAGTCTGGGAGTTGGTCGATCTTCCTTCTGGCAGAAAATCTATCGGGAATAAATGGATTCTCAAGATTAAGCAGAAGGCAGATGGAACAATTGATAGATATAAAGCTCGTTTAGTAGCTAAAGGATATACTCAACTTGAGGGTATTGTTTACGAAGAAACCTTCTCGCCTGTAGTGAGATTTGCCTCTATTCGCCTCCTTTTGTCCATTGTAGCTAACTTAGATTTGGAATTACATCAAATGGACGTTAAGACTGCTTTTCTTAATGGAGAATTAGAAGAAGAAATCTACATGGATCAACCAGTAGGATTTATTCTTAAAGGCCAAGAACACAAAGTGTGTAAATTGAAAAGATCAATCTACGGTCTTAAGCAGTCATCAAGGCAGTGGTATTTGAGATTTCACCGGGCTGTAATCTCTTATAACTTAGTCATGATGGATGAAGACCACTGTGTCTATGTCAAACGTTCCAATAAATTTTTTGTAATACTATCTCTCTATGTCGATGACATTTTGTTAGCCGGAAATGACAAAGGATTCTTAAACACCATCAAGGAATGGTTATCGTCTAACTTCGAGATGAAAGATATGGGTGAAGCAAATTTCATACTAGGCGTTAAGATCCATAGAGATCGTTCAAAGAAACTCCTTGCTCTTTCTCAAGAATCTTATATAAGGAAGATCATAGAAAGATTTAGGATGAACGATTGCAAGCCAATAGATACTCCTGTGATGAAAGGCGACAGCCTGAGTCTGGAGATGTGTCCAACGAATCCAGCAGAGAAACAAGAAATGTCAAAAGTACCATATTCCAGTGCTGTAGGGAGCTTGATGTATGCTATGATGTGTACTTGCCCCGACATTTGCTATGCCGTAGGTCTGGTCAGTAGGTATCAATCCAATCCCGGAAGAAGACACTGGGTTGCTGTAAAGAGGATTTTCAGATACCTAAAGGGTACTGCAGACTATTTCCTTTGTTTTCAAGGAAAGGGATTATCGTTGAAAGGCTACACAGACTGGGGTGGAGACTTGGATCGTCGTAAGTCCACTTCCGGATATGTTTTCTTACTGAATTATGGCGCCATATCATGGAGCAGCAAGAAACAAAAGTGTGTAGCACTATCAACCATGGAATCGGAATTCGTGGCATGTTCAGCTGCAGTACAGGAAGCTGTTTGGTTGTGGAGATTCCTCCTGCATTTGGGGATAGTAAGTAACTCTGAAGGAGCTGTGACTATTTATTGTGATAGTCAAACAGCTATGGCTTACACTAGAGATCCCAAATATCATGGACTGACCAAACACATTGACACAAGATATAACTTTGTAAGAGATATCATCGAGAAGAAAGAGGTGACTGTCAAGTACATATCTACGCATCAGATGGTTGCTGATCCTTTCACTAAACCTATAGCTAAAGAGGCTTTCATAGGTCATACCAAGTCTTTAGGACTGCGTAGAATTTAATGTACTGGATTCTATTAAGAATGTTATTGCCGCTAACATTGATGTACTAATGTTTTATGAATATACACATATTTTGAGATCTGTTTTAAAATGTCTTCACTAAAAAGTATGTCGGATAAGTAGAGATTGACTCTCTCACATGAGCAATCGCCTCTGACACTGGGAGTGTGCAGAGATGAGATTTTCTCAATCAGATGAAATTGGCTCGTTCACATGAGATATCGCCTCTGATATTTTGGAATATACAGAGATGAGGTTACTATATATATAAAGTAATCGAAATGGATTCCCCACTATCCATTGTACTTATCTTAAGCCAGATATGAGTTTTCTTGGGAGTTGAGCCGAGGACGACGAAAGAAGAAAACTCGGGTTTGGGTATCGAGGAATACTTAAACTGATATCTGTACGATACAGATTTACAAATCCCTTTGTAAATGACATACGCTTCTGCTCGGGAAGAAAAGTATCGTAACACGTGTTTTTGTACCACGTGTGCAAGGTGACCACAAAGGTTAATGAGCAAATGTATCCCTGCTTTCTCATTATGTGAGACCTTGAGGTTCAAGAGAATCTCAAATTAATGCCCTTAAGACTTTTGACAGTTTCTTATGGTTTCTCATTGGTGTTGCTACTTTAGCACGTTACTAATAGCCATGAATCATACGGCGATGCGGTGCGTGTCTAGGAAAGTTGCTAAAATGAAATCAGAAGATCCTTGTAGGAAAGGAAGATTATCTTCAACTTACACCCTACTTGCATTCACCAGCTAGCTAATTACATTAAACTTAATTGTTTTGAGATGTAATTGTGAATACAGAGTAGTATTGGCCAAAGAGTCGAGTATGCCCTATAACCAAGGTTGGAGGGATAAGGGATACGTCGACTGGTGTAGTACGAAAGATATCTAGGGAATAGCGAGAATAGTCCTCTTCTGGAATTTGTTTCCTTGAGCAGCTATATCACCCTAACAGGTATATAGCAACGTGCTCATATACTCGCCGGGTCACACGACCTATTTGCCCATACGAAACTTCGGATGTAAATTGGATTGATCACTGAAAGCACGGGGTCAGCCCGCACGTGCGAGTGGGAGATGTTGGACTGATCCAATTGAGGCCGGGTCGGATCGGGTTCGCCCATGTGGGCTGACCCGGACCGGATCCGGATCCAGTTGGTTAAGGGGAGTTTTGTATAACTCCCCACTCCTATTATTGTGGGACAACTTCCCCGCTCTCTCTCTCTTACTCATCAGTTAATTAGTAGACGTTTATTCTCTCTCAATCAGACAACACAAACACAATTGAAAAGAGAAAAACAGAGAAAACGTTAAAGAGAGAAAAAATAAGAGAGAAAATCACTTATTTTGGGGAGAGTTAATTGATCAATCAAGAACATCGAAGTCAGGGTTCTTAGGCTGTGATTCGTATCTACTTTCCGTTCGTGATTGGAGATCGACCAGAGTGTTGGAAAACTACCAGAAATCAGAAATCAGAATTCGTGATTCAATTGCCGGTTCAAATTGCTAAGTAAGATCCTTTTTTACTTTATTTGCTTCGATTATGCGAGTTTGAAGCATGTATGTTGTTTAAAATCAACATCCAAATGTTAAGATTTAGAAAAAAATCTTAGAGGTAGCATTCTATTGATGTCAAGTGATGGACTGATTTCTTGTCCTTCTTTTATGTGTTGGTGTTCTACTTGACTAAAACTCGACTTGTTAGATATCATGGAGTTTAAGCGAGCACCATGCCGAATTTTTCTATCATTTTCTTTAATTTCGTCCACTATGCCCAATATGATTTAGGATTTAGGGTTTAGGCAAAGATCTAACTACAATAGGGACATCCATTTCGACTTCTCCTTTAGTATCTTGAAGAAAGTAGGCTTAAGTACAAGGGCTAGGACAATAATAGCTATGCTATTGCACTACCGATTTAAGGCCAAAATTGAATACGGGAGGGATTCAATTAATCCTGGGGGCCCCTTCTCACCTCCTACTAATCCGACAGATGTAATCGCTGACTTGTTTATTTTTTTAGTCACATTCGTAGTAAAACACCTCTATGAAATGATCATATTGTGTGTATTTCGTGAGTAGTTGATATTTTGCCCTTATTAATACATAATTTTGTCACTTAATTAACACCCTCAAATTTCATATTATTTGACGAAACAATAAACATTTTGCATCCCATAGATTGCATTTGAGTATATTAATACATAATTAGTGCAAAGTATTCACTTTAAAATTCATTAAAAAATGTGGATCGGTTTTTCTCAAGTCTAAATTATAAAATCAATATTGTTTAAGATGATAATGATTGTTTCTAAATATAAAAAAAGAGACGATACATGACTGTGCAACCTTCGAATATAATAATTGATGTTGTAGCATACAAAAGTCCATGAAGACATCTACATATAAAATATTATTAATGTTAAGTCCAACTTAATTCAAAGGATAAGTTGATAACCTTTATCAAAATATTCATAGATCACAATTTTCCTAAGTACAAAAATATTTTTAGCTCAAAGGTGAAGAGAGAATGTGACGGCCCGGCTCTGCGGGTCCGTCGGAAAATGGTCGAAAAATTATTGTTATTTTGAAAAAAAGCGTTAAAAACATCGAAGCCTTTTTTTTTTTAAACGAAAACGATAAATTAAAAGTTTTTCTTAAGAAACAATAAATTAAGGGTTTTAAAGCGGAAGCATTTAATCAAAGTATATCAAAATATTTGAACAAAATCAACCGAGAGAGATAATTAAGTAATTTATGAAAATCTTGAATCTTTGACAAAAATATAAATCAACTTTAACGAATCAAATAGTCTAAGCAAGGTTTTAAACAAAATCGAAAAAGAGCATAAATCGATCACAAAATATTACTACACTCCCGAATACTAGGGTGGGACCGTAACCGTGATGACCTAACCGCAACCCGACTATTATTTCCAGAACGCCTGAAACTGAAAAGAGTGAAACATAGAACGCATAAGTTGATCGTCCAACTTAGTGAGGCTATGTGCGAATTTGCATGGTGATGTGTGGATGCAACATATTATATAACATAAGCATGTTATCAAGCAAATAAACATATATTCAAGACGGAAGAAACACGAAATTCACATAACCAAGAATTTGCTGATGCCGTCCTCCACTTACCCTCCATCCTCAGTCTGATCAAAGTCCATCCAAACTCACCAAGTAAGGAGCGACCTTACTATCAAAAATGCATCGACATGTCTTTGCCGGAGTTCGTCCTTACTCTCCAAGTGTTCCTCCCCACTTGGTTTGTAAGGCCAGGCCTACGGGTAACCGTGACAATCCTGTCGGCCCTTGCCGGCCAGGTTGGCATCGGGTCCATATACCAATCAAAAGGGGCCCACACAAAATCGGAAACAAACGGAAACATATAGTCGGAAACAAACGGAACATAGCATATCAAACATATTAACATATTATCAATATTTAATAACTTATCGAATGAAATTTTGGGTATCATAATAATTTCGAAAAATATATTCGCAACTAGTAAATTCGGATGTAGCATGTATTTGGATAATCATGTTGAAATGCTAAGTGATTTCATGCGAGTAATGTTGACCTAATAAGTCAACCTATTCCTGACGACATGGAAGAAAAGTTAGAACAAAATTCATGCTTTGATTATTAAGAGCCTAAGTGCATATTTGGACTCGATCTACAAGCACATCGGACCGACATACAAATTAAACACACAGCGCTCACCTTTGTCGCTTAGTATAGCGACTAAAACTCCACAAATAAAGCGTATCCGAAACCCAAAGCAACGAAGGGGGTGAAGATCTCTTCGTTTTCAGACCTCCGAAGGTGGTGGTGGCGGCTCCGGTGGCAGTGGTGGCGGCTCCGGTGGTGGTTCATAAAAAGGCCTTCAAATCCTTACTTTTCACCATTTTCCAATGGCTGTCGATTCACTTTGGGATTTCCAAACGACGATTCGAACGGTCAATATGTAGATCCATGTGTGTAGAACCTCCACGCAAAATTTGGGCATGATCCAACGGTGGACGAAGGCGGAATGGTCGGAAAACCGAGGCTGTGTAGTGAGAATCCGAAAATTCTCTTTCTAGTGTGTTCTCTCTTCTCTCTCTCTTTCTTATTTTCTTCAAGAAAACAAATGGTGTAGGGGAGACATAAAATCTGATTTAAGTGGACAAAAAGAGTGGTGGAGTGTTTGAATGGATAAAAGGGGTGGAGTGTTTAATGGAGAAGGGGGTGTAGAGGCATGGTTATACTTCATAGGGTCTATTCCATTTCTCTACCCAAGGGCTGATTTTTTTGACTTTCAAGGAGGAGAAATCATGGCATGTTCAGCCTATGAAGGAGAATGGGCATTTTTGCACTTTTGACCCCCAAAATTTCGAAAAGTGCAAAATAACCCCTAAATGATAAAATTTTTGCACACTTTGGTCCAAACTAATTACAAAATGACCCCAATGTTTTTAAAATGCAATAGACATGTTTTCTAAATTAATTCTAAGTCCAATATTCCATAGAAAATAATTAATGCATAAGAGAGTTCAATTTTTATGCTCGATTGTACGTTTAGGTTTAAAGAAATGCTATGTTTATTAAAAATAAAAATACGTCACACAAAATTGGGTTAAAAATCCAATCAAACGGGTTCAAAATTTTTGGGGCGTTACAATCCTATCTGTGACGGTCCGGATCCGCGGGTCCGTTGGATAACGGTCGAAAAATTATTGTTATTTTGAAAAAAAACATTAAAAATATCGAAACTTTTTTTTTTTTAAAGGAAACGATAAATTAAAAGTTTAACAGCGGAAGCGGTTTAAAGCGAATTAAGAACAATTTAAATTACTAAGTTTTTTTGACGAACAAATAAAATCAATCTTCATAGTTGAGTTTTAAAGCTGAAACATTTAATCACAACATATCAAATGATTTGAACAAAATCAACCGAGAGAGATAATTAAGTAATTTATGAAAATCTTGAATTTTCGACAAAAATATAAATCGACTTTAACGAATCAAACATTCTAAGCAAGGTTTTAAACAAAATCGAGAAAGAACCTAAATCAACGACAAAATATAATTACTTTTCGGAATACTAGGGTGGGATCGCAACCGTGATGACCTAACCGCAACCCGACTATAAATTTTCAGAGCACCTGAAACTGAAAAGAGTGAAACATAGAACGCATAAGTTGATCGTCCAACTTAGTGAGGCTATGTGCGAATTTGCATGGTGATGTGTGGATGCAACATATTATATAGCATAAGCATGTTATCAAGCAAATAAACATATATTCAAGACGGAAGAAACACGAAATTCACATAACCAAGAATTTGCTGATGCCGTCCTCCACTTACCCTCCATCCTCAGTCTGATCAAAGTCCATCCAAACTCACCAAGTAAGGAGCGACCTTACTATCAAAAATGCATCGACATGTCTTTGCCGGAGTTCGTCCTTACTCCCCAAGTGTTCCTCCCCACTTGGTTTGTAAGGTCAGGCCTACGGGTAACCGTGACAATCCTGCCGGCCCTTGCCGGCCAGGTTGGCATCGGGTCCATATACCAATCAAAAGGGGGCCCACACAAAATCGGAAACAAACGGAAACATATAGTCGGAAACAAACGGAACATAGCATATCAAACATATTAACATATTATCAATATTTAATAACTTATCGAATGAAATTTTGGGTATCATAATAATTTCAAAAAATATATTCGCAACTAGTAAATTCGGATGTAGCATGTATTTGGATAATCATGTTGAAATGCTAAGTGATTTCATGCGAGTAATGTTGACCTAATAAGTCAACCTATTCGTGACGACATGCAAGAAAAGTTAGAACAAAATTCATGCTTTGATTATTAAGAGCCTAAGTGCATGTTTGGACTCGATCTACAAGCACATCGGACCGACATACAAATTAAACACACGGCACTCACCTTTGTCGCTTAGTATAGCGACTAAAACTCCACAAATGAAGCGTATCCGAAACCTGAGCAAGTACGTATACGACTTGGAAACATAACTAATGAAAATCCTACACAAGGATTTCCTACTAACACATCTCACAAAATTGCTTAGAACTTTCGACATCAACTCCACTTAAAAGTAATTATTTTCAAAACTCAAAATACTACTTAAATACAACAGCGCCAAAACAGCAAATTTTTACCTTCATTTTTCAGATTTACAAATCAACCCCTAAACTTTTATAAACATCCATTTTTCCGAAAAATTTGCAACAAACTTTAAATCAAAATATTTTTAACTAAACCCATATCAAAACTCAAATAAAAACATAGTTTTAAGTATCTTGTTACTTCAAAAATCAAATCTTTGAAATTCCCACAAGTTTAAAAACTTTTCAAAAATACCTCATAGTTTCACAAACTTAATAAAATCAACTTCCTTGAAAAATAATTCAAGATCCATGCATCTAAGCAATATTTAAAAATAATCAAGCATATTTTTCACTATAAAACTAAGATTAAAAATAAGTTTTAGTAACTTTCCACCAAACTAACAATGAGAAACAAAAATTCTTTAATCATAAACTTTCTTCAAAAAAATTTACAATTTTTCAATCTAAAAACTAAAATTAATAAAACACTACTTCAAATCAATAAATCAAGATTTTATAAAAGAACTATGTAAAAATAGCGACAAAACAGCGCATTTGACCCCTTGTTTTCAGATTTACAAAAATAACCCCAAAAGTTTCAAAAACTCCATTTTTGCAAGAATCTCAAAGCAAACTTTAAAACAAATGCTTTTCAAATAACTTTATACCAAACATCAAACAAAAATTTAGATTTTCAGTCCATCTTACTCCCAATAAAAATTGCAGCCCTTAACCTTTCGACTTTTAAAATTTCCAAAAATACCCCCAAAGTTTTGAGAAAAATAAAAACATCAACTTTCTCACAAAAAGAAGTCAAGATCCAAACATATAAGAAATATTTAAACAAAACCAAAGCAAGTCACACTAAATATTATATATGAACTCAACAACTTATCACAAGGACAAACTAAACTTCTTCAACATATATTTTAAAGAGAATAAAGTAATATCACAAAGACTAAAGAACACATGAATAGATGTCTTTTTACCCAAAGCAACGAAGGGGGTGAAGATCTCTTCGTTTTCAGACCTCCGAAGGTGGTGGTGGCGGCTCCGGTGGCAGTGGTGGCGGCTCCGGTGGTGGTTCATAAAAAGGCCTTCAAATCCTTACTTTTCACCATTTTCCAATGGCTTTCGATTCACTTTGGGAGTTCCAAACGACGATCCGAACGGTCAATATGTAGATCCATGTGTGTAGAACCTCCACGCAAAATTTGGGCAAGATCCAACGGTGGACGAAGGTGGAATGGTCGGAAAACCGAGGCTGTGTAGTGAGAATCCGAAAATTCTCTTTCTAGTGTGTTCTCTCTTCTCTCTCTCTTTCTTATTTTCTTGATCTAAGTATTTTTAAGTTGTAAAGAAGATAATGTAGGTTTGAGGAGGATATTTACTAGGTTATGAAATCAGATTTTTAATGTATATACACATATACATACAATATGATAATGAAGGAGTATTATTACTCCACATTTTCCACCAATGCATGTCAACTTAGGTGGATGAGTTTATCTACCCAAGGGCATGCTTGAAAGCCCTAGGAGTGTGCAAGGAGAGAAAATGATTACTCTCCTACAAAAATCTGGAACTTTGGGCAAAATTACACTTTGCCCCCCGAAGTTTTGAAATCTTACATTTTTGTCCACAAAAACAAATTTTTTGTGCATCCAAGCCCAAAAATTTTCAAAAAGGTCTTGATCTTATTTTAAAGTAACTTTTGAAATTTTAATTATATCAAAGTTCATAAGATCACAAGATTTAGTTAATTTGTATATTTTAGTTCAAATTAATGCTTAACTTTGAAAATAAAAAGTAGCACATAAATTTGGATTAAAAATCCAATCAAACGGGTTCGAAATTTTGGGGGCGTTACAATCCTCCCCCCTTAAAAGAATTTGGTCCCCGAATTTGGTCCCCAAATTCGTTCTTGAGATTCGCGTGGTATGGTTAACGCCGTCGTATCTTCTTTTCTTGCTCCCGAAACGTTTCTTCATTACTCAATGTGCGTCATAAAATATTTTCTTGTAGAATCTGCGGCCTTCTTGATTAAAACGAGTGTGCGAAAATGTTCTCTCGTACGTTAGGAGTTTTCAAAAATCTGACGTATCTTTTTATCTAACTCCCAAGTCGCCTTTTTATACTCTGGCCGCGCCATAATGAAATTTACTTGTTTCTTCATCTAGATGAGTATGCAAACGTGTCTTCGTTTGTACGTTAGATATTTCTGAAGATCTTAAGATATGCAGTCAGGTTCACGAGGATGATCGATGTAGTACTTCATATACATTACGCATAATCATGACGCGGTAGAATGGGATACGACGATAATTCCAACTCCTATGTCGCGGATTAAGATTCTTCTCAAAAGAAAAACTACTCACATAACAATATATAGTTCAGTTTGGCCCAGAGAATTCAAAAGGTACTGAATGACATTTGACTTGGGATTCTCGCAAGGAACAAAATGAGTCAAATGAAGAGACACGATAAGGATTAGAAAAGATGATCGAATCAAGATGCTCAAGATGACAAGATAAGAATTAGCAATGTCAACATAAAGAATAATCAACAGAGATTGGAAAAGGATTGAAATATCGATAATAAAGATAACCAAACGAATAGTTCGATATAAGTGACAAGGCGAACAATTAAGGTGCACCGATAAGAATAACGAAAGGGATGAGCCTCACCATTTCAAACGGTGCAAGTAAAAAGAAGATCAAAGCAAGGATATCGGTAAGGATAACAGAATGTTGAAACAAGTATCATGACAATCATAACCAAAAACATTAAAGTATGTTTGGTCATTTGAAAAGCAAGTCAAGATAAATGGTGAGATTCGAAGATCATTTCAATAATGATTACAACAAGCTGCAATAGAAAACAAGTAAAACTCGATAGTGAAATATGAGAACATCGAAACGATCAAATTGAACGAGACGGGAATTAAAAATAAGTTCAAAACAAATAGAAGGTAAGTCCGAAGTTCAAAAGGAATTGAGAATAAATTGATATGATTTATGCGGCTTGCACAAGGAATGAAATAGACAAAGGAACAACAATTTATGAATGGACAAATGAAAACGTGAAGTTCAAAAGAAATTGAGACAATTCAATTCCTTCAGGAAATTTAGAAGATTGTATAATTGAATACAACAAAAACGAGTAACATGAAATCATATGGATAATTTCAAAACGATCATAACGGAATAAATGTGCTCGGAAAAAGAAGGACAAGGAACAATAACAATCATAGAATCCGACAAAAATAAATAATTTTGGTTTACGAAGTCGATACGAGAAAGTATCTCATGAAATAGGGAGGGGTAAACTCTGAACGAGTAAAAAGATAAGGGATCAATATAAAAACTTGATAGGATACAAGAAGTCAATCCCCAATAGACAAAGACATGTTAATTGAGAGTGTCGATAAGCTCGAAGGAAAACAGTCAAAGAGTTAGATTAAAGGTAATTAAAGGCACGACTTGAAGAAGCCATATCAAGAATGAGGCTAAAATGATTGAAGAATATTTTACGGTAAATTACACAATATGAAGGAAAAGATACAATCGGACAATGGCATTTAGAAACTTCAGAAAAGCAAGAGCGAGAATGAGAAGATTAGATATGAACTTAGGGTAGTTTTAGAATTCAAAATGAAGTTACTCGCTATCAATGATAATTCGTAGTTGAATGCAAAGAACGGAAATTGACGAGATAGATCTCAAGACCGATGTCAATGAAATTTGAATGATATATTGTCTATTGAAAGAAAGATTACATACATAACAATTTGATTCGCCAAAAATGATGAAGAAAAGACATCTAGGGATCACAAGCTCAAAAATGAATAAGTACCAACATTAGAATAAGGGCGAAACAGTTAATTATAGCGAAAATAGGCTCAAGAGAGCTTACTGAAGTCGAGAGATCAATTTGGAGATGGATTCGTTTAGAATCAGAATTATGAGTAAGGTAAACTCGATAATGGAATTCAAAAGGATTAGGGCTATTTTAGTCATGCTATATGTACTTCAAGAAAGGTCACTTGATTCAGATATTTCAATTTACGTAAAATCACGGAGTGCACACATATACAATCATAACTAGACAATAATTTCAACAATAAAGTTCGAATAACGTTATGGTATTCGTGATACCACCAACAAAATAATTAATCGAGAAAACACAGGTTTAAGCAAAAATAACCATTAACCCCAAGGACACATACTAGACATATGGTTTCGGTTGCGGTCTTGTCCTAAAAGTGAACTACCCAATATGGGTAGACACCATAAAATCATGACGGTGAGTCCCACCTTACTAACCCCTCAGTACAAATCCGAGGATCCTATCCTGGCCTTGAGCCGAAGCTCTGATACCATCTGTGACGGCCCGACTCCGCGGGTCCGTCGGAAAACGGTCGAAATTTTTTTGTTATTTTGAAAAAAAAAAGCGTTAAAAACATCGAAGCCTTTTTTTTTTTAAACGAAAACGATAAATTAAAAGTTTTTCTTAAGAAACAATAAAACAAAGTGATGGAGGGTAAGTGGAGGACGGCATCAGCAAATTCTTGGTTATGTGAATTTCGTGTTTCTTCCGTCTTGAATATATGTTTATTTGCTTGATAACATGCTTATGTTATATAATATGTTGCATCCACACATCACCATGCAAATTCGCACATAGCCTCACTAAGTTGGACGATCAACTTATGCGTTCTATGTTTCACTCTTTTCAGTTTCAGGCGTTCTGGAAATAATAGTCGGGTTGCGGTTAGGTCATCACGGTTACGGTCCCACCCTAGTATTCGGGAGTGTAGTAATATTTTGTGATCGATTTATGCTCTTTTTCAATTTTGATTAAAACCTTGTTTAGAATGTTTGATTTGTTAAAGTTGATTTATATTTTTGTCAAAGATTCAAGATTTTCATAAATTACTTAATTATCTCTCTCGGTTGATTTTGTTCAAATATTTTGATATACTTTGATTAAATGTTTCCGCTTTAAAACCTTTGTTTTATTGTTTCTTAAGAAAAACTTTTAATTTATCGTTTTCGTTTAAAAAAAAAAAGGCTTCGATGTTTTTAACGCTTTTTTTTTTTCAAAATAACAAAAAAAATTCGACCGTTTTCCGACGGACCCGCGGAGTCGGGCCGTCACAGATGGTATCAGAGCTTCGGCTCAAGGCCAGGATAGGATCCTCGGATTTGTACTGAGGGGTTAGTAAGGTGGGACTCACCGTCATGACTTTAGGGTGCCTACCCAGATTGGGTAGTTCACTTTTAGGACAATACCGCAACCGAAATCATATGTGTAGTACATTTCTTTGGGATTAATGGTTATTTTTGCTTGATTATGTGTTTTCTTGATTAATTATTTTGTTGGTGGTATCATGAATACCATAACGTTATTGGAACTTTATTGTTGAAATTATTGTCTAGTTATGATTGTATATGTGTGCACTCCGTGATTTTACGTAAATTGAAATATCTGAATCAAGTGACCTTTCTTGAAGTACATATAGCATGACTAAAATAGCCCTAATCCTTTTGAATTCCATTATCGAGTTTACCTTACTCATAATTCTGATTCTAAACGAATCCATCTCCAAATTGATCTCTCGACTTCAGTAAGCTCTCTTGAGCCTAACTTCGCTATAATTAATAGTTTCGCCCTTATTCTAATGTTGGTACTTATTCATTTTTGAGCTTGTGATCCCTAGATGTCTTTCCTTCATCATTTTGTCGAATCAAATTGTTATCTATGTAAACTTTCTTTCAATAGACAAAATATCATTTAAATGTCATTGACATCATCTTGAGTTCTAACTTGTCTATTACTCGTTCCTTGCATTCACTTATGAATTTTTATCGATAGCGAGTAACTTCATTTTGAATTCTAAAACTACCCTAAGTTCATATCTAATCTTCTCATTCTCGCTCTTGCTTTTCTGAAGTTTTTAAATGCCATTGTCCGATTGTATCTTTTCCTTCATGTTGTGTAATTTACCGTAAAATATTCTTCAATCATTTTAGCCTCATTCTTGATATGGCTTCTTCAAGTCATGCCCTTAATTACCTTTAATCTGACTCTTTAACTGTTTTCCTTCAGAGCTTATCGACACTCTCAATTAACATGTATTTGTCTATTGGGGATTGACTTCTTGTATCCTATCAAGTTTTTATATTGATCCCTTATCTTTTTACTAGTTAAGAGTTTACCCCTCCCTATTTATGAGATACTTTCTCGTATCGACTTCGTAAACCGAAATTATTTATTTTTGTCGGATTCTATGATTGTTATTGATCCTTGTCCTTCTTTTCCTCGAGCCTATTTACTCCGTTATGATCGTTTTCAAATTATCCATACGATTTCATGTTACTCTTTTTCGTTGTATTCAATTATACAATCTTCTAAATTTCCTGACGGAATTGAATTGTCTCGGTTTCTTTTTGAACTTCATGTTTTCATTTGTTCATTCATAAAATGTTGTTCCTTTGTCTACTTCATTCCTTTTTGTGAGCCGCATAAATCAGATCAATTTATTCTTAATTCCTTTTGAACTTTGGCCTAACCTTCTATTTGTTTTGAACTTATTTTTAATCCCATCTCGCTCAATTTGATCGTTTCGATGTTCTCAGATTTCACTATTGAGCTTTACTTGTTTTCTATTGCATCTTGTTGCAATCATTATTGAAATGATCTTTAAATCACGTCATTTATTTTGACTTGCTTTTCAAATGACCAAACACACTTTAATGTTTTGGTTATTATTGTCATGATACTTGTTTCGACTTTCTATTATCCTTATCGATATCCTTGATCATCTTTTTACTTACACCATTTGAAATGGTGAGGCTCATCCCTTCAGTTATTCTTATCGGTGCGCCTTAATCGTTTTCCTTGTCACTTATATCGAACTATTCATTTGATTATCTTTATTATCGATATTTCAGTCCTTTTGCAATCTTCGTTGATTCTTCTTTAAGTTTCCAATGCTAATTCTTATCTTGTCATCTTGAGCATCTTGATTCGTTCATCTTTTCTAATCCTTATCGTGTCTCTTCATTTGACTCATTTTGTTCCTTGCAAGAATCCGAAGTCAAATGTCATTCAGTACCTTTTGAATTCTCTGGGCCAAACTGAACTATATATTGTTATGTGAGTAGTTTTTCTTTTGAGAAGAATCTTAATCCGCGACATAGGAGTTGGAATTATCGTCGTATCCCATTCTACCGCGTCATGATTATGCGTAATGTATATGAAGTACTACATCGATCATCCTCGTGAACCTGACTGCATATCTTAAGATCTTCAGAAATATCTAACGTACAAACGAAGACACGTTTGCATACTCATCTAGATGAAGAAACAAGTAAATTTCATTATGGCGCGGCCAGAGTATAAAAAGGCGACTTGGGAGTTAGATAAAAAGATACGTCAGATTTTTGAAAACTCCTAACAAACGGGAGAACATTTTCGCACACTCGTTTTAATCAAGAAGGCCGCAGATTCTACAAGAAAATATTTTATGACGCACATTGAGTAATGAAGAAACGTTTCGGGAGCAAGAAAAGAAGATACGACGGCGTTAACCATACCACGCGAATCTCAAGAACGAATTTGGGGACCAAATTCTTTTAAGTGGGGAGGATTGTAACGCCCCAAAAATTTCGAACCCGTTTGATTGGATTTTTAACCCAATTTTGTGTGACGTATTTTTATTTTTAATAAACATAGCATTTCTTTAAACCTAAACGTACAATCGAGCATAAAAATTGAACTCTCTTATGCATTAATTATTTTCTATGGAATATTGGACTTAGAATTAATTTAGAAAACATGTCTATTGCATTTTAAAAACATTGGGGTCATTTTGTAATTAGTTTGGACCAAAGTGTGCAAAATTTTTATGATTTAGGGGTTATTTTGCACTTTTCGAAATTTTGGGGGTCAAAAGTGCAAAAATGCCCATTCTCCTTCATAGGCTGAACATGCCATGATTTCTCCTCCTTGAAAGTCAAAAAAATCAGCCCTTGGGTAGAGAAATGGAATAGACCCTATGAAGTATAAACATTCCTCTACACCCCCTTCTCCATTAAACACTCCACCCCTTTTATCCATTTAAACACTCCACCACTCTTTTTGTCCACTTAAATCAGATTTTATGTCTCCCCTACACCATTTGTTTTCTTGAAGAAAATAAGAAAGAGAGAGAGAAGAGAGAACACACTAGAAAGAGAATTTTCGGATTCTCACTACACAGCCTCGGTTTTCCGACCATTCCGCCTTCGTCCACCGTTGGATCATGCCCAAATTTTGCATGGAGGTTCTACACACATGGATCTACATATTGACCGTTCGGATCGTCGTTTGGAAATCCCAAAGTGAATCGACAGCCATTGGAAAATGGTGAAAAGTAAGGATTTGAAGGCCTTTTTATGAACCACCACCGGAGCCGCCACCACTGCCACCGGAGCCGCCACCACCACCTTCGGAGGTCTGAAAACGAAGAGATCTTCACCCCCTTCGTTGCTTTGGGTTTCGGATACGCTTTATTTGTGGAGTTTTAGTCGCTATACTAAGCGACAAAGGTGAGCGCTGTGTGTTTAATTTGTATGTCGGTCCGATGTGCTTGTAGATCGAGTCCAAATATGCACTTAGGCTCTTAATAATCAAAGCATGAATTTTGTTCTAACTTTTCTTGCATGTCGTCACGAATAGGTTGACTTATTAGGTCAACATTACTCGCATGAAATCACTTAGCATTTCAACATGATTATCCAAATACATGCTACATCCGAATTTACTAGTTGCGAATATATTTTTCGAAATTATTATGATACCCAAAATTTCATTCGATAAGTTATTAAATATTGATAATATGTTAATATGTTTGATATGCTATGTTCCGTTTGTTTCCGACTATATGTTTTCGTTTGTTTCCGATTTTGTGTGGGCCCCTTTTGATTGGTATATGGACCCGATGCCAACCTGGCCGGCAAGGGCCGACAGGATTGTCACGGTTACCCGTAGGCCTGGCCTTACAAACCAAGTGGGGAGGAACACTTGGAGAGTAAGGACGAACTCCGGCAAAGACATGTCGATGCATTTTTGATAGTAAGGTCGCTCCTTACTTGGTGAGTTTGGATGGACTTTGATCAGACTGAGGATGGAGGGTAAGTGGAGGACGGCATCAGCAAATTCTTGGTTATGTGAATTTCGTGTTTCTTCCGTCTTGAATATATGTTTATTTGCTTGATAACATGCTTATGTTATATAATATGTTGCATCCACACATCACTATGCAAATTCGCACATAGCCTCACTAAGTTGGACGATCAACTTATGCGTTCTATGTTTCACTCTTTTCAGTTTCAGGCGTTCTGAAAATTTATAGTCGGGTTGCGGTTAGGTCATCACGGTTGCGGTTCCACCCTAGTATTCGGGAGAGTAGTAATATTGTGGCCGATTTATGCTCTTTTTCGATTTTGTTTAAAACTTTGCTTAGACTATTTGATTCGTTAAAGTTGATTTATATTTTTGTCAAAGATTCAAGATTTTCATAAATTACTTAATTATCTCTCTCGGTTGATTTTGTTCAAATATTTTGATATACTTTGATTAAATGCTTCCGCTTTAAAACCCTTAATTTATTGTTTCTTAAGAAAAACTTTTAATTTATCGTTTTCGTTTAAAAAAAAAAAAGGCTTCGATGTTTTTAACGCTTTTTTTCAAAATAACAATAATTTTTCGACCATTTTCCGACGGACCCGCGGAGCCGGGCCGTCACAGAGAAATCTGGCAGTAAAATAATAAAATCTTAGAACATAGAGTTCCTGTCTGATCCAAGGCTACACCATCCAAAACATGGTAAGTTGGTAACCATTTACCGCATTTTGAAGCTATTATGAACTCTTCCATGACATCATATATACATTCTTCCAAAAATAAGCAATAAAAATGTTTATCTTCTATTTAAACCCTGTGCAAACTCAACTTTTATATGTACTAACAATAATCTCTCTAATCTTGATTATCCTATAAGATGATATCCTACCAAAATATTCTTGATGTTCATTTTAGGAGCCCAAACTGCAGTGTTTCATTAATCCAAGTATTTCTATCTCTTTTCTGAAATTAATATATGATCACAAAGTCAATCAAACATATGTAAGACATGATATGTGTAAAGACCTTGATCCACTTCTGGCCTTGTCAACATTGTTGGGCTCTAGTCCACTAGCCCAAAATGCTTAAGCCCATGTTGACAAGTAGAAGTAAGTCAAGTCTTTATTAACCATTCAACCAATTCATCAACCATTCAAACAATTCATCCACAATCAATGTGGGATTGGGGTGTTACAATCTCCCCAACTCAAATACTCGACGTCCTCGTCGAGTCCAGATCAATAGCCCAAGACCGCCCTCATGGATAACACCACGAAGTCGGCTCTGATACCATTTGTAAAGACCTTGATCCACTTCTGGCCTTGTCAACATTGTTGGGCTCTAGTCCACTAGCCCAAAATGCTTAAGCCCATGTTGACAAGTAGAAGTAAGTCAAGTCTTTATTAACCATTCAAACAATTCATCCACAATCAATGTGGGATTGGGGTGTTACAATCTCCCCAACTCAAATACTCGACGTCCTCGTCGAGTCCAGATCAATAGCCCAAGACCGCCCTCATGGATAACACCACGAAGTCGGCTCTGATACCATTTGTAAAGACCTTGATCCACTTCTGGCCTTGTCAACATTGTTGGGCTCTAGTCCACTAGCCCAAAATGCTTAAGCCCATGTTGACAAGTAGAAGTAGGTCAAGTCTTTATTAACCATTCAAACAATTCATCCACAATCAATGTGGGATTGGGTTGTAAAGACCTTGATCCACTTCTGACCTTGTCAACATTGTTGGGCTCTAGTCCACTAGCCCAAAATGCTTAAGCCCATGTTGACAAGTCGAAGTAAGTCAAGTCTTTATTAACCATTCAAACAATTCATCCACAATCAATGTGGGATTGGGGTGTTACAATATGCACCTTCTTTAAACAATCAATATATACTAACACTAATCTCTCTAATCTTGATTATCCTATAAAATGATAAAGATTTCCTACCAAAATATTCTTGATGTTCATTTTAGGAGCCCAAACTGCAGTGTTTCATTAATCCAAGTATTTCTATCTCTTTCCTGAAATTAATATATGATCACAAAGTCAATCAAACATATGCACCTTCTTTAAAACATCAAATGTAGCTAGCGTACCTCCACATCCGGAAACTTATTGAAATTGTTGGCGCCTCAGCAAGATCCAATTAACCACCGCCAGCACAAACTCAAAAAAAGAAACCTAATCAAATGTATTAGAGATACTTCACTAATTTTACTATCCTTTGATGCAAGTTTGTTAGAGACACTTGCTCAAACTATACAAAGCAAAATCTAATAGAACTTTTATTTCTGTCAAATTGGTATGTCAAATCTAATTAAAAGCATTATAAGAAAAGGGGAATATCCTATGAGAATAGTTTCTCAATATCCTTGGAATGCAATCAGTCTACACTATGAGAATATTTATGAGTCCAAAATCAGTCAAGATAAAATATACATTTCGGACATGGTTTTGTAAGCCTTTGATTTGGTTAAGGACACCAATTATGTCACGGGTATTTTACCATGAAACCATTTTAAAGACACTCATTCTAAATATTTGTTAACTGATGGTTTCATGATCACAAATTGATAGCTGATATTACAAATAATACACCATCAACATTTAATTAAGGCATAACAACGCAATAGTGAAAATGCAAGTTACGAAAATACAAATTGCTTTAATAAGACCATCAGACTTGAAGATCATTTTTGTATAATCAACAACATTGATACCTATACTTGCAAACATCACTCCGGTTGAATATTTCATGCCAATATTTCCATCTTGTTCGTAGCAATAACCAAGTTCATCACACAAATGTTAACTTATCTGAAAATCCGAAGAAGTAAGAAAACACACCTTTCAGTAAACATGCATGTATTCATTATATTTCCCCAAAATCTCCAATCCCAATGTCTCTCCCAAATACTCATTCACAAATTGCTCCACCACTACCGCCGAATTGAGACAGCACATGTCCACTAAATGCAAAAACAAAGACCAAATGGTTTTCAATCTTCCCTTTTTCTTTTTCTAATTCCCATAACTTTCAGGTTTTAAAAAAAAGGCCACTAATTTTTCGTATCAGAAGAAGTTACGGAAAAAGTTGATGGGGGGATGTAGAAGAAATTGCTGAGAGATATTTTTTCAGAGAGAAGTGGGGGTTGGAGGTTTGAGAAAATTTGGGACTGTGGGATATGATTCTTGGAAATGGAGAAAAAGGGGTAGTTTGAATTTTAGAACGATGCAAATTCATGAGGGAGGTAGAAGAGCAGTTATATAATGATTCAGTTTTAAAAACGTGGGCTGAATGTGGTAAAAAAAAGAAGATTTATTAAATAAAAATAATTCAAAAAAAGGAGAAAAAAGAATTTCAGTCAAGATTGAACTCTTTGACCAAAGCACTCCCTTGAAATAATAGTAAGTTAGATTAGATTAGATTACCGCCGAATTGAGACAGCAAATATGAACTTTAATCCCGTACTTCCACATGTCCACTAAATGCAAAAACAAAGACCAAATGGTTTTCATCTTCCCTTTTTCTTTTTCTAATTCCCATAACTTTCATGTTTTCACAAAAAAGGCCACTAATTTTTCGTATCAGAAGAAGTTACAGAAAAAGTTGATGGGGGGATGTAGAAGAAATTGCTGAGAGATATTTTTTCAGAGAGAGGTGGGGGTTGGAGGTTTGAGAAAAATTGGGACCGTGGGATATGATTCTTGGAAATGGAGAAAAAGAGGTAGTTTGAATTTTAGAACGATGCAAATTCATGAGGGAGGTAGAAGAGCGGTTATATAATGATTCAGTTTTAAAAACGTGGGCTGAATGTGGTAAAAAAAGAAGATTTATTAAATAAAAATAATTCAAAAAAAGGAGAAAAAAGAATTCCAGTCAAGATTGAACTCTTTGACCAAAAGACTCCCTTGAAATAATAGTAAGTTAGATTAGATTAGATTAGATTAGATTGGATTAGATAGATTATATTAGATTAGATTAGATTAGATTAGATAAATTAGATTAGATTAGATTAGATTTAACCCATACTTCTTGGTTTTGGCCTTTTGGGCCTCGGAGTATATTATTGTCCATCGTATAAATCAAAAAATTAAATTCGTATAGTTAGAACATTTTTGGGTATTGGGTTTTGCAGAAGAAACGAATTCCTCTTTGCCCTTTCGTCAACTAGGTCAATACTAAAATCAAAGTGTCGTAATATTACTCATCAATAACAATTCAAGAAATTTATGTTCATCATTCTCTTAACAAAGTTTTTTTTTGTATAGCAATGGAAGCCTGCGATTGGAGGACTTTGCTACAAGCCGATTCTAGACAGAGGATCATCATCAATATGTAAATATAAATTTTTATTTTATTTTATAATACTATATTTCACTATTATTTTTGGATTTTCTGTTCGATCACTTATTTTTATTTGTGTAGTACGTGTTTACTTAGTCTATATCTGGATTGTGGGTTTAATCAATCACGCCTTTCTGGTTTGTCTTCAGTTCTTTTTTCGTTCTATAAATGTTTCTTGAGTTTTGATTTTAATCTTGTTTCTGAAGGGGTTGATGAATTGATAATAACGTTCTAAGTTGAAGAGGGGTTTTAAATTATCCCTTTGGGTTTTCAATTTTTTGTTCAGTTTTTAAGTTTAAAACTACAATTATCACTTATGAATTGAAACTGTGTGTTAAAGGTGCTGAGGAATTGGTAATGTTTAGGTTGAGTTTGGCCTAGCCATTCGAAAATCAATTATAGGAGAATTAATTTTACTAAAATGGATTTTGGCAATAATTGATTATTATAAAATTCTTTTGGATAATAGCTTTTGCAAGTTACTTCTAAAATAAGTTGATTTTTAGCTTCTAGTGATCCCAAAAGTGATTATGATAATGACGGAAAACACCATTAAAATCACTGAGTGACTAAAAGTAATTTCAATAAGTGGGGCCAAACACTTCAAAAATCACAATGAATGTCTATAAGTATTTTTAGGAACTCCCACCGCTTGGCCAAACTCACCCTTAGCCACACAGATTGGTAAACAAGCTTAGAAGTAAAATAATCCCTGTCTACAATTTTAGGGAAATATAATTTCCTGAGTTTTATTGGATTAATTTGCGTAGTTTTGGTAGTTTCAAAGTCTAATAACGGTTTTCGCATATAAAAATTTGATGAAAGGATGATTTGATCTAGAGTATATATTCTTTGATAATGTCTGTCTTCTTGAATTTCTACAATATGGTTTCTTAATGCATTTTATCATCAATTAGATATTTTCTATTAGAATCTTGGAGTTTGTTATTATATATTAAAAATTAACTAAAAATTGTGACCCTTAAAATGCATAGAAGGGAGACCTTGAAAAGGCATCTTCCTTACAACTCTACACCAGAGGGACTACAGGAGCTGGAGAGAGTAGCTCTTCGTTTTGAGGAAAAGATTTATGCTGAGGCAACAAGTCAGGTACAAGTAAATCCATCACATTATTTTCCCTTAACGTTGCATTTATGTAATTATCGATTACGTGGTCTGCTAAAATTAACTAAACAGTTTTGCTTTAGAATATGTTTGGTTCTTGGATTTCAGTGAGTAAATTGATGGTGGAAATATGAATGAAAAGAGAATGAAGTCCAATGGTCTATATTTGGTGCAAGAAAATTCGTGCTTTTCTATTTGGGTTAACTTTCCGTTTACTCGTTACAATCGGTGTACCAAACATAGGCTTAATAACAAAACATACGCTCTGTACATTTCTTTAGTATGTAACAACTTTTAAAGTTCTGGTTCTGGATTTTGTTGCAGTCGGATTACTTAAGAATGTTATATGTAAAAATGATGTCAATGGTGAACAAAAAGGATAGCAATAATTGGCAGCATCCCCTGGCCCAAATTCAGATTCCAGATCAATTTATGGGTGTTCACGCCCAAGTTCTGATTCCGGGTCAAGTTATGGGTCTTCATTCCCAAGTTCAGATTCCGGGTCAAGTTATGGGTGTTCAGGCCCAAGTTCAGATTCCAGGTCAAGTTATGGGTCTTCATTCCCAAGTTCAGATTCCGGGTCAAGTTATGGGTCTTCAAGCCCAAGTTCAGATTCCGGGTCAAGTTATGGGTGTTGAGGCAGCTCAAGGAATTGAAGCAGGCGACTGGAGGACTCATCTACGAGCCGATTCTAGACAGAGGATTGTCAACAAAATGTAAATATAAACTGTTACTTTATTTTATAATTCCGTATTATATATTATAAAGTCTAATTAATACTGGTTTGTATATAAAAGTGTATTCTTGAATATCAAGATTTTGTGCTTATTTAGTGAAAATGATTAACTAAAATTGTGACACTTCTCAATTTTATAGAGTGGGCTCTTTGAAAAGGCATCTTCCTATCTCTGGAGCAGAGGGACTACTGGAAATTCAAAAAATAGCTATTAGCTTTGAGGAAAAGACTTATACTGTGGCCAAAAGTCAGGTAAATGTATATCCATCGCATTATTTCAAAATCTAAACTTGCATTTATATTAAGTGTTAACCTTCTTTCTTTATAACTTGTTCTTGCAGTCCGAATATTTAAGAAAGATATCTTTGAAAATGCTAACACTGGAAACAAGACAGCAGAATCATATCGCAAGTTCTAGCCAAATTCCCCAAAATCCAGGTCTATTCATACTTATGCTCAAATTTTGTCTTTAAGAATTTCCACTTTAGAAATTGAGTTGTAGCATTTTATTCTGCTTGAATTCAATCTTCATAATGTTTGTTCATTCTCCATCCATCCATGCTCAAATTATCTTCTTCCGTATAATTTATGTTTATCCTAATATATAAAAACTACTTGAATCTTGAGCTTTCCCCATCTTCCAAAGGTCATTATAAATATTTTATAATTTCCGTAAATTGTGTTTGTGAAATACAGGTTCTCAAAGCATGCAGTCCCAGTTACAGACTGATGCTCCAGAAGTTATTGACATCGATTACTCGGACCAGGAAGAAAGTGAATCTGATGAAGAAAATACGAACTAGACTAATGCTGTAATTTCACTAGTCGGAAACTTAGTAGTCTATATGGTTAATTCGCATTGTGCCACTTAATTGCCTTATTCATGATGATTTTACACGTAAATAAATAATAATATTGGTGTGTTAAACAATGGAGCTTTATAGGTAACATTTAGGGGTGTCCCCAATTTTCAACAATTTTGACATATTATAATATCATTGATATGTTTCAGCCTAGTTTACTTTTTTGATGAATAATCACGAAAAAGACAACTAAAAAAAGGACAAACTTGGAGAGTTTCAATTATAATGAAGAAAACGGGTTTTTTGGCATTTTGCACCATGGAATTATAGGGTTTTGGCATTTTGCTCCAAAACTTAATAGTTTTGGCACTTTGCACCCTGGAAATAATTTATTTGACACTTTGCACCTAGTGTGTTTTAGTGAGAAAATTAATTGGTAAAAGGTTAGAATAGTTATTTTTAATTTTTTTTCACTTTGCATCTTAGCGATATAGATTTTGCACCCTTAAAATATAGAATGTTGGCAGTTGTACCCTAAAATCATAAAATATTAGCATTTTCACCCCGTTTTACATTTTTTAAAATATAGAATGTTGGCATTTGTACCCTAAAATCATAAAATATTAGCATTTTCACCCCGTTTTACATTTTTTTGGCACTCTGCACCCTAAAAATATAATTTGTATGATATTTTGAACCCTACTATATTTTTCTTAAGAAAATAAACACATGAATGTCGGCGACGTACAGATAAAATGGTCATTTCTATGCACAACAATCATAAACTTGTTATTCTAAATTTATTTTACTTTATAATAACTTATTATAACATTTTCTCTCAGTAAATTTAGATTAAAAAAAAGACATTGTCGTAATTTTATTTTCAAATATCCTCTAGATTATTCACTTTATATTTAAAATACACGTTTACTTATCTAACATATTATTATATTGCATGTTATTTATATAATTTAGATTATCATATCAAGTCGAGGTTGAAAATGCTAGAAATAATATTTTTTGGGTGCATAGTGCCAATATTCTATATTTCAGAGTGCAAAGTGTCAAAATCTATACTTTTAGGGTGCAAAGTGCCAAAAATATTCGAAAATAACTATTATACACTTCAAGCAATGGATTTTTCCTTCAAAACACACACTGGGGTGCAAAGTGCCAACTAAATTGTATTTTGAGGGTGCAAAATGCCAAAACTTTTAAGTTAGGATGCAAAGAGCCAAAACTCTATTCCAGAGTGCAAAGTGCCAAAAAGCCCTGAAGAAAACTATTCCTTAAAATCTAATTAAACAGAAACTCTTCATTATAAGAGTTCAAAGTTTTGATCTCATACTTTCGTAGTTATTTCATATTATTTCAAGAATTCTACTTATTCAATGCCACAAATTAAGAAGTAAAACTAGGACTGTTAATTGAGCCGGGCCTACCTGAAGCCCGATGGCTCGGCCCGATTAAATATGACCCGAATCCGAATAATTGTGAGCCGGGCCGATTTTGAGCCATTATATTAAACCCGATCAATTTATGAGCCGAGTTTGAGCCTAATAAGGCTCAGCCAGAATAAAGCCCGACCGAATACTACTGCTAATTATTTATATCAAAATTATTATGTACCAAATATCAAAATCAATTACATACAATTGTACAAGCCAAATGGAAAACATAAAGGAAAAAAAAAAGGGAAAAGATAAAAAAAAGTGATCAAGATTGGGAATTTGGAAGTCTTGGAACACTAAAACTCTACTTACCTGGAGTAAAAAAAAAACATCAATAATTCTATCTCTAGGAAGATGAATTTTTTTTATCTAATACAGTAATACAATTTAATATTGTTTAATGTTTAATATTATGAAGAACAAGTGTGAAATTTACATATTCATGTCTCATGTGTATTAAGTAAGAGTGGTTTATTCATATTAGTGCGTAATTATTTTATTTATGGAATAACATTTGCTAGTATTAATAAACCCGACATAAGCCCGATATAAACCCGAACCCGAAATGTTACATGAGCTGAGTTTGAGCCGAAACAATTAAAAAATTTATGAACCGAGCTTGAGCCTATAACTATGAAGCCCGATAGTATTTGAGTTTGAGCTATTTAAAGCTCGGCTCACGAGGCCGATTGACAGTCCTAAGTAAAACCCAGTAACTCTTTTACTAATTAAAAGGCCCAAATTACTTGCTTTGGTATAAACTTTAGAAGTACACAATTTACTAAAACATAAAATAAATATTTTGCAAATAAGTAGTTATACTTGTTGATACATAAAAGCTCTGCATTCGATCATGCTCTGAGATAATTACGAAATTCACCCATGATTTATGAATAAAGTTTCAACAAGCTAAGAGACCTAAATTAAACAAAATTGTACTATTAAAAAAAAATTATTAGAAAAAGTTGCATGTTTGACTGCAAGTGGAGATTATATCAGATTCGAGAAAGATATGATATCCAGCTGAATCAGAACAAAATTCTAAAAGTCTGAAAAATTTATATCCGAAGAAGATTTGAGATCCGAATCCGACTGAAAATAGTGAATGATGCCCGTAGTTCGAAAAAAAAAAAGAATTGTAAAATTAAGAAAAGAGAATTGTTAGCCTATTAATGTTAACTCTTAATTTGTAATTCATGATCTGAGCTAGATATATGTATGAATTGTATGTATATATGAAGAAAAGATTTGACAAAAAAATAAGAATTTTATTATCAAAGAATTGGAATGAAAAACTATATCTACAAAGTAGCAAAACAATCTTATATATTGGGAAAACCCAGCAAGGGTAAAAATGAAAAAACAAAATAGACTAAAAGCGGAAGAAAGGAAAACACGCTTTTGGAAAATCCCGCAATATGTTTAATTGAGGTTCCCAATTAAAAACGCTAATAAGTTCTTTATATACATAGAGGTTCTCCTCTCCTTCATTCAACAAAAGATATAAAAAGAAAACAAAGAAATGAGAAATTTGGGAATTTTTTTTCAACTAGCAGTTAAAAATGTTAGAAAACTTTTTCGATCTACTCGGTGCAGATCAATTAAGACTGTGGACAGTATTAGGTAGATGTCACCAATTTAATGTTCTCCTAGGATTTCCTCCGAGAAAGGAATTCCATTAGTGGAGTACCAAGTTATGCCATCTGCCGGCGTGTCGATCGACAACCTTCGAAATTGAGTTTTCAAAGGAATTTTAGCGAAGATAAGCAGCGAAAATATATATGCCACTATTGCGGGATGAATCCAAAAAATAGAAACAACTTTCGAGCTTTTAAAAAATCCAACGTTTTTAGAACTAGAATGGCACTGATGAAGCACTTGCAGGATCATAGGAGGAAATGCCCCAATATGTTTAAAAGAAATTTGAGTTAAGTGATCATGAAGGCGATCCCTGTGATAATATATTTTCCAATTACACCATGTTTGCAAAGCATGTAATGAAATCGCACAAAAATCATCTGATTTCGTATCCGACTACGAGTGATATGGAAGATGATATTACACTAAAAAAGTACTGTCCGTGCAAAAATGATGATGTGAGTTGGTGTCGTGAAAGGTTTTTAAATATCCCTCATTGGTGAAACATGTGAAGAGAAAACACCCCGACGATCTGATACAAAACCTTCACAAAGTGATATGGATGACTAGGAAGATGAAGAAAATGAAGAAGATAATGAATAATGCTCATAGTTCGGAAAAAAAATATAAAATGAAGAAAAGAGAATTGTTAGCCTATTATTGTTGAAATGAATAAAGTTTAATATATCATCCTCTTCATATTTAAATTCTTTTTGCTATATCTTGAAATGGCCATGTAAAGTTTTAATAAAAGTCTAAATATGAAATTCGATCATTTTTTTGAATTATATAGAAATAACTTTTGAAGACTAGTCATGTCAAATAATGACTCGAATCCTTATCTTGTATGGACTTTTATGAAAATAATCTTCTTTTTAGTTGGACACATCGGGAAAAAAAAAATAACGTGTACAGTTAATTATTGTTAATTGACATATATATAATGCTCAAGAGACAAATCAACTGGCCGATAAGACCTTAGCCAAGTAGTTAAGGATGAGCTTCATTATTAAGAGGTCATGAGTTTAACTCCTATGAATGTGTGTATTTTCTTTAGTTTCATACTAGCATTTATTTTGTTTAATACTAATAATTAGCTAGTTTACTTTGATATCATTGTAAAATTTCGACTTCGATATATTGTTTGATGTAATAATATATACACAATGCTTTTTGCGTAGCGGACAAAACAAACGTCGGTCATGATAGACTAAAGAGAAAATAAAAGAGATGATTGAGTTAAACTCACTAACATTTTGCGCAATGAACAACATCACTCATCAGAACAGATCTCAGGCCGTCGGCCTGAGTTCTCCGATCCCAGGCCACTTGCGGCCTGGGATCTTCTGTCCCAGGTCAACGCCGGCCTGGGATATTCGGTCCCAGGCCGGCGGTGGCCTGGGACAGAAGACCCAGGCCGTCGGTGGCGTGGGAATTGGGAGTAGGGGGGAGGGGGTGGGGAGGTTGGGTGGGGTGGGGTGGGGATTTTTTTTAATTATAATAATTTATTATTTAATATTTTAATAAATATTAAATAGTTTTTAATTATATAATTTATTATTTTAATAAATATTAAATAGATTAATTCTATTATATAAATATTATATTTAAAAAGAATATGTTTTCTTAATTTTGGTGATACTTATGTTAATGTATTATTTAATTTATTAATATTGTTTATAAATTAAATTAGTTATTTAAATAAAATAAATAAAATTTTCTAAATTGGTCAGCACGTGGTCTTATTCGAGTCAATTTGGAAATTTGGCAACAATGTGGACTAAAATCGTCACTAAATTTGGAGATGTGGGGCTTTTTTGATAACCTGAAATGTTATGGGGTAAAATTATCAGTCAACATAAGTAATGACATCAACTTTCAATTAGAATTAACTGCACGGCAATTTTTAACGGCTGTACCAAATGTGTCACAATTTGTTAAAGCTTTGTACCATATGTGTTGGACACATAAACCTCTGTACCAAAATTGCAATTTTCTCCTCCAAAAACGATGCCATCTGGATTGAGTCTCCCCCCAAATTCAGATTTAACGGCCACGGTGACAATTCCGTTATTAATTTGACGGATGTATTAAATGTGAAAAGTTGATTTGAGTTATGATATCAAATGTGTCGACATAAATAGTTGTGATATTAAATCCTTAAAATAGGTATAATTGTGGTAACAAAAGTGAAATTCTCTCGTTAAAACATTTGTTGGACATTGGGTTTTGCAAAAGAAACGAAAAGTTCATTTACAATTTCTCTTTACCCTCTTGTCAACTAGGTCCATACTAAAACGGAAAAAAAATAAAAAATCAAAGTGTTAATCTATGTAATCTTGATTATGAATGAATTCTAATGTGTAAATGGCACTGGCAGTATGATTGAAGAAGAAACAAAATTAAATTGTGAGTATATTGAATTCTTCTTTCTTTCCTGTTCTTTTCTTTTTTTTTTTTTTTTTGGAGCAATGAGTATATTGAATTGATCTGTCTACAAAGTGAGAAGCCAAGCTTCTTTAAATAGAGAATACAAAGGGTAGAATGGTAATAACACCCTAACTAACAAACTGAACCATAACCGGATAAATACAGTGAAAGCGTGAAAGCATAAAAATACAAACAGAATAGGGATGATCTATGCTGCCTCACACTTCATTACAATCCAATTAGATTTGGACTCATGTCCACATTACAACATAATAAATTCATGTACAATCCCACCTAACCATGTAAAACTACCACTTTATCCTTAATCTTTATTTTATAAAATTCCCAACATAACCTTTTATTAAATGAAAAATATAAAGAAAAAAAATATAAAAAATGAGACTACCCATCGCCCCTCCCACCATACTTGCCGTCTACTTATAACATTTTTGGTTTATAGTTTCAGTTTTTGAGTTTTGCAGAAATAAAAGAACTTTGAAAACGTGTGGGAATAATTTGTTGAGAAATAAGAAATGTGAGTTACTTAGAAGCATGTAGGCCATTATAGGTTTTGGATGTTTGAAAATTCGAAAATGAATTTAGGTCTGTTCATAATTTTGAATCCTTTCAAATTCATCGCAACATAAGGTTTCGTCGTTCCGTCGTTCTGGCCGTGACCAGAATAGCGTCGATCTACTGTCTTCGTTCTGGTCGCGGCAAGGACGGCGACGGAAAAGTGCCGCCTCCGTTCTGGTCGCGACCTGAACAGAGACGGCAATTTTCCGTCGCCGTCGCGGTTGTCGTCCTCGTTCTTGTCGGAATAGAAGTACAGGGAGGAGGAGGGTGATGGTGATGGTTGTATGGGTGGTGGTGGTATAGGTAGGGTTTAGAGAGAATTTGAGGAAGATGAAATGAGAAGGATATTTTGATCAATTGAGTATTTCAATAAAGGGTAACAATGTAAAATTATTATTTACAATGTATTATTTATTAATTTTTCGAGTGTAATACATAAAATATTGGGATGATATACAGTTGTATAACATGTACAAGTTTTATAGCACAAAGTGCAATCAATTAAGCTCAATTAGGGTGACTCTTTTATGAAGAGAGAGTCACAATAGAATGTCCCAACAGAATAATCAAAATAATTAACCTAACGTCTCTTATTTTTCCTCTTCTTCCTCTTCAATTTGTTTTCCAATTTCTGCGAATTTTCTTCTAAATTTGAGCTTCATTGATATCATGTTGATACCCCCCACAAACCCCCCACAAGATGGCGCGTATAGGTTATGAACGCCCTTCTTGGATAAAATTAGAGAGAATTGTGGTTTGGGAAGCGACTTAATGAATATATCAGCAAGTTGGGCGGGGAAGAAATTGGCAAAATCTTCCAATGATTTCTGGAAATGTGTTTGCGTACGAAGTGTAAATCTATCTCAGTGTGCTTCGTACGCTCATGGAAGATTGGATTATGAGCTAGATGTATTGCGGAGGCATTATCACAATCACAACTGGGGGTAAGTGAAGCTGCACTTTTAATTCATGTAATAAGTGTGCATGATAGCCAAAGTATTTCACTAGTAATTGATGCCATTGCACGATATTCAGTCTCAACAGATGAACGTGAAATCGTAGATTGTCTCTTAGCTCTCCAAGAAATTAAGGAATTTCCTATAAATGTGCAATAGCCTATGGTAGATCTTCTTGAATCATGACAGGATCCCTAATTTGAATCACAAAATCCTGTTAATGCTATATTAGATGCTTTAGAATAAAATAGGCCCTGCCCAGATGTTGATTTCAAATATCTTAATAGATGACGAGTTGCATTTAAATGAGCATTAATAGGTTTAGATAGAAATCGACTCAATTTATGTAAAATAAAAGAAATATCAGGCCTAGTAATGGTCAGATATATTAGTCTACCTATTAACCTTCTACAGGGAGATGGATCAGGCAGTAAATCATTTTCATTAAATCTTGCTACACATTATTATTATGCTAAATAAATTGTAAGCAAGAGGAGGAATTGTATCTTTATTCCAATTAAAATGTCTAGTTCTACTATTCCATTTCTAGGACATTGGAGAAAAAAGCACGTGAAAATCATTGAATTATGATCATCAAAAGATTAGTCAAAATGAATATCCCTTAAATTTTTATAAGTGTTACACTTTGGTCCTTAACTTTTGTAAGCATTTGCATTAATTATTATGATATTATAATGGTTTATTCGTTAAACAAGAGTATGCCTATCTTACCATAAAATGATTAAATGATTGGTCTTGAGGAAGACATTTATTCCTACACTATGTCGAACCTAGGTTCTAGGTTCATATCCTTGTTGAGAGAAGTTTCTATGCGATATATCTGATGCATTTCGAGAGAAATTAATTCGAATCTAATAAAAAACCTGCATATTATTGAAAAATCGAAAGAAATTAAGTCATTTTCTGAAACTACATAAAACTCCCCAATGTTAAATGTGACTTGCACAAACTCTTAATCTATAAATTTTACTGCATACCAAAATTAGTGATTGATGCCATGGATTAAAACTTCGGTTCAAATATATGTTTCGGTCAGTTAAATATTGGAAACTTTTCGAGACTATTCGGAAATGTTTCGGAAACACTAAGGAAAATTTGTTAAAAAAGTTACTATGTTTAGGAAAATAGCAGAGTTTAAGGCCAATAAATAGTTTCGGAATTACATCTTGTTTTCGTTTTGCCTGATTTAAAAACGGAAATTTTTCGATGTTTTCGATGAAAAAGATAGAAATTTTGATCCAGATGCTAATATGTGATTAGGTTACATTACATGTATAAACAACAATTTATAACTTGATGTTTCCAAATGTTAAGATTTAGAAAAAAATCTTAGAGGTAGCATTCTATTGATGTCAAGTGATGGACTGATTTCTTTTCCTTTTATGTGTTGGTGTTCTACTTGACTAAAACTCGACTTGTTAGATATCATGGAGCACCATGCCGAATTTTTCTATCATTTTCTTTAATTTCGTCCACTTTGCCCAATATGATTTAGGATTTAGGGTTTAGGCAACGATCTAACTACAATAGGGACATCCATTTTCGACTTCTCCTTTTGTATCTTGAAGAAAGTAGGCTTAATTACTAGGGCTAGGACAATAATAGCTATGCTATTGCACTACCGATTTAAGGCCAAACTTGAATACGGGAGGGATTCAATTAATCATGGGGGCCCCTTCTCACCTCCTACGAGTCCGACAGATGTAATCGCTGACTTGTTTATTTTTTTAGTCACATTCGTAGTAAAACACCTCTATGAAATGATCATATTGTGTGTATTTCGTGAGTAGTTTATATTTTGCACTTATTAATACATAATTTTGTCACTTAACACCCTCAAATTGCATATTATTTGACAAAACAATAAACAGTTTGCATCCCATAGATTGCATTTGAGTATATTAAGTATTATTCTATTTCATAGTATAAAGTACCAAAATAGGAGGGTCTTTCTAAAATAAAATTTTATAAAACAAAGGTGTACATGAGATTTATCAATTCAACCATTAAAAAAAGTCAACAATAAATCTAAACCATAATTTTTTTATCAAAATGTCCAATGATGATGTGGTATCGGACATTTAGAAAAAAATAAAAATATACTAAATTACATAATAATACCATAATTAACATGTTTAAAAATTTCTCACTAATCTCTAATTAATTTCATATTTCCCCCCAAAAACAAATATCTCTAGTAATAAAATTTTTACACGAATTGACATTTAAGACTATAGGTAGAAGATCATTTGAAATATTTTTAAGGAAAAATGCACCTTACACCCCCTCTCAAAAGTTACCTATTTTGAACTTTACCACCCAAAAGTATACAATAAGCACGTATAAAATCAGTTGCACTTTTTTCTTCAAAAAATTTAAAGTCAATTTCAATCACCGAAAAACACAAATATGCTTTTCACTTGTGTTTTTTTAAGGGTAAATTAGTTCCAACATCTATTTTTCGTTTAAATATTCCATTGACGCAAAATTTCCCTCTTTTTACAAATAAAATATTTTTTTACTTTATTTCATATTTTCGGTTCGCAGGACATGAGTCAAGTAAGAAGTGATGTGACTAATTTACCCTTTGAAAATTCATGTGAGGGGAACATGTACATTTTCTGTCAAACAAAAATTATATGAAATCATTTGAGGGAGTAAAGTGCAACTAATTTTATTTTTCAAGGGGTAAAGTATTAATTTTGTACATATGGGTGATTAAGTGCCAAAACATGTAACTGTGGGGGATAAGGCTTTGTCAATTTTTTGAAGCGGGACTCATAACTCATATAGAGGGTTTTTGTCAAATACAAGAAAAAAAAATGAGGGGGTATGTTATGAGAGTGGTAATTCCAGTTCTTAAAGTTACCAAAGATTATTGATAATCTTTTAAGGGGCCGTTTGGTAGGACTTAATAGCGGGTATTAGGTCATATTATATAAGTTAATATGTGCTAATACAATATTTGGTGGCATTGTTCTAATATCGGGTCAAATTGATTAAATCCTTACGACCCGGTATTAAGACTAGATTATAATCCACCAAGGCGTGGGTGGATTAATTAATCCAGGTATGGATTAGGTAAATATCACTAATAACCTCAAGTTTACATATTTCATTTTTAATATATTATTAAATATCATAAATTCTTCTCAAATATGTGAAAATGGAAAAATATTATACATAAATAAATTACAAATTAAAATCTATATTAATTTATAATTAACATGGAAGAATTCAATCAAATCTACCAAACATGTTTTTAATATGGCCTTCAATCTAGCTCCAATCTAATCCACCTTAATCCCATACACTCTACCAAACGGCCCCTAAGTAAATAGGGATATGTTTGCATTATTTGGTGGGTTAAAATTGTCATTTCGATTTGAAATGGGTTTTCTTTGTTAATGAAAAAAATATATGAGTTTTGTTTTACTAATAAAAATATCATTTTTTTAATAGTTAAGCAAAATACAAAGGATGTTTTTGAATTCGTTCATTAAAAGGGTAAATTTGTATTTAAGAAAATACATTATTTAATATTGAATTGTAGTGTCACCAACATTATTGCTATTTCACACTACAAGAAAACCGAGAAATTTCAACAGAAATTTCGAGAAAGAGACGGCGGTGATTTGGAGTGGAAGACTCGCGCCGATTTGGAAGAATTATAGGAGGAGAAGGAGAGAACTGAAGAAGAATTGATGAACAATTTTAGAGCTCGGCAGAGAGAATTGAAGAAGAAGGATAATATCAATTTTTGATCTGGGGAAGGAGAAGCATCGCGGGATAGATCTACTATAGTGAAATATTTCAACGGAAATTATTTTTTGTCGAATTTTTTTTTTTAAATTTGTTTATTAACATTTCGACGGAATTTAATATCCATCGAAATTTCTTTAAATTTTTTTTATTAACCTTTCGAATTTTCGACAGATTTTATTCCGTCGAAATATAACACCATAAAGGAAAAAAATAAATGAATAATAAAAAATAAAAAAATTTCGATGGAAAAAAAATTCTGTCGAAAATTTAATTAATTTTGACGGAATTGTCTCCATCGAAATTTGAAAATTCAACGGAAACTCATTTCCGTCGAAATTTTTATTTTTTTCGTTTTTATATCTTAATTTTTCAACGGATTTTTTCCGTACAGAAAAATTTTTCATCAAAAATTTAATTAAAATTTCAACTGATTTTTTGCCGTCGAAAATTTTCCATTGAAATTTCTCGATTTTCTTGTAGTGTCATGTGCTTCTCATACTTCAAAATCTTATTTTAGATAGACATACAAAACTATTTACATATATAAACTCCAATATTAGTGTCAACTATATTCGAATACATTCATACATCAATCATCAATTATGACATCATAATAATTTCATTAACAACCAAATTAAAAATATATATATATATATATATATATATATATATATATATATATATATATATACATATATATATCTTTTAATAACCTTTTGGGCCTCGGAGTATATTATTGTCCATCGTATATTGGGTTTTGCAGAAGAAAATTAAATTCGTAGTTAGAACATTTTAGGGTATTGGGTTTTGCAGAAGAAACAAATTCCTCTTTTGCCCTTTCGTCAACTAGGTCAATACTAAAATCAAAGTGTCGTAATATGACTCATCAATAACAATTCAAGAAATTTATGTTCATCATTCTCTTAACAATTTTTTTTTTGGATAGCAATGGAAGCCGGCGATTGGAGGACTCTGCTACAAGCCGATTCTAGACAGAGGATCATCTTCAATTTGTAAATATAAATTTTTATTTTATTTTATAATACTATATTTCACTTTATTTTTGGATTTTCTGTTCGATCACTTGTTTTTATTTGTGTCGTACGTGTTTACTTAGTCTATATCTGGATTGTGGGTTTAATCAATCCCACCTTTCTGGTTTGTCTTCAGTTCTTTTTTCGTTCTATAATTTCCGGAGTTTTATTGGATTTATTTTGCGTAGTTTTGGTAGTTTCAAAGTCTAATAACGGTTTTCGTATATAAAAATTTAATGAAAGGATGATTTGATCTAGAGTATATATTCTTTCATAATGCATGTCTTCTTGAATTTCTACAATATGGTTTCTTAATGCATTTGATCATCAATTAAATATTTCTATTAGAATCTTCGAGTTTGTTATTATATATTAAAAAATTAACTAAAAATTGTGACACTTAAAATGCATAGAATGGAGACGCTGAAAAGCCATCTTCCTTACAACTCTACACCAGAGGGACTACAGGAGCTGGAGAGAGTATTTCTTCATTTTGAGGAAAAGATTTATGCTGAGGCAACAAGTCAGGTACATGTGAATCCATGACATTATTTTCCTTAACGTTGCATTTATGCAATCATTGACGACTACGTTGCATTTATGTACAAGTAAATCCATCACATTATTTTCCCTTAACGTTGCATTTATGTAATTATAGATAATGTGGTCAGCTAAATTTAACTAAACAGTTTTGCTTTAGCATATGTTTGGTTCTTGGATTTCGGTGAGTAAAATGATGGTGGAACTACGAATGAAAAGAGAATGAAGTCCAATGTTCTATATTTGGTGCAAGAAAATTCGTGCTTTTCTAATTTGGGTTTACTTTCCATTTACTCGTTACAATCGGTGTACCAAATATAGGCTTAATAACAAAACATACGCTCTGTACATTTCTTTAGTATGTAACAACTTTCAAAGTTCTGGTTCTGGATTTTGTTGCAGTCGGATTACTTAAGAATGTTAAATGTTAAAATGATGTCAATGGTGAACAAAAAGGATAGCAATAATTGGCAGAATCCCCTGGCCCAAATTCAATTGGGTGTTCACTACCCACTTCCGATTCCGGGTCAAGTTGTGGATCTTCATTCCCTAGTTCAGATTCCGGGTCAGATTTTGGGTGTTCCGGCCCAAGTTCAGATTCCAGGTCAAGTTATGGGTCTTCATTCCCAAGTTCATATTCCGGGTCAAGTTATGGGTCCTCAAGCCCAAGTTCAGATTCCGGGTCAAGTTATGGGTGTTGAGGCGGCTCAAGGAATGGAAGCAGGCGACTGGAGGAATCATCTACGAGGCGCTAGACAGAATATTGTCAACAAAATGTAAATATAAATTGTTACTTTATTTTATAATTCCGTATTATATATTATAAAGTCTAATTAATACTGGTTTGTATAAAAAAGTGTATTCTTGAATATCAAGATTTTGTGTTTATTTAGTGAAAATGATTAACTAAAATTGTGACACTTCTTAATTTTATAGAGTGGACACTTTGACAAGGCATCTTCCTTCCTCTGAAGCAGAGAGACTACTGGAAATTCAAGACATAGCCATTAAGTTTGAGGAAAAGATTTATACTGCGGCCCAAAGTCAGGTAAATGTATATCCATCGCATTATTCCAAAATCTAAACTTGCATTTATGTTAAGTGTTAACCTTCTTTCTTTATAACTTTTTCTTGCAGTCCGAATATTTTAGAAAGATATCTTTGAAAATGCTAACACTGGAAACAAGACGGATGCAAGTTATGGCAAGTTTTAGCCAAAATCCCCAAAATCCCCAAAATCTAGGTAATGCTATTCATACTTATGCTCAAATTTTGTCTTTAAGAATTTCCACTTTAGAAACCGAGTTGTAGCTTTTTATTCTGCTTGAATTCAATCTACATAATGTTTGTTCATTCTCCATCCATTCATCTTCCTTCATTCTTTTAGTGATCCTAAACATAATTTTTTTTTATTTAACCTCAAATTTAAAACTCTTATGTTCTTCTGTCAAGTTGTAGAGAAACCATCATAAATTTAAAAAGTACCGTAACCTCTTTAATGAAATTATTTGATGACAATAATTGATTGTGTTTGCTTAATATTGTTGAATGTCAAGCTAGATAGTACATGGGATGGGGGGTTATTTATCATCATTTCCGAAATCTCTTCAATAATTTAATCTCAATTTCCCTTAATATATCAATTGGATTTGGACCTCTTATATTCTCCGAAAGCCTCAATTAACGGTTATCTTTTTCTCTCCTAATCTTTTTCCGTATAATTTATGTTTATCTTAATATATAAAAACTACTTGAATCTTGAGCTTTCCCCATCTTCCAAAGGTCATTATTTTATAATTTCCGTAAATTGTGTTTGTGAAATACAGATTCTCAAATCTTCCAGGCACAGTTACAGGCTCTACTCCGAGTTGATGCTCCACAAGTCATTGACATCGATAACTCGGACCAGGAAGAAAGTGAATCCGATGAAGAAAATATGAACTAGACTAATGATGTAATTTCACTAGTCGGAAACTTAGTAGTCTATATGGTTATTTCGCATTGTGTCACTTAATTGCCTTATGCATGATGATTTTACATGGAAATAAATAATAACATTGGTGTGTTAGACAGTGGAGCTTTATAGATCCCCAATTTTCAACAGTTTTGACATGGTCTTGGTTTACGTGTTCGTCTGGCCCAATCTGGTGCATCCTAATTCAACCCTTTTTTCTTTGACCTTTTTGTTGGATTGGATTGGATTGGATTGGGTTGTATTGTGTTGAATTGATATCAGCCCCATTTTTAGACCCTAGCTCTAAATACAAAAAGATGGTGTAGAACCTAGTTTCTGAACCATATTGCATTAATCATAAAAGATTGTAATATCGTTGATATGTTTCAGTTTAGTTTACTTTTCTGATGATTAATCACGAAAAAACAGCTAAAAAAAAGACAAACTTGGAGAGTTCCAATTATAATGAAGAAAACTATACCTCAAAATCTAATAAAGCAGAAACTCTTCATTATAAGGGTTAACAGTTCAAAGTTTTTATCTCATATTTTCGTCGTTATTAACTTATTATCATATATTATAATTCTAGAATTCTACTTATTCAATGCCACAAGTAAAAGCCAGTAACTCTTATACTAATTAAATACGGGTGAAGGAAAAAAATTAGAAGTATTTTTACATATGGTTCGACATTACTATTAATTTGTTTCAAATAAGTGATGACAATTGCTACCTTGAGAGAAATAGCAATCAAAATAGGTAGGGCTATTTTGTCAAAAAAATAAAATAGGACTTTTTATAATCGATGTTGATTTATCAAATATAACACTACTATTAGTCTTAAGTCGTGAAAATAAATACTTGGCCTTCAAAAAAAATTACTTTTAATATTATTTTCTATGTCATGAATGTGACATGATATTTTATTATTGTCTAAAACATAACACGGTTGAAGATATGTATAACACATTTTACCCTCTTCTTGAATAATTCAGTTAAAAATTGTTGATCAACTAATTTCTCAAAATGATATTTTGAGTGTTTGCTGCTCATATTGAACCTATTTTTTTTTAATAACTTTTGTCAAATTTGAAGGAGAAAAGGTCTTTTATCTTTTCCTTTGTGTTTTATTTTCTACCTTTTTTTTGGCACTTTTATTGAATAACTTTTATATATAAAATGAAATCTGAGTTCCAAGAATCTACATCACCAACCACGCAATTCCTACGCGTGAAGATCCAAAAACTGAAATTAAATCACTAAAATCCCAAACAGTGAAATCGTACCAAAATTAAATCACTTTTACTTGCTTTGGTATAATCTTTACAAAGTACACAATGTACTAAATAATAAAATAAATATTTTGCAAATAAGTAGTTATACTTGTTATTTCATAAAAGCTCTGCATTCGATTACACTATGAGATAAATACAAAATCCACCCAGAAAATTAAAGAACATCAACTAGGCACACATAATAGAAAGCAATAAAAAAAGAACAAACATAGTATTTAGGACTAACTAAACCTCATTAGTACTAATTTGTAGCATTTCCATGAGAGTAATAAAAGAATATAATATCCAATAAGCAAGCCACTGTTCATCATCTGTTTTTGAAGAAGGCGAGGCCTTAGCAACAAGATGCAAGAAATACTCTGATTTCAAAATGGGAGGCTTAGCAAATTTGTAGGATTTTTCAACTTCGGGTGCAGTTCGTCAACAACTGGAATTGCACCTCCTGCAAGAAATCCTCGAAATGCAAGGCATCTTAACCCACCCCGTACAAGATCATCCCCCGGCACCCTTCTATCTAATGCGAGACACTCCATTTTATCTGCTGCTTCGTCCGATCAGGAGCAACAAGATCAAGAAGTCCTGATCGGACGAAGCAACAGATGAAACAGAGTGTCTCGCATTAGATAGTAGGGTGCCGGGGGATGATCTTGTACGAGGTGGGTTAAGATGCCTTGCATTTCGAGGATTTCTTGCAGGAGGTGCAATTCCAGTTGTTGACGAACTGCACCCGAAGTTGAAAAATCCTACTAATTTGCTAAGAAGGTTTTTTTTCCTCCCATTTTGAAATCAGAGTAGCTCTTTGCAATAGAGAGTAATCAGAATAATTCTTTGAAAGAGAGAGTGATAGTGGGGATAGGGGGGAATGTGAACATAAGGTCCTCTTTTTATAGTTAGGCAAACTGACAAATCACAAGAATCCCCTCGGTTATTAGGTATTTGAAAATTTTAGTCAAGTTTATCACCTCTTATAATTAACCCTCTATGCCATTATTAGTGACTTTCAGGGGAATATTCCATGAATTTCCAACTTCACCCTTAGGGAGTTCTAAAATTTTTTTCGGTATTATCAAAAGTTATAGGGAGGTTTTTGTCATTTTTTAAGTCAGTAAGGGGTTATTGTCAAATTTTAAAGTTACAAGTGGTCACTAATAAATTTTTATGCTAAGAGGGGTATTATGTGATACTTGAATGATAAAAGAGAAAGAAATTTGATGTGATGGAGGAAGAAAAAAAACTGGGAGGGAGAGAATGAGTTTGGGACAGAAAAGAAAAGAGGTGGACAGGAAACAATAATGAGATCGTGAGGAGAATTTGATTACCAGAAGCGAAGATGAATGAATCAGGAAGGAAGAATGAAGACAGAACAATGGCAGACTTGATTTTGCTGGAGAAGATGATGAACAAGAGTGCAGCGGAGGTGTGTATGTATATATTGTACAGAGAATGAAAATTGTAGAAGAGGAACTCTTGATCTTTGGAAGTAAAATCAGATTGTATATTAATGTGTAAAAGTTACAAAGAAGAATCCCCTTTATATAGAATAATGACTTAGGGGCAAAAATGTAAAAATAAATAACTGGAATGGACCGGATATAACTAATTTAACTAACAGAACCCGAACCGGTTTAAACAAACAAATAATGTAAATAAACATATGAACCTTAATTAGAAATCAATTTAGGGGAAATTCAATTCGTCTCTTTCGTCTTCAATTCATCTCTGATTTTAACTCTTTCTTTGTCTTGTAATAAGGGGTGTTTTTACATCATTTGGATTTTGGAGGGACTATAATCGTCATTTGATTTGAGAGAAGTGTTTTGCTAATAAGAAATAAGTACAGGAGAGGTTTTGAGCAAAAGTTCTTTTCTAATTAAACAAAGTATAACATATGTTTTCGTATTTAGTTCATTTTTTTCTGAAAAACTCAATTAGACTTTTGAGTTCATATCGTCCAGAGTTGAATTATGTTTTTAAGCAAATTGTTATATTTCATTTCTTCAAGGGAACAAAAAAGGAAAAATATATTGAAGTTAGAATTTTTCTATGTTGAAGAATGCACAGTGAGCTATGAATAAAGTTTGAATATGTAACCTAAATTAAATTAAATTGTTATATTAAGAAACTTTTTCTAGAAAAAGTTACATGTTTGAATTTTGTAAATGAAGATTATATCATATTCGAGAAAGATATCCAACTAAATTCTAATAAAATTCGATAGATTAAAAAACATAGATCCTAGCATGATCTGAGATCCCAATCAGACCGTGAAAGCCCTGCTAATGGCTATAATATCATGTCTTGTGCAATGCATTCTTATATTGCATAAGTTTACTATTATCAAAATGCCATGTTTTAACATAAAATCATAATAATACAATATTGAAAACGAACTCTACCTCTAACTAGAAGCATACTCTATTTTTAGTTATAAAAAATAAATTTAGCAAATTCAATGAAAAATATTAAAATATGGGACTAAATTTAACGAGGTGATCCAATAGATGATTGAACTAGTACAAAATACTAGTTTTCATAATGTGCCGAACTAAAGTTCGATTTTATATGGACAGGATATAAGTTTAAGACATGAATATCCCTAAAAATTAAGAAAACATATACTAAATTAATACGTGACAATCCCATAGAAAATTCAACACCGATAAGAGATTCGGTCAAAATATTAAAGTAAAACATTCGACTAACAGATATAGGTTAAAATGAAAACACAAAACCAACAGTTAATGTTTGCCGAATTCAAGTTTTGCCTTCTCTAATTGAGCAGGAGAGTTGTACATCTTGATTGCTTTTGAAATCTTAAAGGAGCATGTTACTCAAATATCTTAATACTCATGAATTTTCCTTTGGTTAGTAAATGATTGTTTTTAAATATTATTATTGAACCATTTGAATTGGTTCACTAATCAAATTGAGCCAACTCAACTCTAGAAACAAGAAGTCCAAATGAACTCTAGTTTAAAAGTAGGGTAAATTACAACTATTCTCCTTAATTAATAAATTAATTAATTATAAGAATTTTTCTCACATATTTGATATTTGAAAAATCCAGTCATATTTATCACCGCTTACAATAAACCCGACCCCTACACCATTATTAGTGACTTTTAAGTTAATATTCCAGGAATTTCAATTTTATCCTTAGGGATTTATTGTAAAATTTATAAATATGACATGAAATAGTATGGACAAAAATACCCTCAGGGTTGATTATAATATTTTTATTTAAGAGGGGGGCGAATATAATATTTTTAAAATTTTCATTGATTTAAATCGTTCATAGTCGATTGAACTCGTTATTTCAACTAATTTCATCAATTCAAATCGTTTTAACCCGACATTTCAAGTTTTTTTAACTAAGTTCATTTAAAGCATTTTCGATCGATTTAACTTAGTTTTAACCATATTTCATCAATTTAAATCGATTTTTAACAACTTTCATTGATTTAAACCGTTTTGATCAATTTAATCAAATTTTCTTCGATTTGAGCGGGATTTTTTTTTTATAAATTTAAATAACAATTTCACCGATTTAATCTATTCTATTTTTTCACTAATTTCATCGATTGGAAACGTTTTAACCGATTTTACAATATTTCACAAATTTTCGTCCATAAATTTTTTTTTATTCAATTCCAACCCGTTTCATTGATTTAAATCATTTTTGATAGATTTTATTTTTAGATAGCCCATGAGAGAAGTAGGCGATTGTAATTGGTCATGCGTTTCATTGATTTTCTTACCTGTATTGCACAAAATTGTGCCAACATAGGAATATGGTATATCACATCCAATTAACAAATTTGTACCGAATAATTTTACAAAAAGAAACAAAACTTACAGAGATGGAACCGAATATGTATAATGATTTCACGGACAACAGCATAAGACAATAAAGGATGTAGTGTTGTCATTCAGTATCCAAACTTTTGGAGGTGAATTGGGGCTTAATTCCTCTTTGTATCCTCAAATTAGATTATTTTTGCACTTTGCATTCTTACAAATTAATTATCCAACTCCGAGAAAGGACAAGTTTGGTATGAAAAAAATTCCTATAATTTTTTCACTTGTTACTTTTTCTATCAATTGATTGTTGAATGACCCTAAAAAATATTTTGCTCGAATTCTATACGTCTCCATCAAAATAAAGAAAAGTGTTTATTTTTTGGGATCAGTCTATCGAATAGTTTATATTCGATATTTTCCCTTGATTTACATTTTTTCTGAATGTTTCTAAAAAAAATCGGAATTTTTTCTATATTTGATCATGCAAAATATACCATGTAAACTAAATTTTAATTAGTGGTATCAATATAGTGAGAAGATTGTAGTGTAGGTTTGAGAACTTTTGTATGATTCTAAGTTTCCTATATGTCATTTCGGATGTGAAGAACAATGTGACTTTTAGACCAAAACTTGAATTGTTTTTTATCTTTAATCGAGAGAAATGTTTCCATGCTCGTTCAATATAAAGGAGGTAAAAGATGATGTGATCAATAAAAATAAAGGGTAACATCATAAATAGCAAACATGCTCTTCCTGGCAGCTAGAAAAGTTGTTGAAGACAATGGATGTAAAGTAAAGACATTAAGATATTTTAAGGATGTAAAGTGTGATAATTATTTTTTGAAGGTGCAAAATACAAATATAGGCTAATTTGGAGCCTTGGAGGTGTAAAAGTTAAATTAAGCCGTGAATTGGTCATGCCGGTGCTTATACTTATTTGTTATTTCTAGCAAGAAATCCAAATTTTAACCCTTTCGGAGGAGATCTACTTCCCTATCTTGCATAGAATTGTGCCAACATACAAAAATATGAATTATGAATTTAAGGACAACTTTTCTAAGAGAAAATAAAAAGGAATTTACGGATAACCGAATAAAACAATAAATTATCCAAACGTTTTGTCATTTTTTTTTTTTTTTTTATAGTTATGTTTTGTCATATCTTGATGACTAGATTGAAACGTTTCGTCTCATAGTTCGTCTCAAATGCTAGAACTCTGGCCAATTGTGTTAGTGTTTGCTGTAAATTTTGCATCGGACAATACATGGCATCAAGGAACTGTTTGCGTATAAATTTTGCGTCGAGGAACACCTCGACGACGTCGAGCAACCATTGGCATCAAGAAGTGCCAAAATATTGTTTACAATAAAACTGACATCAAAGGGTGTTTGGCATCGAGGGATTGACATCGAGGTATGCTTGGCATCAAGGTGTGCCAAAATATTGTTTGCTGTAACCCTGTCAGTGAATCCCTCGACGAGCCAATAGTTCGACGTGAAATACCTCGATATGGTATAAAATAAATGCGGGCGTGCCAATGTTTGTGCGTGCAAACATAACGATTTGACAATAGACATGTTGATATCGGTAAATTGATAATGTAAGTGTCCTGATAAAGACATGTTGATATCAAAATAAGTTGTCCTGATAAGGCTGACTTCTAAACGATTGTGACAGAGTAGGCAAACACTACCCCTAGTTCTTTTCTATGCCTGCCTGGCCGCAGGACTTAAACAATTTATGAAAATCTCTCTTTGAGTGCCAAAAACTTTTGACCAATCGATGGCCTGCTTAACATATCAGCGGATTTGAAAATCAGCAAATGCCTTGACAATCAATCAATTTAAATAAACACCTTGACAGAAAACATAATCTTGACAAGAAACAGCATATCAATGGAAATCAATTGACGTAAAGTATATTTATGTAAAAAGTCAAGACGTACGAGCCAAACGACTTCCATTAATAAGAAAAGAATATTGGCAAGTTCCCCGATGTACAAACATTACAAAAATATACAAAACGATGAGTCTCCTGTTTCGGCATAATCTGCCAGATGAGTTGATAAATCTTTTTAAGTTCTGAAAATTGACTCCTTGATCGGCAGGTAAACCCGCCGATGAGCTGATAATGCATGATAAACGACTTGTTGACAGAAAGTAACATTGACGACGGGAGACCCACCGTCAATGGTTCGCCCAACCTTGATGGGTGGCCATCAATCGGGCTCCTGATCAGCGGGTGGCCACTGACCAAGGCATCGACGGAGCAGATGGCTACTCAGCCGATAGCCGTCAAGCAGATGGCTACTTGACGACGAGCTCATCAGGCAGATGGCTACGTGATGAGTTTGTCACATAAATACGTGGGCACTTACATGACAGTTAGCAGCGAGCTACTTGCTGATATGAGTGGTTTCGCTCGAGTCAGTGTCAGCTGACGGCGGAAGACGGCGGCGGCGGCGGCGGCTAACTTTGAGCGGCAGCGGCGGCAAGACTTCAGGCTGTCAGGGATCACTGGTGGCTGAGGAGGGACAGACTGATATCGAGGAGTTGGCAGGCTGATAACTCGACAGAAAACAGATTGTTATCTGCTTGCTATCAAGGTTTCGCTCGAGACAGCGTCAGCTGACGGCGGAAGACGGCGGCGGCGGCGGCGGCGGCTGACTGTGAGCGGCGGCTGCGGCGGCGGCAAGACTTCAGGCTGTCAGGGATCGCTGGTGGCTGAGGAGGGACAGTTGATATCAAGGGATTGACAATTGTTTGCTGAAAAAGAAGCAGCAAGGTGCTGGACTTCCGGTGAGGCGTTGAGCCAATCAGTGTAGACTGAAAAGTTGTTGATTGAGTTGTGTGTGTGTCTCTTGCGCGACTGACAGTATCAAGGTATTTATAGCTGCTAGATCTGTAGAGCTGATGGCCAGAAACTGATGCCTTGACAGCCACTTTCCCACTTTCTCCACTACTTGAAAATCTTTCCACTACTTCCACTATCTTGATGGTAGTTTTCTTGCTCTTTTTGCTGGAAGTTAGCGTTAATGGTGTTTAAGGGAGAAGAAACGTGTCTTTTGTTTCAATTTGAATTCCAATCTGACATGGTAACTAACTATGAGAAGATTAAGGAATTTGTTATGCCATTTAAATTAGCATTTATCCTCCTCTCATAATTAAATCAAATTAATTAAAATACACTAGTGGGTCGACCCATTTGGTTATGGCCGATCTGGGTTGGGCCGCGGTTGGCTTGGGTCGGTCGGACCATGCTTGGCCATGGGTCGCGCCATTTTGGTTCGATTTTGTTAATTGCCCAATTAATCAACTAATGGCCTTATTATTTGAATGGGCCAATTAATTAGCCTTGGTCCAATTAATTAATCATCTTAATTAATTAATTAATCCAAGATCTTCTATTGAGTTTATTGGGCTTAATTGTACTTAAGCATAATATGGCCCAAATTGTTAATTAATTAAACTTGGCCTATAAATTAATTAACTTTATCAATTAATTAATTTATATTTGGCCTAAATATTAACTAATTGCGAAAACTGGGTCGAATTTTGAAATTGGGTTCGTGACCAATTCATTGGCTCGATTGGGTCCATTTTCGGTCCAACTTGGGTCCGATCTGGTTCGAACTGTTTGGAGTAACTTAGTTCGGCTTTATTGCCATTTTTTGGCCAATCATCGAGCCGTTGTTCCTCGATTAATCGAGGGTGATTTTTTGGGTACAAACAATGCCCCCCGTAAGTCGTATCTGATAGATTTTATCTGGAAATAAAATTTTATCGGATAGACTTAGTTTTTAAAAATTCCCCTTTGTTACTCCTCGATTGGCATTTAATTTTATCATGCTTTGATAATTAACATTGGCCATTTTAGCCAATTAAATTATATCAGCATTTTTGGGATTTTGGAATTTTTCCCAATCTGTTAATTCCTTTTGCCAAATGTCAACTCCCCAACTCATTCCCAACTCCCGGGTAAATTCAAATGAAGCCTGGCACTTTTATGGCTTCTAAATTAATTAGAAGTCTATTCTACACACACTTCCCCACATATCTACCTTATTCCTTTTCAAATAGAACTCTTACACTTCTCCTGGGCCCCACATCACCCTTTCCTACTCACATTCTCCCTCTTTTCTCCCTCACATGTTCGACTTCTTCTCTCCCAACTCCATAGCCGATTTCTCTTCTTCAAAATTGAGTTCCTTACTTCGATTTTCTTCCTCCAATATTGCTAAAATCGAATTCTCCATCTCCCAAGGAACCCAAAACCGTGAATTTTTCCCCCAATAATCCTAAAATCCGAAAAACCCATCTCCACATCCACCATAGCCAAAAAGCTTTGAAGCTTTGAAGTTGGGTTCTCCATTTCGGTTTTCTTGCTACGATTGGCTTCTCCTTCACCCACAAAACACAAAAACCAAACTCAAAGCCCAAAAACTCACCAAAACCGAAAAACCCATTCCCTACAATTCCCCATAGCCGAAAATCGAAGGTTTTGATTTTATAGCACAAAATGGCAGGAGCGAATATCAGTCGCAAGGATGTACACATCAACACCCAATCCCTCGAAGATATTTCGTATGGCACCACCATTGGCCCCTATCACACCGCTGCCGATTTACCTCCACCAAACGAGCACCCTCTCATATGCTCGAAAGAATCTCTCTCTTTCGCTACAGGGATTAAGGAGTTTTCATCCACTACGCGCGGGTGGCCTTGGGCAGGCTCCGTGACCCACTCTGAATGGCTCGTGTGGTGTGCTCGAGTCGAAAAAACTTTTGGTTCGGTATGGCGGGGCGGTGGCATATATAACGCCATCCAATTTTGCAAGACAGGGCTTGTTCTCAACCTTCCCCTGCTCCGGGCAGCCGTTCAATTCTGGTGCAAAGAAGATAACACCTTCCACTTCGCTCACGGCCCGATGACGCCCACGCTGCTCGATATTATGGCTATCACTGGACTCAGTCCCGCGGGACGTTATGTGGATCCCTCGCCATCTGCGACTGATGAAGCGTATCACTTTCCGTCAGCTTCGGGTACTGGGGATAGTGCTGTATCATACGGACCGGTGATCGGTCGATACAAAGACCTCCCTGATTCCGTCGAGGTATCGCACATTGAGCACGTACACTTTTTGGCTTTGTGGATGTCAAGGTACCTTTTTTGCAATTCTGCTCTATCTGTGACGAAAGAATACAATGCTATTGCTTTACTTATTGCGGACGGTGCGCGTGTGGCACTGGGGCCTGTGGTATTTTCTTCCTTTTGTACTGGTATTGAGGGGTTTTTGGCCTCCGGTTGTACATCTTTGCAGGGGCCCATTTGGCTTTTACAGATTTGGTTACTGGCTTATTTTCCGTCATTTCGTGTTTTTGAAGGGAGTCCCATTGGGGACGAGATTTATGCGTCCTATGTAGCTCGGCAGAGGGTGCCCCCTTGTAATTTTTACTACTTTTTCAGCATGCTTTATGACAGGGTGAAAGGTCCCGAGCCGGACTTTTCGGTTTTTTATCCGTCGGTACTCTCTAGGTATAGCCCTTTGATGTCCGCTGAGGATTACCGGGACTATCAGCGGTTATGGGCGAGCTTCTTGACGTCTAGGGATATCCCGTCGGGGCTAAAAGTGACGGCTGCTAAGACCCCGACAAAAAGGAAACCAATGAAGTGTTCGGCTCGTTTCTATTCCGCTCACTACGTAGCTCGACAATTCGGCTTAGTTCAGATGATTCCTCGTTACGGCGTGTCTCTCGCCGAGAGGAACGAAAAATTAATGGAGTTGGAAGATATGGATAGCTTTGACGAGCTTCGGAGATGCTGGCGGGCAGCCCGTGATGGATTTGTTTTTCGGCCCTTTACTCCTAACCCCATTGGTTCGCCAGAGTTTTTTGACTGGTGGGGTGGCTACCTCGCGTTGACCCGTCGGGAGACGTACCACGCTGCAGCAGCTAAGTTTGCGGTGCCCAATCATCCTGAAGTTATCTCTACCGACGGGCCCTTTCTGGAGCAATCAGCTGCTGCTACCAAGAAAGCGTCGAAGAAAGGTGCGTTTTATATAGTTTCTCGCTTCGAACGATTCTATGATGTTGTTTGGGACCCTGTTAATAGAGATAAAGTGTATGAGCTTGCTGCGGCTAATTTCGAGTCTTTGAAGAACATTAGGATGGGTAAAGCCATGTTAGAACATTCTAAGTTAGCCAAAAAGCGGGGGGGCCCCGGTGAAGTCCCTCCTTGGCACACTTTTTATAAACCTTTTGGCTTGTCCCTCCTGTTGCTCCCTGATTTCGTTGAGTCATCGGGGTATGTGGTTTCCCCCGTCGAGCCTTGCACAAATATTGAATCACGGCCTCGTAGTCATCAAGGTACCTCCCAAGTTACTTTTACGGGGTATCGAGCTGATGACCCTCAGGCCATGTCGAAGATTTATATTTTGTGTGATTATAAAGACGGGGGTACCACTGCCATCGGGCGATCAGGTAGCCTTCCTGTTTTTTGTTTCCTTGACTATAGTCATGCCTTGACGTGTTTGTTTCTTGGCAGGAAAGAAGTCGTCGGCCCCTCCTGTTGATAAGAAGAAGGCCGTCAAAGAACCAATCATCCCCATGGCTATCCCCCTACAGATTATCAGTCCATCGGGGCCATCACCCGTCGTTTCTCAATCACTGCAGGCGTCTGAGGGCCAGTCCTCTGTCGACAAGGTAACCGATCCTCCTGTCGTGTATATCCGACGCTCTCGTCGGCTCTTCTATCAGCGAGGTGGCACGAGTGCCATAGTCGTGAGCAGTTCCGACGAGGAGGTAGTCTTTACTTGACTTATTTCATTATGTTTTTGGACTTATTGTGATCCCTCGTTTTCTGTCAGGAGGTGAGTTCGAGGGGTAAACGTCGAGTCGCCAAGAATGATCCCCTGCCCAAAAAGAAGGTTCGAAGGATTGCGGACAGCTCGACGGACAGCGACGATGAAGTCGAGGAGATTGAAAAGGTGGACCTTCCCCCTCGTCCGCCTTCTCCGATCGAGGCTGAGGAAATTCCTACTGACAGTGCTGTCATCGAGGGCTTGAAAGATTTAGCTGCCCCTCGTCCAACCGAGGCCTCTACTCATCAGAACGATCCTGTCAAGGAGTCCCCTGTTTTGGCTCCCCCTGCTGTTCAAGAGGTTGGGTCTGTCCCTTAGCCATTTTCGTTTTCCTTGTTTCGCTTTGCTGACCCTGTTCCTTTTTTGTCTTGCAGGATCAACCCATAGACGTCTCCCAGCGGCTTGCTCAGGCGTTGGCTCGATTTGCGAGCGTCCGGGCTCTGTCGGCGAGTTCATCTTCTCACTCCCCTTCGACAATGTCTGAGCAATCGAGCCATGCAATCTTTACCCCTTACGAGATTGCTCACTTCAGGGAGCTGTTATCGAACTGCCGAAACCAACCCTTGGACGTCCTGATGATAAACATGGGACCGTCCCTTGATGAGCTGATGCGCAAGCTGTCCTCTGCGACTCTTCCGAGCGACAAGGTGTCTTTCTACTCCGAGTACGCAGAAAAGTTTGGCCAACTGAGGAGTAAGTTTAAGGCCAATGATCGAGCTATCAAGGCGGAGGCCTCGTTTTCATCCCCTGCCAACAACCTTTTGGCCAAGTTCGATGCTCTATATACTCGCGGCTCTACACTTAGCGACTCACTGAAGAATCTCAAGGACTCAGAGGCCGATGTGGTTGCTGCCATTGCTAAGCTGCAGGAGGAATTAGGCGCGATTCGGAGCAAGATACAGATTGCCTCGACAGAGGCAGAATCAATTACTGATCAACTGTCTGACACCAATGACTTGCTCGTCGCGGCAAGGGCTGAAGAGGATCGGGTGACGACCCAAGCAGCAGCAGCTAGAGTTGATCAAGCCAAGATAGAGACGGATCTCAAGGGTTTCCTGGATCGATTCAGTCAAGACTTTCTCACTTAGTTTCCTGGCCTGCGAGCCATTTATGTTTGGCGCATGTGCCTTGATATTTGACTTTCTAGACTTGGTTTACTTTTAGTTTGTTTATGCCATGGCCCGACGGCCACGGACTGATTTTCATGCTTATGTAATGGCTCGACAGCCATCGACTGATTTCCCTTTTTCCTTGTTAAAATTTGTTTTGGCCTTATATTATGTTTTCCGCTGAACCCCAAAAGTCAAAAACAAATCCAATACCGAACCTCCAAAAACTATCAATCTGACCCCTTGACGAAACAATTTTTGCAAACAGAAAACGCCGCTTTTTGTCAACAACACTTAGCTAAAATTGTATCAACTCACAAAAGATTTTAATCAAAATGCCTTGATGTAAAAAAATTCGCAAATCGGGGAATAAAATTTAAATTAAAATGGAAGTATTTGTAACAACGGAAGTAAAGGCAACTACTAAAAAACACTTTTAAAAATCCTACCTTAAACAAACGAAAAGGGATATAAAACTTGACTGAAAAAATAAATCCTACTTATATTTACAGAGGGATCGGCGCGTTGAAGTACTCTTGACGCCGTTTGATTTCCAGCTCCAAAGCTCGCTGATGTTCTAGACACATCGACTCCCAAAGGGTGGGCCTGAACTTTTTCAAGTATCTTCCATTGATGGGGTCCCGGCAGAGGTTCCCATCTGGCTTTTTCAAAATGTAGCCCCCACCTCGGGTTATCGAGTAGACTTCATATGGTCCTTGCCACGTCGCGCTCCATTTACCATACTTTTTCTCGCGCTGATGAAGTGGCAAAACAGTCCTCCAGACCATGTCCCCGACGTCAAAGTGTTTCCTGCGTATCTTTTTATCGTAGCATCGGGCGACCAGCCCCTTCTGTGCCTCGATTTTATCTAACGCGGCAACTCTGACCTCGTCGAGCTCATCAAGCTGTTGGAGCATACTTTCAGTATATTTTTCGGGCGACAGCTCGTTTTGCTGCATCACCCGAAGTGATCGGACGTTGATTTCCATCGGTAGAACGGCATCCTGTCCATAAGTTAGTTTATACGGAGTGGTGCCAGTGCTTGTCCGTTTGCTGGTCCGATAAGCCCATAATGCCTCTGACAGCGTCAAGTGCCAAACTCTTGGGTTTTCCTCAATCATTTTCGAGATAATGTCCTTAATGACTCGATTAGAAGCTTCCGCTTGGCCATTCCCTTGTGCATAATACGGTGTCGAATGGACCAACTCAAAACCCATTGATCTGGCAAATTCCTTGATCTCTTGACCGACGAACATCAGTCCCCTATCAGTGACAATGGTCTGTGGCAGGCCAAACCTGTGAATGATCAAGTCCTTGATGAATTTCATCACTTCGGCCTGATTGGCCTGTTTGAGCGGCTTGGCCTCTACCCACTTAGTAAAGTAATCCGTGGCCACAATGATGTACCGATGATGCTTGGAAGACGAGGGATGGATCTCCCCGATGATATCGATGGCCCAGCATCTGAAAGGCCATGGCTTGATTATCATGTTCATCTCCTCGATGGGCATCCTCTGGACCACCCCAAACCGTTGGCACTTCTCACAACCCTTTGCCAACCGTACACAATCTCCGACCATTTTTGGCCAATAATAACCATATCGGCGCAGCAGCCATGCTAACTTGTGGCCGTTTTGATGGGCCCCACAAATTCCTTCATGAGCTTCCATCATAATTCTCATGGCCTCCCGTTGATCGACGCATAACAGGAGCACGCCGTCATGGCCTTTTCTATACAACTGATCTCCCATCAAGACATAGTTGACTGCCCTGAGTCTCGTCTGTCGAGAGGTTCGGTCCGACGGATCAGCCAGATATTTTCTGATCGGCTCTCTCCAGTCATCAGGGTCCTGAAACACACTCAAAACAGTCAGGATATTGTCTCGATACATAAACGACGGACAGTGTCGTCTCCTGACGACGTAGTGAGACTCCTCGACGTCATCAGGGAGATCGATACCAGTCGCCAAGTGGGCCAAACTGTTGGCCTCGCTGTTATTTTCTCTTGTTACATGATAACATGTAACATCAACAAACTCCGACAACAAAGACATCGCAGTTAAATAGTATTTATCAAGTGTTGGGTTTCGGCATTTATAAGTACCTTGTATCTGCCTGATAACCAACTGCGAGTCCCCGACGATGACGACAGACTTACTGTCGAGCTCCCTGAGCATTTCTAGTCCGATTATCAAGGCTTCGTATTCGGCCTGATTGTTAGTACACTCAAAGTCAAATTGAATTGATAGCTTAGTTTTTACATCTGATGGAGAAACCAAAACGATACCTGCTCCGCAGAGTCTGTCGGTTCTAGACCCATCGAAGGCCAAAGTCCATGGCCTGATCTCTACTGTCATTGAGTCCAGCTCTTTAAGAACGGCTTGATCAATATCGAGACATGGATGGTCAACCAGAAAATCAGCCAATACTTGGCCTTTGACTGCTTTTTGCGGTACGTATTGCAACTGATATTCCATCAATTGGATGGCCCATCGACCGATCCGTCCCCTCATCACAGGCTTAGCTATCATATACTTTATCACATCAATACCAGAAATAACTAACACTTTCATAGGCAACATATAATGACGTAATTTCTTGCAAGAGAAAAACAAAGCAAGGCATACCTTTTCTATCGGGGAGTACCTCTGTTCTGTTTCTGTCAAGTGCCTGCTCAAGTAGTAGATTGCTCGCTCAAACCCATCATCGTCGTCTTGTGCCAGAAATCCGCCGACGGTGTCATCCGTGGCAGATATATATAATTTCAAGGGTTTCCCCTTGACAGGCGGCATCATTACAGGCGGCATTGTCAGCTTATCCTTGATTTCCTGAAACGCCTGCTCGTGCTCCGTTTGCCAGCAAAACTCTTCTTTGTCTTTCAATTTTAACAAAGGCGAGAAGACCTTCGTTTTTCCAGCCAAGTTAGAAATGAACCTCCGTAAAAAGTTAACTTTTCCAAGGAATTGTTGCAATTCCTTCTTCGTCGACGGAGGTCTAGCCGTCAAGATAGCTTTGGACTTGTTTTTGTCAATCTCAATCCCCTTGCGATGCACTAAGAAGCCAAGAAAATTGGCTGACGCAACTGCAAACACACATTTCAAGGGGTTAAGCTTTAACTTATGTTTCCTCATTTTGGCAAATGATTTCGCCAAATGTGTTAGATGTTCGTCGTAACTAGCCGATTTAATAATGATATCATCGATGTAAATTTTAACAAAGTCATCGACATACTCACTGAAGATGCAGTTCATGGCTCGTTGATAAGTTGCTCCGGCGTTTTTGAGTCCGAATGGCATCACTTTCCATTGGAAGGTGCCTATTCCGCCGGGACATTGGAAAGCCAGTTTTGGCACATCGTCAACAGCCACAAAAATCTGATTGTAACCTGCACTTCCGTCGACGGCTGTCAGGAACATATTGCCAGCGGCAGCATCGATTAACATGTCCGCCATTGGCATCGGGTATTCGTCTTTAGGAGATGCAAGATTTAGGTCCCTGAAATCGATGCATATCCTGATTTTCCCGTTCTTATTCATCACGGGAACAACATTTGCTACCCACTCCGGATATCGGGCCACCTCGATAAAACTGGCCTTCAACAGCTTCTCGATTTATTCCCTGATCAGTCTGCAGACCTCGACAGACATCCTTCGCAGGGGCTGTTTCCGGGGTAAGTATCCGTCAAGTATCGGAATACGGTGTTCTACCAACTCCCTGCTCAACCCTGGCATCTCGTCGTAATTCCAGGCAAAACAGTCCTTGTATTCCTTCAACACTTGTATCAATCGATCCTTCTGGCCATCATCAAGCAATGCACTGATGTAAGTTGGCCTGTGATCATCTTCGCTGCCTAACTCAATCTCGATAACAGGATCCTGTACCTGGATCTTGATGTCGTCGAGCTTGGCTGGCGCCGTCGCTAATTCCTCTAACTGGATTTCATCGCCAACCGACGGTGGCGTTTCTTCCTCGAAGATGAGATCACCTGTATAGCATTCGGCCACATAGGCCCGAAACCTCTTGATCAAATCGGCACATGCTTCCTGCTGCGGCCCGATAACAACAATCTCATCAATCTCCAGTCTGTCGGCCTTACAGGCCGATGGTCTTTCGTCATCAGGACAATTCATTAACCCTGACAGAGTTCTTCTTGCGGCCCTGACTCCTTGACGTTGCAGGGCCGACTTAGTTCCTTGGCTAAACAAGCCATTTCCAACTGTGTCAACTTCTTGCTCGAAGTGACTTCCTTCGGTCGTCCGTATTTGTCCTGCCCGATGAATCGATAAGGACCTACATCATCCCGATAATACGCTGCCTCGACAACGTTGACCTTAGCGGTGAATGGCCTGTTGTCAGCCATAATAATTTCAGGTTCGGGGGAGTCTCCCCAGATTAATAAGCATTGATGAAGTGAGGACGGTACACAAAGGGCTGAGTGAATCCAGTCCCTTCCCAACAACGCGTTGTAAGAGGTGGCAGCATCTACCACGAAAAATGCGATTTTCAAGCTGGTTTTTCCGATCTTTACCTCGACAGGTAAGATTCCTAGTGTGTCAGCCTTTCCCCCTGTGAAGTTGCTGACAATTACTTTTGTCTCCATCAGGTCTTCGCTGACTTTACCCAGTTTGTACATCGTCGATGCAGGCATTACGTTGACGGCTGCCCCGTTGTCGACCAGCATTCTGTCGATGGGTTTTCCGTCGATATGGCCTGATACGTAAAGTGGCCTGATGTGTCGAGCCATGAAAGATGGTGGCTTCTGGAATATAGTTTCGATCCTCTGATTCCAATCGGTCTCTTTCTCGTCGTCGACCGATAACAGCTCTAAGTCCTCTGCCATTTGTACTACTGGCGTACCCTCATCCCAAAAGCCATCAGCGGAGTATTCCAGTTCCTCGTTGACGAATTCAACAAGTTCAGAGTCAACGGCGTTGCATTCCATCGTCGTCGAGCCGTCTGTCGGCCGACTAGTGGCAGCAACTTCCACTGTCTTCGTTTCTGTTTTCTTGTCGATCGCTTGCTTGTCGACCACCTGTTTCTCGATTCCTTGCTGCTCAGTAGGTCGATCGACCTGTTTCTCGATTTCCTGGCCATTTTTGGCCTCGACGGTCTGACCAGGTTTGGTCTCATTTTCCTTACTGCCTTTGTCGTCGTCGAAAATCTCGGCAAATTTTGCCTTGAGATCATTTTCGTCCTCTTCGTCAGACAACAAATCATCTTCCGCCATTATCTTTTCTATATCGATTGTACCAAATTGGGCTTTCCCCGGAGTCCACTTGGAAGTGTCGATTTGCATCGAGGTCTTAGCCTCGATATTGATCCCTTGGCCAGATTTGGCCTCTATCGCTTCCTGTTTCTGTTTCTGTTCCACTGACGGTGGTTTCTTTGTTGACTCTTTCATCGGGGCTTTCCCCTTAGCAATTTCCAGTTCTTTCCGTTGGCGTAAGAAACGCCTATATTGAGTTCGGGTCATCTGGTCAACCCTTCGACCGCCAGGGAACTTCGGGTGTCTGACGGATACCCAACGGTCCACCTGTGTATCGGCAGGGGTGTGGACAGTTCGCGGCCTTGATGAGCCTGGCGGAGTAATTTTTGGTGACGGACCATGGGTCCTGTCTCTATGGCTGGCGGTCGATCTGACCTGCCTAATTGGTGTCTTGTCGGGGGATCTCTCCCTGATTCTGCTGTTTCGGCTGGTACCTTCCTGATGCTGTCGAGGCATCCTGGTTTTAGCCTGTTCCCGGCGTTGTTCCGCCGTCGATGTTGCATGTTCAGTATTTTTCAACTGGGCTGGGACCGGATACGGCCCCGTGGGTCGAGGTGGTGGTGGTGGTGGTATCATCTGCGGCTGTGGGGCTGTCTGAGGCGTTGCCTGCGGTTGCGGCATCGTCTGATAAGGATACCCTGTTGGCACTGCATTCAACCAAGGCATATATGGGCTGTATAATGCTGGATTGAGGAACAATGGAATTGTTGCCAACTCAGTTTGGCATCTTGCACAGAGACCCATCTCCCTGATCGTCGGCGAGCGTTCTGGCTCTTCATCAACGTACAAATGTTCCCCGGTTGCTGGATCCGTGACCATCAGCACATTAATCCCCACTTCATTTTGTTGGAAAGGATTGGTGTCAACCGTCATCGGTTTCGTGATCTTCCAATCTGGAGCAAACCTTAGGATGCCCTTGTCAAGGTGATCCTGCACCATCCACCTGAACACTAGACACTCGTTCGTTGCGTGAGTCCAAACATCATGGTATTTACAATACGTTTTACCTGCTATCTTCATTGATGATGGAATCACGTGATCCCCTTTGAGTCTCAGGATCTTGTCGGCCAACAGCTGATCGAATATGGCCTCTGTCTTTGAGACATCAAAGGAATAACGTCTCTCTCTGTCAGTCTTATATTCAGCGTCCCGACGTACCAAGTTATTTGGCACCTTGATGGTCGGCTGAGGTTCCTTTGGCTTGGCGAGAGCCGGACAGACGGTGTTCTTGGGGCAGACGACCTCTGCCAGTCCGATCTCGATACCCTGTTGCTCAATCGGTCTGCTGACCTGATTGATCTGCTCCTCGTTGGACTCGGCCATGCCCACTTGATAATAATTCCCTCTTGGCTGCCGACTGTTTTCATCTCTTAGCACTCTCTCGTAACGGACCGCGTGATCGGTCAACTCAAAAAGGTCTTCGTGGTATTGCGCCATCATAATCTTTCTCAACTCGAAATGCATGCCATGGATGGCAATTTTGATGCATTCCTTTTCTGGCAACGGGATGGCGCAGAACCCTCTGGCCCTGATGAATTTCTTCATGTATTCTTCGACAGTCTGTCCTGTCAGCTGCCTCATATTCGACAGCTCGATGACAGACACCTCGAGTGGGGCCTGATAGTGGTTCATCACGAATATTTTTTCCATGGATGGCCAGTCAGGGACCGATCCAGGCTTCAAGTTGGCGTACCAATGGAACGACATTCCTGTCAAGGAGTTAGGGAACATTTTCAGCTTCAGTTCATTAGTCATGTTGCCACATTTTGGAGGGACTATAATCGTCATTTGATTTGAGAGAAGTGTTTTGCTAATAAGAAATAAGTACAGGAGAGGTTTTGAGCAAAAGTTCTTTTCTAATTAAACAAAGTATAACATATGTTTTCGTATTTAGTTCTTTTTTTTTCTGAAAAACTCAATTAGACTTTTGAGTTCATATCGTCCAGAGTTGAATTATGTTTTTAAGCAAATTGTTATATTTCATTTCTTCAAGGGAACAAAAAAGGAAAAATATATTGAAGTTAGAATTTTTCTATGTTGAAGAATGCACAGTGAGCTATGAATAAAGTTTGAATATGTAACCTAAATTAAATTAAATTGTTATATTAAGAAACTTTTTCTAGAAAAAGTTACATGTTTGAATTTTGTAAATGAAGATTATATCATATTCGAGAAAGATATCCAACTAAATTCTAATAAAATTCGATATATCAGCGGGTGGCCACTGACCAAGGCATCGACGGAGCAGATGGCTACTCAGCCGATAGCCGTCAAGCAGATGGCTACTTGACGATGAGTGTTGGGATTCGGTAAGATAAACAGCCCTAGGCACAGCGGAATATAAAATTTTTAGGACCTCTTACGGAATCTTGCCAGGATACTCTCTAGTTGTATACATATGAATAAATAAAACGATAGTATAAGTTTGCACGTTATATATACCTATCTCCTTGCAAATCCAAGTTGGCAGTCAGCAAAACGGACTCTGAAATTCTCCTCAGCAAAATCGACCCAAGCTCTGCAGTAGCGCCCCACGTGTTGCGCCTCTACGGGTTGATACACCACAATTACACGAAAATAATAAATCTTGATCAGCTAGAACACAAGATATATTATGATCTAGGATTTAGGAACGATTTAGGAACAAAGTCGAAAACGAAAAAATTCTTCCAAAAGGAAGACAGGGTTCGGTCGACTACACAGGGAGAGGGGAGAGAGAATTTTTGCTCTTGCTCAATTTTTGCTTATTGAGTTGTGTGAAAAATAACTACAAGATAGCTATTTATAGTTATCTCCCTAACCTAGTCCTATTAGGACTAGGGCTCTTATCTCCTACATGGGCCATGGCCCTCTTTAATTGGAAGACCAAGTCTTCTAATTAATTCATGGCCCAGTTAATTAATTTGACCAGACTTTATTTAATCTCTCAATTAAATAGCCCAATTAATTAACTTAATCTCCCATTTAATTAAATCAGACTCTAAGCCCATTTAATTAAAATTCCTTCTAATTAATTAAATCCAACTTAATTAATTAATCCACAAATTAAATTCCAATTTAATTTATGATCCTGATCAAATTCCAATTGGATCCCAATTTGTTCCAATTGGGTCGACCCAGTCGACCCACCCATAATAATCGACCCAGTCGATTATTCACCCAGTCGACCCAGTCGACTCGGTCGTTATTATTTCCTCGCTTTCGCTTCATGTGTATTGTGTATGCCCCCGTAGGTTCACCACATAATTGGCCGTGAGTTATAATTAAATATTATTTAATTATTCGAGTAAGATTTACTCTAAATCAATCGAACACTCTGTCGATTGATCATTCCAAAATTAGCACCCCTGCCAATTTGGGAATTCTCCCACACTCCACGGTCGATGTCCAGCCACAAGCCCATGGAGCCCAATCACTGGTGAATTAATTCAGTGAACCTTTTATCTCATTTACAATTTCCATATACGACATAATCTCTCCATCGATCAATCTCCCAGTCGAGACTTAAGGGTATGGTCTTTCATCGGTTTCCCTTTTCTTTTGTCTTGACCTTATGCATTCTGGTCTCGAAATAATTCTCTTTGACTTAACATTTATGAGCTACTTACATAAAGCCGTCAGATACCTCGGCCGAGGATTTTACTAGAATTAATTTCTCACAGAAATCCATAGGAGAATTTCCCAACCTATCAAGTCGGGTCAATGGATCCTTTGTTGATGATATGAACCTGCATACGAGTTCCTCTATACCCAAAATGAGTCCACAGAGACCTTCTGGTAATCTCCAGTCAGTCGGAAACTCATATCAAAGTATAGACATTCTCGCACCAGATAAACCCTATCACCTCAAGTATTTAGGGATCGTTCCTCGTATACTATTGTAAATTGGAATAACTTCAACCCCGATATGCGACTACCGCTTCCATGGTGAGTTATTTCCTAATTGGGGTATTCAGTGCACTTGCCATCCCAGCAAGCCACCCACTTATGTGTATCGACTATCCCAGTCACGCTCGTGGACCCCAGCGTTCTCCAGTTCATCGGAGTATACACAACAGTGAGAGTCTAACCGACTCCAACGATGTCCTATCTCGATTGGATTCTACGACTCTTGAATATGTTCTAGATCACGGCCTTGGAGATCAGTCCACGGGTTGTCCCATAGCCCTGTGATCTAAGGACTTCTATCCTTATGCGTAGATAATTATTACATAAGATAAAGTTGACCATATATATAAATGCATTTATTAATCCAATCGAATGGTCCTTTCAATTAAATGCAGCCAAAATAGTTGGCTTGCAGGACACTATTCTATCAATCTCCCACTTGTACTAAAGCCAACTTTTCACACCTCTGATTCCCATCTTAGACAGATGTTTTCGGATGCCTTTGAGGCAATGGCTTAGATAGCGGGTCCGTCGTATTATCCCTTGAGGTGACACGTTCCATCTTTATGTCTCCTCTACCAATATATAAATATCAAATGGTATCGTCTTAGTTCGTGCTTGGATTCTGATGAGATCTCGACTCCTTCGCTTGCGAGATAGCTCCATTATTATCACAGAAGATAGTAATGGCTCGACAATGCTAGGTATCACATCCAATTCCTGGATGAAGTTTTTCATCCAAACACCTTCCTTTGCTGCTTCACTCGCGGCAATGTATTCTGTCTCGGTGGTTGAATCTGCGGTAGTGTTTTGCTTGGAGCTCTTCCAGCTTACCACACCACTATTGAGGCAGAACACGTATCCATATGTCGACTTGAAGTCGTCTACATCACATTGGAAGCTAGAATCAGTATAGCCTTCCAATTTCAATTCTCCTCCACCGTATACCAAGAACAATTCCTTAGTCCTTCTCAGGTACTTCAGAATTGTCTTTACGTCTATCCAGTGCTTCTCACCTGGATCAGACTGGTAGCAACTTGTAACGCTTAAAGCGTATGCTACGTCTGGTCTCGTACATAGCATACCATTCATTATTCTTCCTATTGCGGATGCATATGGTACTCGAGACATATTGCTTCTCTCTTTAGGCGTCTTTGGGGCCATAGACTTAGAGAGTACAATCCCATGTCTCATTGGAAGCAATCCTCTCTTGGATTCTTCTATATTAAATCTCTTCAAGATTTTATCTATGTACTGGGAATGGGAGAGGCCCAGCAGTCCTTTTGATCTATCTCGGTAGATCCTTATACCTAGTACAAAGGATGCTTCTCCCAAATCCTTCATTGAGAATTGTGTAGATAACCATGCTTTAGTTTCGGACAACACTTTCACATTCCAATGAGAAGAATGTCATCAACGTAAAGCACCAAAAATTCAACTGTACTCCCACTGATCTTCTTGTACACGCAAGGTTCGAACACGTTTTTGATGAATCCAAAAGTTTGGATTGTTTCATCGAAACAGATGTTCCAACTTCGGGAAGCTTGCTTCAGCCCATAAATGGACCTCTGGAGTTTGCACACCTTGTGTTCACCTCCTTTGGATGCATATCCTTTTGGTTGCTTCATGTAGATCTCCTTGTCAATGTCCCCATTGAGAAAGGCAGTCTTTACATCCATCCGCCATATCTCGTAGTTATACTACGCAGCTATGGCCAGCAAGATTCGAATGGATTTAGGCATTGCGACGGGTGAGAAGGTCTCCTCAAAGTCGATGCTTGGCCTTTGAGTGTATTCTTTTTGCCACTAGTCGCGCCTTGTAGGTTATTACCTTTCCGTTCACTCCAAGCTTTCGCTTATAGATCCACTTGCAACCCACGGGAGCTACTCCCACTGGTGGATCTACCAAGGCCCAGACCTTGTTCGAGTGCATGGAGTCCAATTCGAATTCCATGGCTTCACGCCACTTTCCCGAGTATATGCCTAGCATAGCCTCTTCGTAAGGCCTTGGGTTGGTTAGAGACTGTCTAGTCTCACGCAGCAGACCGTAGTACCTCTCGGGTTCTCTACGTTGTCTTTCTGACTTACGAAGTACCGGTGTACTTTCTGGTGCACTTTCATGCTCTTGTTCTCCCACTGCCTGTGGTGATGGGTCGGCTTGATTGACCTCTTCGGCCTTTTCAGCTTCAGTGACCTCATCTAGTTCTACGTTGTGTTCCTTCTTGCCTAGCAAGAAATCCTTCTCCAAGAAGTGTGCGTTCCTTGAGACAAACGTAGTTTATCTTGAAGGATCGTAGAACTTGTATCCTATAGAGTTTTCTGGATACCCCACGAATTGTATAAGATGGACTTTACGTCCAACTTATCTCCCACCAGCTTATTCACATAAGCGGGAGACCCCATATGCGCATGAATGCATATGAAGGTACAATACCAAAACTCATATCACGTGATATGTTTTGGATCTGGCTTCAGAGATACTTAGCTCAGTATCTTCGATTTTCTCGATCAAGTTTCATTTGTTTGAATAAGGAATTTCATGTAAGATTTCTTAATGGACATTTACATGTCCAAAATGCTTGACAACATACAACGTCTCGAGCGGGTCTTACATTTCGAGAATCTAATTCTCTATTAAATAATCAATGGCGTACTGCCAATGCATGTTCGATTTTGAATCGATTCAAATCTCTTACATGCTTTCATTGATTAGGCTCTCTTCTTTATTCCAAAAGTAATTTGGAATTGTACATCACAACGTACTTTTACCCACGAGGGTACTAGAGACGCCTTATCTCCCACTAATTCTTTAGTGTTTCTACACACTTTTAAATGGATTAAATCCATTGCAATTGTTTATGCCTCTTGGTTGCCTAGCAACCAACTACTAAATCTAATTTCCATTAAGCAAGATTTGAAAGTCGGTTACTATGTGTAGCATCCCAGTCAAGCTCGACCCAGTCGAGCTTAGTCTTTGAATCTTTTAATTCGGAAATATGTTTTAGTATTCGTGTATCGCCTTTCGGTTTCTACAACGACTCAAGTGTGTGAAATCTTGATTATTTATATTTTATTGACTATGCATATTATATTTAGTCGTTATATGAGTATCCATACTCACTTGCTTATGCACACCTTTTGCGTATAAATCTTATAGCGCAATAAGTTCCAACCATTATGGAACTATCACATCCCTTAAAACAAGGGATGGTTTAAGCAAATTCTAATGATCTAAATAATTCATGGCTTTAGATGCATTGAATGCATCAATGAGTGCTTCATCGGGCATCCAACACCCTTATGCATTACTTTAACCATAAGGTTAAGTTCAATAAAATTCAATCATCCCTTATGGGATGAATAGGTTCGATTCCCTCTTTCCCTTGATCTCAATCCATGGAAGAACCATTTTGATTGACTTTACAACTTATCATCCTTACAGAAAAACCTCTAAGGTTATTTCCCTTCAGAGAGGATTCATTCCTCTTCTTCCATCTCTCGAGCCTTTTGAGGCCTTTTAACAAGATGTTACTTCCCATTTATGGGAGATTTCATGTTTGCCTTCAAGAAAATTTGGGCTTGAGAACCATCCTCAACCCGCTGGTGAAACTTATCACCTTTCTTATTTGAAGAGTAACTTCGAAAAAGACAGCTTGGTGAAACCTATCACCATTCCAGTCGAAGTGTAACTTCGAAAGGAAAAACAATGAAATCTTTGTAAGGAGATTAGTCCTTGCTTGGACTCGAGAATAATTTCTCAAGTTTCGAAGTCATTCAAAATTCATTTGAGTTCAGTCAATTTATTTGATTCAAGTATGATGGTAAATATTCATGGATACATAACTTATGATAAACTATCATAAACATGACGATAAATACGAGGCAGATTAATATCAATGCATAATTTACAAACATGGTTTTCATTTGTAAATTACTCCCACTATTTTTGTCGAATACTTATGCCCCCACATAAGGTTCGGGAAATAAAAATTTCCTAATGGGCTCAAGGCCCAAATGCAATCGCTCAGTACCCACGACTCGTTGGCCATACCAATCGATCCACTTGGTGGGCGATCACGTCGCCGGTTAACCATCCCAGCTAACCCTTGAGTTCATTTAGCCTCGGTTTTCGTTATGGACCCACGACTCGTGAGACATCCATACTTACTCGCGTTAAATCATGTCCAATACTCGTGAAGAGAAATAGTTCAATCCTAGACGCCCCACGACTCGTGAGACAGCGCCTAGAACCTTGCTATCCCCTCCCTTGGCACTAAACTGTGCATCGAGGCAATAGACATATCATCTTCCTATAGCTCGACCCACGACTCGTGAGACATCGAGATATATTTGTACAATATGCCTAAGACCTAGTAATTGGATAGGCTCGGACCATAGACACCATTCATATGCGCCCGTTAATCGATTTAATATTCTAATTGAGTTTTTAAGTTCAATTGGAGGTTTTAAATTTTCTTCGTGCGAGGTCTCATCAGATTATGCTTTATCTTGTTTACGTGATCTATTCTAAGCATGCAATACATACATCAAAGAATAATAGTAAACATATATCACCTAGCATTGCACATATGATTGGTCGATTGCCCATCCTATGCGATCCATCACGAGCCACATGATGGACCAATTGGTCAGTCTAGGGTGGAAATTAAATGTCCTAACTATTACAATTTGAAACCCATACATCATGGGCCTTCTTGTAATATCCACCTTGATTGGGCCTCCATGTAATGAATTGGGCCTCCATGTCCTCCAAGGTAATGGGCCTCCATGTGGATCTCCAAGTCTTCATGAGGTATTCTTGGCTCCAAGCCTAATCTAAGCCTAGCTTATAAAAATATAGGCCCTATTCTATTACAATTGTTTGCGCAAGCAAGGGCACCAATCAGGCCCATTTAATTACAACCCATAAAATAAATAAACCAAAACTACACAGGGCTTAAGGGCAAAATCGACCAATCCACATATTCACTCAAGAACATGCATAAATTCACATAAGGGCATAAATGTAAATTTACCGGCTCGTTTAATTTTAATTCACAAAAATTATCCAAGTCAATATAATTTTGAATTAAAAATTAATCTCTAAGATTAATTAGCTCTTACTTGAGCTCTAAGTAATCTTCAAACTTATCTTGATTAAATTGGTTAATTAAGGTAATCTAAATCTCTAAGATTCTTACCTTATCCAAAACTCTAAGTTTCCCAAACTTTCCAAATCTCCAAGATTCTCAAGATAATCCTATTTTGAATAGATTAGTTAACTAAGGTAGTGTCCAAATCCACCAAGATTTCTACCTTATCCAAAACTCCAAGTTTCCTAATTTAATAAGATCTCTAAGATCTTTAATCTTGGTAACTTACTAGAAGAGATTAATTTTTAAATCTCTTCTTACAATTGAAACTCTAAGTTTCCTTGTTTAATAAGATCTCTAAGATCTTTAATCTTGGTAATTAATTACAAGACATTAATTTTAATTAAATGTCTTATATTAAATGAAACTCTAAGTTTCCTTGTTTAATTAGATCTCTAAGATCAATCCAAGATTCACCAAGATTCCATAACAACCAAAATTCTGCCACGAAAAAATTTTGAACCACCATATCATGGCCGTAGAAGGTTTGGCTTCAAGTTGCAATTTACAAAGTCAAATTGCAATACATGATATTTGCTTCAACATTTACGTAACATTTGCCAAATTAAAACAACATGCATGCTATTACACACATGTCACGTGAACAAAGGAAAAAAAAAATTGTGCCGAGCACTAAATAAATTCTCACCAAGAGAATAAAGTGCCGATGCATTAATTTTGTTTTCCTTTTGCTTTGTTTTAATTTGTGTTTGATTACTTGTTGATTTAATTAGAAACAAATCCAGTTCAATTAAATCCCAATCCAAAATAAAAATTAACACTATAAAATTTCGAATCAAAATTTTACATTAACTCTAAGTTAACAGATCTACTACGTCCTAAAACATATACAGTCATAGAACTAGCCATACATAAATCAAACATATGATTTAAATCACAGAATTTGCAAATTCATATATATACAAAGCCTAGAGTTGGCTCTGATACCACTGTTGGGATTCGGTAAGATAAACAGCCCTAGGCACAGCGGAATATAAAATTTTTAGGACCTCTTACGGAATCTTGCCAGGATACTCTCTAGTTGTATACATATGAATAAATAAAACGATAGTATAAGTTTGCACGTTATACCTATCTCCTTGCAAATCCAAGTTGGCAGTCAGCAAAACGGACTCTGAAATTCTCCTCAGCAAAATCGACCCAAGCTCTGCAGTAGCGCCCCACGTGTTGCGCCTCTACGGGTTGATACACCACAATTACACGAAAATAATAAATCTTGATCAGCTAGAACACAAGATATATTATGATCTAGGATTTAGGAACGATTTAGGAACAAAGTCGAAAACGAAAAAATTCTTCCAAAAGGAAGACAGGGTTCGGTCGACTACACAGGGAGAGGGGAGAGAGAATTTTTGCTCTTGCTCAATTTTTGCTTATTGAGTTGTGTGAAAAATAACTACAAGATAGCTATTTATAGTTATCTCCCTAACCTAGTCCTATTAGGACTAGGGCTCTTATCTCCTACATGGGCCATGGCCCTCTTTAATTGGAAGACCAAGTCTTCTAATTATTCATGGCCCAGTTAATTAATTTGACCAGACTTTATTTAATCTCTCAATTAAATAGCCCAATTAATTAACTTAATCTCCCATTTAATTAAATCAGACTCTAAGCCCATTTAATTAAAATTCCTTCTAATTAATTAAATCCAACTTAATTAATTAATCCACAAATTAAATTCCAATTTAATTTATGATCCTGATCCAATTCCAATTGGATCCCAATTTGTTCCAATTGGGTCGACCCAGTCGACCCACCCATAATAATCGACCCAGTCGATTATTCACCTAGTCGACCCAGTCGACTCGGTCGTTCTTATTTCCTCGCTTTCGCTTCATGTGTATTGTGTATGCCCCCGTAGATTCACCACATAATTGGCCGTGAGTTATAATTAAATATTATTTAATTATTCGAGTAAGATTTACTCTAAATCAATCGAACACTCTGTCGATTGATCATTCCAAAATTAGCACCCCTGCCAATTTGGGAATTCTCCCACACTCCACGGTCGATGTCCAGCCACAAGCCCATGGAGCCCAATCACTGGTGAATTAATTCAGTGAACCTTTTATCTCATTTACAATTTCCATATACGACATAATCTCTCCATCGATCAATCTCCCAGTCGAGACTTAAGGGTATGGTCTTTCATCGGTTTCCCTTTTCTTTTGTCTTGATCTTATGCATTCTGGTCTCGAAATAATTCTCTTTGACTTAACCTTTATGAGCTACTTACATAAAGCCGTCAGATACCTCGGCCGAGGATTTTACTAGAATTAATTTCTCACAGAAATCCATAGGAGAATTTCCCAACCTATCAAGTCGGGTCAATGGATCCTTTGTTGATGATATGAACCTGCATACGAGTTCCTCTATACCCAAAATGAGTCCACAGAGACCTTCTGGTAATCTCCAGTCAGTCGGAAACTCATATCAAAGTATAGACATTCTCGCACCAGATAAACCCTATCACCTCAAGTATTTAGGGATCGTTCCTCGTATACTATTGTAAATTGGAATAACTTCAACCCCGATATGCGACTACCGCTTCCATGGTGAGTTATTTCCTAATTGGGGTATTCAGTGCACTTGCCATCCCAGCAAGCCACCCACTTATGTGTATCGACTATCCCAGTCACGCTCGTGGACCCCAGCGTTCTCCAGTTCATCGGAGTATACACAACAGTGAGAGTCTAACCGAATCCAACGATGTCCTATCTCGATTGGATTCTACGACTCTTGAATATGTTCTAGATCACGGCCTTGGAGATCAGTCCACGGGTTGTCCCATAGCCCTGTGATCTAAGGACTTCTATCCTTATGCGTAGATAATTATTACATAAGATAAAGTTGACCATATATATAAATGCATTTATTAATCCAATCGAATGGTCCTTTCAATTAAATGCAGCCAAAATAGTTGGCTTGCAGGACACTATTCTATCAACGAGGTCATCAGGCAGATGGCTACGTGATGAGTTTGTCACATAAATACGTGGGCACTTACATGACAGTTAGCAGCGAGCTACTTGCTGATATGAGTGGTTTCGCTCGAGTCAGTGTCAGCTGACGGCGGAAGACGGCGGCGGCGGCGGCGGCGGCAAGACTTCAGGCTGTCAGGGATCACTGGTGGCTGAGGAGGGAAAGACTGATATCGAGGAGTTGGCAGGCTGATAACTCGACAGAAAATAGATTGTTATCTGCTTGCTATCAAGGTTTCGCTCGAGACAGCGTCAGCTGACGGCGGAAGACGGCGGCGGCGGCGGCGGCGGCTGACTGTGAGCTGCGGCTGCGGCGGCAGCAAGACTTCAGGCTGTCAGGGATCGCTGGTGGCTGAGGAGTGACAGTTGATATCAAGGGATTGACAATTGTTTGCTGAAAAAGAAGCAGCAAGGTGCTGGACTTCCGGTGAGGCGTTGAGCCAATCAGTGTAGACTGAAAAGTTATTGATTGAGTTGTGTGTGTGTCTCTTGCGCGATTTACAGTATCAAGGTATTTATAGCTGCTGGATCTGTAGAGCTGATGGCCAGAAACTGATGCCTTGACAGCCACTTTCCCACTTTCTCCACTACTTGAAAATCTTTCCACTACTTCCACTATCTTGATGGTAGTTTTCTTGCTCTTTTTGCTGGAAGTTAGCGTTAATGGTGTTTAAGGGAGAAGAAACGTGTCTTTTGTTTCAATTTGAATTCCAATCTGACATGGTAACTAACTATGAGAAGATTAAGGAATTTGTTATGCCATTTAAATTAGCATTTATCCTCCTCTCATAATTAAATCAAATTAATTAAAATACACTAGTGGGTCGACCCATTTGGTTATGGCCGATCTGGGTTGGGCCGCGGTTGGCTTGGGTCGGTCGGACCATGCTTGGCCATGGGTCGCGCCATTTTGGTTCGATTTTGTTAATTGCCCAATTAATCAACTAATGGCCTTATTATTTGAATGGGCTAATTAATTAGCCTTGGTCCAATTAATTAATCATCTTAATTAATTAATTAATCCAAGATCTTCTATTGAGTTTATTGGGCTTAATTGTACTTAAGCATAATATGGCCCAAATTGTTAATTAATTAAACTTGGCCTATAAATTAATTAACTTTATCAATTAATTAATTTATATTTGGCCTAAATATTAACTAATTGCGAAAACTGGGTCGAATTTTGAAATTGGGTTCGTGACCAATTCATTGGCTCGATTGGGTCCATTTTCGGTCCAACTTGGGTCCGATCTGGTTCGAACTGTTTGGAGTAACTTAGTTCGGCTTTATTGCCATTTTTTGGCCAATCATCGAGCCGTTGTTCCTCGATTAATCGAGGGTGATTTTTTGGGTACAAACAGTTAGTAGAAAACTCTTCCCGAGGTTAATGTAAGCTTGTACACCTGGGTTAAAAAAAAAACCCTTCTATTTGTTTTTGGGAGAAACTTGCAAGCATGAATTATTATTTAATGTTTTCAATTTTTTTCCATGCTTCATAATTTATATATTAATCTTTTTTTAGTGTTATTCGTTTTAGATTCTAAATAAAATAAAAACAGTTTCTTTACATGGGCATTCTTCTTAGCTACCATTTCATATCTTTCATATAATGGTCGAAGTACAATACATCGGTGAGGAATTTGAATTAACCTAAATCTATATTTACCTCATATATTTTGGATTAATTATGAATCTTCTTAATCATATGGGTCTCCATAATCTTATTTAGGGGTATGGCACCATGCTGCAGGTAATAGTTCCTCCCTAGCTAATGCAGTACGTACGTTTTCAACTTAAGGTCCGTGACCTCTCTGTTTTCGGCAAAAAAGAGGACTTCTCTGTATTATTCAATTGAAAAGTCCCTTTTTCAGAGATTGGGGGGGGGGGGAGCCGATTATCTTGCCTTAATTGTGGGAGTTAATCTCCCACTTAGTGGGAGGTTAACTCCTTATTTGGAATAGTTAATTAACTACTCCCTCTTTTTTTCTAATTCAAAAAAATGACCAGGTCGGGGTAGCTCGAATGGGCGTACCCACCCGTCTCAAATCAACAATATCACTTCTATATCTCATCAAATTATAATTCCGAAATGTTGGAGATACTGGAAAAAGAGTTTTAGGACAAATGCTTTCTTGAATTGGATATATATCTCAACATTTTAAAAGAGAATCTTTATTGCATAATTGCAAAGTAAACATTAATATATAAAAGCTTTTAAGAATTGCATATGTATATAACAATACAAAATAAATACTTATGGATATATTTTAATTATGAGAAGACAAAAGAGCAAAAATCGAGGAGTTATGTTCTTCAGGAAATGAGATATAATGCTTTGCTCCAAAAGCATAATTCAACTTGAATGATATGATCAACTCCAAAGTTTGAATTATGTTTTTGAGAAAAAATGAACTAGATACAAAAACACTATTCTTGCTTTGCCCTACTTATAAAAAATTATCTTGTGTTATTTTTTAGTTAGTAAGAAAATCGATTTGATATTACTCCATAAACCATGAGGAGGTTTTTGTCATTTTTTAAAGTAACAGAGGGTTATTGTCAACTTTTAAAGTTAACAGGGTGTCATTGATAATTTTTTAGGTTAAGGTGGATATTTTTACATCGCTTGGTGGAAAAAATAATTGTAATTTCAGTTTAAGAGAGGTTTTTCTGCTATAAAAAGCACAAGAATCCTTAATTTACAAGAATCCCCTCCCTTATTCGGTATTTGAAAGTTTTAATCAAGTTTATCACCTCTTATAATTAACCATCTGTGCCATTGTTAGTGACTTTTACTGAAATATTCCATGAATTTCCAACTTCACCCTTAGGGAGTTATAAAAAATTCTCCGATATTATCAAAGGTTATACGGAAGTTTTTGTCATTGTTAGTGACTTTTACTGGAATATTCCATGAATTTTCAACTTCACCCTTAGGGAGTTAAAAAAATTTCTCTGGTATTATCAAAAGTTATAGGGAGGTTTTAGTCATTTTTAAGTCAATAAGGGGTTATTATCAAATTTTAAAGTTAAAAGTGGTCGCTAACAATTTTTTATGTTAAGAGGGATATTTTTACATCATTTGGAGGGACTATAATCGTCATTTTGATTTAAGAGAAGTATTTTGCTAATAAAAATAAGTACACGAGAGGTTTGCTAATAAAATAACACAAGTTTTTTTTTTATAATCAAACAAAGTATAAGGGGTGTTTTTGCATTTAGTTCATTTTTTCTGAAAAACTCAACTAGACTTTTGAGTTCAAACCGTCCAAAGTTGAATTATGCGTTTGGAGCAAATTGTTATATTTCATTTCTTGAAGGGAAATTAAAAAATGAAAAATATATCGAAGTTAGAATTTTTTTTTTATGTTGAAGCACGTTGAGCAGTGAATAAAGTTTAAATATGTGACCTAAATTAAATAAAATAGTTATATTACAAAACTTTTATTAGAAAAAGTTACATGTTTAAATTTTAAAAATAATAATTATATCATGTTCAAGAAAGATATAATATCCAACTGAATTCGAACAAAATTCGATAGATTAAAAAATTTAGATACTAGCACGATCTGAAATTCCAATCGGACTGTTAATTCTATAATATTGAATTTATATATGTAAACTGATTGAGTGTAAGGGCATCTCCAACCCAGGAGGGGGGTGGGTGGAGATGGGCCTAGCCCACCTCTCCTGGGTTGGAGAGCAGTCTGGGCGGTCCAAATGGACCGCCCAGGTCTGTGGGCTGGGCGAAAAATCGCCCAGCCCACCGCCCCAGGTCTGGGACGCGCTAATCAGCGCGTCCCAGACACAATGGGTTTCCTTTTTTATTTTTTTTTTTAGTTTTTTAATGTTAAAAATTATTGTAACAATTGGGATTTGAACACGAAACCTTTATAGTGAAACATGACTTCCTTACCATTTGAGCTACATCACTTTTATTAAACTTTTAGTACAAATTAAAATTTATAAATTATAGAAACTTGTAGCCAAATTTATTTATAAATTAGATAATTAACTCAAATAAATATTTTATACATTATGAATGAAAATGAACTCAAATAAAATTAGATAATTAACTCAAATAAATATTTTAAAATCATATATTTGTCTATGAAATAATAATTTATTTAGCCACATTTAAAATTTGATTTGAAATATTTTAATTTTATTTAAACTCTAATATAGCATTAATGTTCAGTGTATAATTGAGACAAAATGTAGAAATACAATTTTGCATTAAATTACTCCAAATACTTGTACACATACTAGGATACAAATAACAACTTATACTAGGATACAATTTTGACGATGGATACATCTACCTTCACTCCAGACACAAAAGCTTTATTTAAGCTTAAAAGGAAACAGATACAACAAAAAGAACTTGCGAAAAACTTGTTTGGAGGAGGGTCATCGAATCCAGGAAACAACCCTTTTGATTATTTTCCCAACGCCTAATGATTGTTGTTTCCATTGTTGCATTTTTCTTGTTGTTTACTTTTGTTGTATTGTTGCATTTTCAATGTTGTCTTCATCGTTGCAATTTCGTTGTTATTTTCATGTAATCCTTGTTGTTTTTCTTGTCCCGAATGTAATATTATTATTTTATTATCATTGTCTCTAAAATTAATTATTATTATTATTATTATTATTATTATTATTATTATTATTATTGGTACTACTACTACTACTATTATTATTATTATTATTATTATTATTATAGATAATATAGGTGAGAGTGGGGAAGGCTTTTTTTTTAATTAATTGGAGGAGATAGCCCTACCGGTTGGAGATGATACTCAGGGGGGTGCAGATTCCCCGGGTGGAGATTGACACCCCAGGGCTGTAAATAGCCCTACGGGTTGGAGATGGCCTAAAATGAATAACTTGCAGAGAGAATGAAATAAATTGGAACAAATAAATTGCAGAAAGAAGGAAAAAGTAATCTGGAAGAATTCTTATTGAATAATAGTGTAAATCTCATATCAATCCGTCAATCATGTCAAATATCTCTACTTGGTGCATGTGATTACGGGGGGCACAAAAATCCAACGGTTGCTGGTTTGTCAAGTCATCACATATTGCCTTGTCAAATCAGAGTACACCGTCTCGGTTACTAATCGAATAAAAATCATAGTACATCAGACATTTTTTTGGAATTAGAATCCCGCTCCATTGACAATTTTAAGAGTAAATTGTGCTTTTGATCCTTTTTATGGATTAATTTTTGTACTTTCGTTTCTCTTAAATTATTTGTAATAGATTGGCCCCTCTTATCAATGTAGTATATCGCATTCATCCATGTTATAATACATTCGTCCCTTTTAAATTTTTTGTAGCAAATTCGTCCCTCTTATTAATGTAGTGTAACACATTAGTCTAGTCCCTCTTAAATACAAAATACATCACTGAAATTCAAAATACTAAAGTGGACAAAAGTTGATGTACTTTATAAGAGAGACTAATGTGTTACACTATATTGATAAGAGAACGAATTTGCTACAAAAAATTTAAGAGGGAAGAATGAGTTATAAGAGGGACGAATGTGATACATTACGTTAATATGAGGGACTAATCTGCTATAAAAAATTTAAGAGGGACGAAAATACAAAATTTGACCCATAAGAAGGACAAAAAATGCTATTCACTCTTAATTTTAGACCATAGTATTATTGGAAGTTATATAAAACTATTTTTGTCTCCCCTTCTTATTGACTTATATGTAAAAATATTTTTTGGGATCTGTAGTAAAGAAGCTATAGAAAAGTTTATATTCAATATTTTTCCTTGACTTAAATCTTCTCCGAATGTTTTTAAAAAAATCACAATTTTTCTAATTTTTTTTCTTACAAAATATACCATGTAATGGTTTCAAGACAATGAGAAGCTTGTAGTGTAGGTTTGAGAACTATTGTATGATTCTAAGATTCCTATATGTCATTTCGGATGTGAAGAATAATGTGACTTTTAGACCAAAACTTGAATTATTTTCTATATTTCATCGAGAGAAATATTTCCGTGCTCGTTCAATATAAAGGAAGTAAAAAATGATGTGATCAATAAAAATAAAGGGTAATATCATAAATAGCAAACATGCTCTTTCTGGCAGCTAGGAAAGTTTGTGAAGACAATGGACGTCAAGTAAAGACATTAAGATATTTTGAGGATGTAAAGTGTGATAATAATTTTTTTGAAGGTGCAAAATACAAAAATAGGCTAATTTGGTCATGTCTGTGCTTATACTTATTTCTAGCAGAGTAGCAGGAAATCCAACTTTTAACCCTTTCGGAGATCTACTTCCCTATCTTACATAGAATTGTGCCAACATAGGAAAATAGATATCATGCCCAATTAAAAAAATGGAATACGGACAAAAATATGAATTATGAATTTACGGACAACTTTTCTAAGAGAAAATAAAAAGGAATTTACGGATAACCGAATAAAACAATAAATGATCCAAACGTTTTGTCATTTTTTTTAATAATTATGTTTTAATCTTTTTTTTACTGTTATTTGTTTCTGAACAAAAAAAAAAAATTTAAAACAATTTCTTTACATGGGCATCCTTCTTAGCTACCATTTCATATCTTTCATGTGATGGTCGAAGTACAATACATTTGTGACGAAGTTGAACTAACCTAAATCCATATTTACCTCATATATTTTGAATTAATTACGAACCTTCTTAATCATATGGGTCTTCATAATCTTATTTAGGGGTATGGCACCATGCTGCAGTTAACAGTTCCTCCCTAGCTAATGCAGTACGTACGTACTTAATTTCGACACTGAAATTTTAATTTTTTAACTGATTTTTTCACTGCGGTTATTCCATTATTTCATTATTACATTTAAACCAACGCTAGCAATGGTACAATTACTTTCTGCGTGTTATAAATCCCGACTCTCAATTATTACTGGGCATTACAAGATTTATACAATCGGACGTGTCTTGCACATAATTGTGCCAACATAGAAAAATAGTATATCACACCCACTTTACTCAATTAAGAAAATTGAATAGACCATACACTTGCTAAATGAAAGAAATTTTTTTGGACATGGGAATAGGAATTATGAAACCGAAGAAAACCAATAAAGCATATATCTATGTCATCCAAATAAAAAAAAAGATACAAACGTTTTGTTGGTGAATTGGGACTTAATTCCACTTCGCACCCTCGAATTATGTAATGTTTACTCTTTGTATCCTCACAAATTAATTATCTCACTTTGCACTCTCAGAATACCTTGATAATTTCACTTTGCACCTCGAAGGCTTCAAACACCTTATATAATATCTCCGGAAAAAGTAATTCCAACTCCGAGAAAGGAAAATTTTGGTAAGAAAAAATTCCTATATTTTTTTAACTTGTTATTTTTTCTCTGAATTAATTGTTAAACGATCGTGAAATTTTTTTATAGGAATTTGATACGTCTCCACCAAATTAATTTCTAATTTTCGGGATTAGTCGTGAAGAAATTATAGAATAGTTTATATTCAATATTTTTCATTGATTTATATATCTTTTAATGTTTCTGAAAAATTTCGAAAATTTTCAAATATTTGATCGTACAAAATATACCATGTAAATGAAATTTTAATCAATGGTCTCATTATAGTGAAAATCCTGTAATGTATGTTTGAGAACTGTTGTATGATTCTAAGTTTCATATATGTCATTTCAGATGTAAAGAATAATGTGACTTTTGGACGAAACTTGAACAATTTTCCATCTTTCTTTGATAGAAATATTTTCACGCTCGTTCAATATAAGAGAGGAAAAAAAGATGTGTTCAATAGAAATAAAGGGAAAATTATTATAAATAGCAAACCCGCTCTTTCTGGCAGCTGTAGTAGCCTTTTTTTTCCTATAACATTAAGATCGTTGATGACATTGGGGTGTAAAATAAAGTTATTAAGGTATTTGAGGGTGCAAAGGAAGATAATTATTTTTTGAAGGTGCAAAATACAAAAATAGCTTAATTTAAGGGGGCAAAGTGGAATTGCAAGAAACCCACGATTTAGGATCCTCTTTCGATCTTGGACATAGTTGTGCCAACACATAAAGCACTGAGTTTTGGACGAATGTATGTAGAATAAAAGGAGGACTTCTCCGTATTATTCAATTGAGAAGTCCCTTTTTCAGAGATTGGGGGGAGAGCCGATTCTCTTGCCTTAATTGTGGGAGTTAATCTCCCACTTAGTGGGAGGGTAACTCCTTATTTGGGATAGTTAATTAACTACACTCTTTTTTTTTTTTAATTCAAAAAAATGCCCGGGTCTGATTAGTTCGAATGGGCGTATCCATTCGTCTCAAATCAACAATATCACTTCTATATCTCATTAAATATTGTTGGAAAATAATGAAAATTAAATTAATTGTAACAACAATTGATTTAAATTTTGTAACCCTCGAATTTATGGAGTTGTAACTCCCGTAACGGTTTTCTCATTAATATTATTTTATTCCGATTTTACCCTCACTCCTATCCTATAAATACTGGCTCATTTTATCAGTTTTAACACACCAACAACAATCATCTTCTCTTCTTTGTTTGGAGTTCTAAAGAATTTCAGTTCGATTAGCAAAAGCTTGGTGCAAAGCTTCTTGCTAGTACCGTTGTATCCTGGGAGACAAACGTTCAAGGAGCCTCGAGCACGAACCGGAAGGGTGAGGGAGCGAATTTGTCTTAAGGACACTGTGTTTTCACACAGGCCTCGGTTTGAATTATTCGTTACTTTTGTTCTACATTTTCTGTCCAAATTATATTCTTCATTGTACTTAAATTTTAAAGTTTTTCCTTTTACGTATACTCATATTGTAACAATCTTAAGACAAATTCGTTTTGTTTACGTAAAAGGAGAACACGTTCTAAAGCTTCTTTTCATAAACTGTTTACTGAACATTTTGGACAGAAACTTTTGTTCCAAAAATCTTGATACTATTTACTGCACAGAAACACTTTTCATAAAGTACGTATCTATACAAGAAGTGCTTGGATAGAAGTTTGTAAACAAAATCTCTTTATGATATATATAAAATTGTTTTCAGATTTTCAAATTAACAAGAAATCCGAAATCTGAACACTAAAACTTTGGGAAAAATATTTTGGTGGTGTACGTATTGAAAATTGTACGTTTATAGTGGTGGTGATCTGCTTTATTATTGTTAATCAATTTTCCTATAGAAGGCAGACAAGTGATTACAAAATTGTTTTGTTTAATGTAATTTGCACTTTTGGACCTCAAATAAATAAAACCTTTTGATCCCAAAAATTGTTAACATAGCTTTCAACTGAAACTTTTGAATATAAACATTTTCAATATTGTTAGATATTGGAAGAATTGTTTTTCCGACATAAAGTTTTCTGGAAATATAAATTTTGGAAAAGTAATATTGTTAGCCATCAACTTTAGATATCTCAAATTAATTTGCGGACATAAAGTTTTTTCTTTTTGGAAAAGTAAAATTTTGGGAGTCCTTGATTTGAGAAATACCAATTTGATTTTAAAATTGGTTATAAAGTATATATCTTGAGATAGAAAAATTATTTGCAAGATTGAAAATTATTTTCGAACATAACGATTTTGAATAGAAAATTTTGGAGAAAATTCTTTTAGATAATATCTAAAATTTTCTGAATTTAAATTTTTCTAAAATTCCTTCGAGGAATTTGATAGTTTGTTTTGGTTTCAGAAATGGCAACTGAATCAAACGTTGATGTGGTGGTTACTGAGAACTCATCTGGAGCTCCAGTACTAAACCAGACTGTGGCACCTCTGAGTCAAGCTGGAGCTGTGGCACCTCTGAGCCAAGCTGAAAAACCGGAGAAATTCAACGGGCTGAATTTCAAAAGATGGCAGCAGAAAATGTTGTTCTATCTGACCACTTTGCGCCTGGTGAGGTTTTTAACCGAGAATCCGCCCAAGAAAGAAGGAGAGCAAGATACTGCCTTCCTTATTGCTCTTAATGGCTGGAACCAGTCGGACTACCTTTGCCGACACTACGTCATGAATTGTTTGAGTGATTCATTGTATGATGTATACTCTGACAAAAAGTCTGCAAAGGAACTTTGGGAAGCCTTGGACCGGAAATATAGAACCGAAGATGCCGGTACCAAGAAATTCGTTGTGGGTCGATTTTTGGACTAGAAGATGGTGGACTCCAAACCACTTATGACCCAAATGCAAGAATTTCAGCTGATTCTCCATGAAATTCAGACTGAAAAGATGGAGCTCGGTGAAACCTTCCAGGTGGCTTGTGTCATCGAAAAGTTACCCCCTGCATGGAAGGATTTCAAAAATTACCTTAAGCACAAGCGAAAGGAAATGAGCATGGAGGATCTTGTTGTTAGGCTTCGTATTGAAGAAGACAACAGGAAATCTGAAAAAAGAGGGCTTATGTCTGGTGAGCCTAAGGCCAATGTGGTGGAGCATGGCCAAAATTCAAAGAATAAGAAAAATAACAAAGGGTCCAAGATGGGGCCAAAGGGCGGTATTTCCAAGAAAACCAAGTTTCAAGGGAAATGTTTCAATTGTGACAAAATGGGTCACAAATCGGCAGATTGCAGGCTACCGAAAAAGAAAAGACCCAATGTAACCAATGTTGTTGAAGACAGTGGTGACGTGGACCTCTGTGCTGTCATTTCAGAGGTGAATATGGTTGACTCTAATCCTAAAGAGTGGTGGGTAGATACAGGGGCTACAAAACATGTGTGCTCCGACAGGGAAGTGTTTACCACTTTTGAGCCGGTCCAGACTGGAGAAAAACTGTTCATGGGAAACTCGGCTACTTCAGCTATAGAAGGCAAAGGGAATGTAATTCTCAAAATGACCTCTGGGAAGGAACTGACTTTGAAATATGTCCTCTATGTGCCAGATATCCGCAAGAATCTGGTTTCAGGGACGCTGCTGAACAAGCATGGCTTCCGCCTTGTGTTCGAATCTGACAAATTTATTTTGACTAAGAGTGGTATGTTTGTTGGAAAGGGATATGAATGTGGCGGAATGTTTAAGCTGAATGTAATGGCTATTAAGCCTAAAATAATTAATAAAGTTAATAATTCTGCTTACTTGCTTGAGTATCCTAATCTATGGCATGGTAGACTAGGACATGTTAACTACGATTCCCTGCGTAGATTAATTAATTTGAAACATATCCCTAAATTTCAAATTGATCAAAAGCACAAGTGTGAAACTTGTATTGAAGCTAAATTAACGAGAACGTCTTTTCAAAAGGTTGAAAGGAATACTAAACCACTCGACTTGATACATAGCGACATAAGTGATCTTAAATGTGTGCAATCAAGGGGAGGTTATAATTATTTTATTACCTTCATTGATGATTGTACTAAATATTGCTATGTATATTTGCTAAGAGAAAAAAGTGAAGCTATAGATAAATTCATTCTATTCACAAAAGAAGTTGAGAATCAACTTGATAAAAAGATCAAAATACTTCGAAGTGATAGAGGTGGTGAATATGTGTCACCATTTAGTGAATTATGTGCTGAACACGGAATCATACATGAGGTAACAGCACCTTATTCACCGCAATCAAACGGAATTGCGGAAAGGAAAAATCGAACATTGAAAGAAATGATGAATTCAATGTTGATAAGTTCTGGATTACCACAGAACATGTGGGGGGAAGCTATCCTATCTAGTAATTATCTTTTAAATAAGATACCCCGAAAAAATCAGGAGAAAACTCCATATGAATTATGGAAAGGTCGAACACCTTCTTACAAATACTTGCGAGTGTAGGGGTGTCTTGCCAAAGTGGTAGTACCTACACCCAAGGAAGAAAGGATATGACCGAATACTGTAGATTGCATATTCATAGGTTATGCTCAGAACAGTAATGCTTATCGGTTTCTTGTGCATGAATCTAAAAATCTTGAGATTCACAAAAACACGATAATGGAATCTAGAAATGCATCTTTCTTTGAAGATATATTTCCAGCAAAAACGAGAAAAGAAGTGAGTTCATCCAAAAGAACTCATAGTCAAGACCATGAGTCTGAACAGGTAACTGATGATGAGCCAACTGAGGTTGAGCCAAGAAGAAGTAAAAGAGCAAGGATAGAAAAATCTTTTGGCCCAGATTTTCTAACATATATGCTCGAAACTGAACCTCAAACCTTCAAAGAAGCTGTAACTTCTTCTGAAGGACCTTTGTGGAAAGAGGCAATCAATAGTGAAATTGATTCCATATTGCAAAACCATACATGGGAGTTAGTTGATCTTCCTCCAGGTTGCAAACCACTAGGATATAAGTGGATTTTCAAACGAAAAATGAAACCAGATGGAACAATTGATAAATACAAGGCCAGACTAGTAATAAAAGACTATCGGCAACGAGAAGGCCTTGATTACTTTGATACGTATTCTCCTGTGACGAGAATAACTTCCATTAGGATGATACTTGCTATCGCAGCTTTGCGAAACTTAGAAGTACATCAAATGGATGTAAAAACAGCTTTCTTAAATGGAGATTTGGAAGAAATTTACATGGAACAACCTGAGGGTTTTTTTGCTCCAGGGAAAGAAAAGAAAGTCTGTAAACTGGTTAAGTCATTGTATGGCTTAAAACAGGCACCAAAACAGTGGCATCAGAAATTTGATGATGTCATGTTGGAAAAAGGTTTTAAAACCAGTGAATGCGACAAATGCATTTACGTGAAAGAAACAAAAGATGGCTATGTCATTCTTTGTCTCTATGTTGACGACATGCTTATCGTTGGAAGTAATGATAAGATGATTAAATCCACTAAGGATATGTTGAATGCTAGATTTGAAATGAAAGATATGGGTCTAGCAGATGTGATACTGGGAGTTAAAATCACGAGAAAATCAGATGGCATTATTTTGAGTCAATCCAGTTATGTTGGAAAAATTCTTGAGAAATTCAATAAGGATGACTCTAACGAGGCCAAAACTCCTATAGATCCAAGTCAACCTTTATCAAAGAATAAAGGTGAGAGCATCTCTCAAGTGGAGTACTCAAGGATTATTGGAAGTCTAATGTACCTGATGAGTTGTACAAGACCAGATATAGCATACGCTGTAGGTAAGCTAAGCAGATATACTAGTAATCCTGGTACTGAACACTGGAAAGCCATAGTGAGATTACTAAGATACTTAAGGTATACTCATAACTATGGGCTGCACTATACAAGATATCCATCTGTCGTAGAAGGATACAGTGATGCAAATTGGATATCTGATGTAAAAGATTCAAAATACACCAGTGGATATGTATTCACTTTAGGTGGTGCAGCTGTATCTTGGAAATCCTCTAAACAAACTGTGATAGCCAGATCCACAATGGAGTCTGAGTTTATAGCTCTAGACAAATGTGGTGAAGAGGCTGAGTGGCTACACCAATTCTTAGAGGGTATTCCACAATGGTCTAAACCTGTGCCAGCAGTATGCATTCATTGTGATAGCCAATCTGCGATTGGAAGAGCACAGAGTAAAATGTACAATGGTAAGTCTAGGCATATACGCCGAAGACATAATACCATTAGACAACTACTCTCAGTGATTACTATTGACTATATAAAGTCAAAGGGTAATCTAGCGGATCCGCTAACCAAATGGTTAACAAGAGAGATAGTTGCTAAGTCATCAAGAGGAATGTGACTAAAGCCCATGGAATAAAAACCTAGCGAAGGAAAACCCAACCTAGTTGACTGGAGATCCCAAGATCTAGGTTCAAAGGGACAACCTAACCGCAAAGGTTTAGTTAAGTCACTGTGGGGGTTTTACCCTCAAGTCCATTCCTATGATGAAAACAGTGATAACGGTTAAGGTTAAGCCTAGCTTTTAATGATTCTTGTAAAGAGAGTAACTCGGGATACTCTAAGGAAATAAATCACCTATGTGAGAGAGAAGAAGGGCCGCTTCAAAGGGAATTGTATAGGGCACAATTCTTAGAAACTCTTGCTGAACCAGGCAGATGTCCATGGCCAAAACGGACATAACCGTAAGAACTGAAACGTTACGAGGTAAGATGCGTGTGAGGAGTATGTCATCGTTTACATAAACAGCAGAACAGTTCAAGGACGCCGTGTCTACTGATCAGCCAGTAAAGTAAACATACTTTATCAAGGGAAGGTTCAAAGGGTTACTCCTACCTATCCTATGCAAGTGTCTACCGCTGAACTCTATCTTCTTAGAACTTCCTGTTAGGAATTTATTCAATTTTCATTCTTGTGGGGATTGTTGGAAAATAATGAAAATTAAATTAATTGTAACAACAATTGATTTAAATTTTGTAACCCTCGAATTTATGGAGTTGTAACTCCCGTAACGGTTTTCTCATTAATATTATTTTATTCCGATTTTACCCTCACTCCTATCCTATAAATACTGGCTCATTTTATCAGTTTTAACACACCAACAACAATCATCTTCTCTTCTTTGTTTAGAGTTCTAAAGAATTTCAGTTCGATTAGCAAAAGCTTGGTGCAAAGCTTCTTGCTAGTACCGTTGTATCCTGGGAGACAAACGTTCAAGGAGCCTCGAGCACGAACCGGAAGGGTGAGGGAGCGAATTTGTCTTAAGGACACTGTGTTTTCACACAGGCCTCGGTTTGAATTATTCGTTACTTTTGTTCTACATTTTCTGTCCAAATTATATTCTTCATTATACTTAAATTTTAAAGTTTTCCTTTTTACGTATACTCATATTGTAACAATTATAATTCCGAAATGTTGAAGATACTGAAAAAAGAGTTTTAGAACAAATGCTTTTTTGAATTGGATATATATCTCAACATTTTAAAAGAGAATCTTTATTGCATAATTGCAAAGTAAACATTAATATATAAAAGTTTTTAAGAATTGCATATGTATATAACAATACAAAGTAAATACTTATGGATATATTTTAATTATGAGAAGACAAAAGAGCAAAAATCGAGAAGTTATGTTCTTCACATTACAAAAAAAGGGGCTTCACCTACGACCTGATTCCAACGAAAATAAATCTGTCGCTATTAGTGACGGATTAGTAACCAAATATCAACATAATTTCAATTAGAAAATCTACCTTCAATAATAGCGACAAATTACCGACGGAATGTCGACAAAATTATTTTTTGTAGGAAATCAGTTGTCAAGTTGTAGGGAAAAGTTATTCATAGCGACGAAATCATTCCAACGGAAAATTATCCGTCGCTATTTAGATTTTAGTAACTGAACAGCGACGGAACCATCAACAAAAATATGTTCCGCTAATAATAATGACAAATAACCAACAAAAAATTGGGAAAAAATATTTTTCGTAGGAAATCGGTTGTTAAGTTGTAGGAAAAATTTATCCATAGCGACGAAATCATTCCAACGGAAAATTATCCATCGCTATTTAGATTTTAGTAACTGAACATCGATGGAACCATCAACAAAAATATGTTCCTCCAATAATAACCAACGAAAAATTGGAAAAACATATTTTATTTTCTACCTTTTTTTTGGCACTTTTATTGAATAACTTTTATATATAAAATGAAAAACTGAGTTCCAAGAATCTACATCACCAACCACGAAATTCCTACGCGTGAAGATCCAAAAACTGAAATTAAATCACTAAAATCCCAAACAGTGAAATCGTACCAAAATTAAATCACTTTTACTTGCTTTGGTATAATCTTTACAAAGTACACAATGTACTAAATCATAAAATAAATATTTTGCAAATAAGTAGTTATACTTGTTCATACATAAAAGCTCTGCATTCGATTACACTCTGAGATAAATACGAAATCCACCCAAAAAATTAAAGAACATCAACTAGGCACACATATTTTGAAAAAATAAACATTTGCATAGTATAGAGTACTATGCAAATAAAGGGTTTTTTGCACTTTGCACCCCCGAAATAAGGAAAATAGGCACTTTGCACCCTCGAAATATGAAAAATACAGCACTTTGCAACCTCATTTATTTTCAAGCAAAAAATCAAGGGCAAAATAGGTAATTCTATTGTAAACTTTTGGCACTTTGCCCCCCCCCCCCCCCAAATAAAATTAGCACTTAACACTCCCTAATTAAGAACAAATTAACAACTTGCACTCCCTAAACACAATAAATGGACACGTTGCACCCCAAAATACAAAATTAACACTTAACACCCTCAAATTAAAAAAAAACCTCAAACCCCTCATTTTTTCCGGCAAAGTTGACCATTAAGGTGAATTTTTTTTAAGGCAAAATAAGTAATTATTTATGGGTCTTTGATATGTGAAGTAGACAATGGGTCTTCGAGAAGCTTACTTGTACTTTTATTTAGTTATTTATGATTATATTGTTGAAAAGAAAGATGGAGAGAGAAATGAGTATTCGAGTATTTATAATTGTATTTTGCAAAATTTAAGTAAAAAATGAAATTTCCTATTTTGCCTTAGATTTTTTTCATTCCGATATTCAACTTTGATGAAAAAAATGAGGGGTTTGGGTTTTTTAAATTTGAGGGTATTAAGTGTTAATTTTGTGTTTTGCGGTGCAAAGTGCTCAAGTATTGTGTTTTCGGGGTGGAAGTTGCTGATTTGTTCTTAAATAGCGGGTGTTAAGTGCTAATTTTATTTTACGAGTACAAAGTGCGAAATTCTCAAGTTTGAGGGTGCAAAGTGCCAATACTATTGAAATACCTATTTTGCCCTTGAATTTTTGCTTGAAAATAAACGAGGGTGCAAAGTGCTATATTTTTCATATTTCGAGGGTGCAAAGTGCTAAATATAAGTTTCGGGGGTGGAAAGTGCCTATTTTCCATGTTTCAGGGATGCAAAGTGCAAAAAACCCACAAATAAACATCAAATAAACATCAACTTAACACCCTCAAATTGCATATTATTTGACAAAACAATAAACATTTTGCATCCCATAGATTGCATTTGAGTATATTAAGTATTATTCTATTTCATAGTATAAAGTACCAAAATAGGAGGGTCTTTCTAAAATAAAATTTTATAAAACAAAGGAGTACATGAGATTTCCCATCTCAACCATTAAAAAAAGTCAACAATAAATCTAAACCATAATTTCTTTATCAAAATGCCCAGTGATAATGTGGTATCGGACATTTAGAAAAAAATAAAAATATACTAAATTACATAATAATACCATAATTAATATGTTTAAAAATTTCTCACTAATCTCTAATTAATTTCATATTTCCCCCCAAAAACAAAATATCTCAAGTAATAAAATTTTTACACGAATTGACATTTAAGACTATAGGTAGAAGATCATTTGAAATATTTTTAAGGAAAAATGCACCTTACACCCCCTCTCAAAAGTTACATATTTTGAACTTTATCACCCAAAAGTTTACAATAAGCACGTATAAAATCAGTTGCACTTTTTTCTTCAAATAATTTAAAGCCAATTTCAATCACCGAAAAACACAAATATGCTTCTCACTTGTGTATTTTAAGGGTAAATTAGTTCCAACATCTATTTTTCGTTTAAATATTCCATTGACGCAAAATTTCCCTCTTTTTACAAATAAAATATTTTTTTACTTTATTTCAGATTTTTGGTTCGCAAGACATGAGTCAAGTAAGAAGTGATGTGACTAATTTACCCCTTGAAAATTCATGTGAGGGGAACATGTACATTTTCCATCAAACAAAAATTATATGAAATCATTTTAGGGAGTAAAGTGTAACTAATTTTATTTTTCAAGAGGTAAAGTATTAATTTTGTACATATGGATGATAAAGTGCCAAAACATGTAACTGTGGGGGATAAGGCTTTGTCAATTTTTGAAGTGGGACTCATAACTCATATAGAGGTTTTTGTCAAATACAAGAAGAAAAAAAATGAGGGGGGGGGGGGTATGAGAGTGGTAATTCCAATTCTTAAAGTTACCAAAGATTATTGATAATCTTTTAAGTAAATAGGGATATGTTTGCATTATTTGGTGGGTTAAAATTGTCATTTCGATTTGAAATGGGTTTTCTTTGTTAATGAAAAAAAAATATGAGTTTTGTTTTACTAATAAAAATAACATTTTTTTTTATAGTTAAGCAAAATACAAAGCATGTTTTTGAATTCGTTCATTAAAAGGGTAAATTTGTATTTAAGAAAATACATTATTTAAGATTGAATTTTAGTGTCACCAACATAAATGTTATCTCACACTACAAGAAAATCGAGAAATTTCAACGGAAATTTTGAGAAAGAGACGGCGGTGATTTGGAGTGGAAGACTCGCGCCGATTTGGAAGAATTAAAGGAGGAGAAGGAGAGAACTGAAGAAGAATTGATGAACAATTTTAGAGCTCGGCAGAGAGAATTGAAGAAGAAGGATAAGATCAATTTTTGTGGGGAAGGAGAAGCATCGCGGGATAGATCTACTATAGTGAAATATTTCGACGAAAATTATTTTCCGTTGAATTTTTTTTATTTTTTTATTTTTTATTAACATTTCGACGGAATTTAATTTCCGTCGAAATTTCTTTAAATTTATTTTATTAACCTTTCGACGGAATAACATTTGTCGAGAATTCTAAAATTTCGACGGATTGAAATTTCCGTCGATTTTTTTTCCCTTTTTATTTTATTTCTCGCTAAAATGTTGTTTCGATGGAAACTATATTTGTCGAATTTTTGACAGATTTTATTCCGTCGAAATATGACACCATAAAGGAAAAAAAATAAATGAATAAATAAAAAATAAAAAAATTCGATGGAAAAAAAATTCCGTCGAAAATTTAATTAATTTTGACGGAATTGTCTCCATAGAAATTTCAACTGATTTTTTGCCGTCGAAATTTCTCAATTTTCTTGTAGTATCATGTGTTTCTCATACTTCAAAATCTTATTTTAGATAGACATAAAAAACTATTTACATATAAACTCCAATATTAGTGTCAACTATGTTCGAATACATTCATACGTCAATCATCAATTATGACATCATAATAATTTCATTAACAACCAAATTAAAAAATATATATATATATATATTTTAATAACCTTTTGGGCCTCGGAGTATATTATTGTCCATCGTATAAATCAGAAAATTAAATTCGTAGTTAGAACATTTTAGGGTATTGGGTTTTGCAGAAGAAGCAAATTCCTCTTTTGCCCTTTCGTCAACTAGGTCAATACTAAAATCAAAGTGTCGTAATATGACTCATCAATAACAATTCAAGAAATTTATGTTCATCGTTCTCTTAACAATTTTTTTTTTTGGATAGCAATGGAAGCCGGCGATTGGAGGACTCTGCTACAAGCCGATTCTAGACAGAGGATCATCTTCAATTTGTAAATATAAATTTTTATTTTATTTTATTTTATAATACTATTATATTTGGATTTTCTGTGCGATCACTTGTTTTTATTTGTGTCGTACGTGTTTACTTAGTCTATATCTGGATTGTGGGTTTAATCAATCCCACCTTTCTGGTTTTTCTTCAGTTCTTTTTCGTTCTATAAATGTTTCTTGAGTTTTGATTTTAATCTTGTTTCTGAAGGGGTTGATGAATTGATAATAACGTTCTAAGTTGAAGAGGGGTTCTAAATTATCCCTTTGAGTTTTTAAATTTTTATGAATTGAAACTGTGTGTTAAAGGTGCTGAGGAATTGGTAGTATTTAACCACACAGATTGGTAAACAAGCTTAGAAGTAAAATAATCCATGTCTACAATTTTTGGGGAAATATAATTTCCGGAGTTTTATTTGGATTTATTTTGCGTAGTTTTGGTAGTTTCAAAGTCTAATAACGGTTTTCGTATATAAAAATTTAATGAAAGGATGATTTGATCTAGAGTATATATTCTTTGATAATGCATGTCTTCTTGAATTTCTACAATATGGTTTCTTAATGCATTTGATCATCAATTAAATATTTTCTATTAGAATCTTGGAGTTTGTTATATTAAAAAATTAACTAAAAATTGTGACACTTAAAATGCATAGAATGGAGACGTTGAAAAGCCATCTTCCTTGCAACTCTACACCAGAGGGACTACAGGAGCTGGAGAGAGTAGCTCTTCGTTTTGAGGAAAAGATTTATGCTGAGGCAACAAGTCAGGTACATGTGAATCCATGACATTATTTTCCTTAACGTTGCATTTATGCAATCATTGACGAATACGTTGCATTTATGTACAAGTAAATCCATCACATTATTTTCCCTTAACGTTGCATTTATGTAATTCTAGATAATGTGGTCAGCTAAATTTAACTAAACAGTTTTGCTTTAGCATATGTTTGGTTCTTGGATTTTGGTGAGTAAAATGATGGTGGAAATACGAATGAAAAGAGAATGAAGTCCAATGTTCTATATTTGGTGCAAGAAAATTCGTGCTTTTCTAATTTGGGTTTACTTTCCATTTACTCGTTACAATCGGTGTATCAAATATAGGCTTAATTACAAAACATACGCTCTGTACATTTCTTTAGTATGTAACAACTTTCAAAGTTCTGGTTCTGGATTTTGTTGCAGTCGGATTACTTAAGAATGTTAAATGTTAAAATGATGTCAATGGTGAACAAAAAGGATAGCAATAATTGGCAGAATCCCCTGGCCCAAATTCAATTGGGTGTTCACTACCAACTTCCGATTCCGGGTCAAGTTATGAGTCTTCATTCCCTAGTTCAGATTCCGTGTCGGATTATTGGTGTTCCGGCCCAAGTTCAGATTCCAGGTCAAGTTATGGGTCTTCATTCCCAAGTTCATATTCCGGGTCAAGTTATGGGTCCTCAAGCCCAAGTTCAGATTCCGGGTCAAGTTATGGGTGTTGAGGCGGCTCAAGGAATGGAAGCAGGCGACTGGAGGAATCATCTACGAGGCGCTAGACAGAATATTGTCAACAAAATGTAAATATAAATTGTTACTTTATTTTATAATTCCGTATTATATATTATAAAGTCTAATTAATACTGGTTTGTATAAAAAAGTGTATTCTTGAATATCAAGATTTTGTGTTTATTTAGTGAAAATGATTAACTAAAATTGTGACACTTCTTAATTTTATAGAGTGGACACTTTGACAAGGCATCTTCCTTCCTCTGAAGCAGAGAGACTACTGGAAATTCAAGACATAGCCATTAAGTTTGAGGAAAAGATTTATACTGCGGCCCAAAGTCAGGTAAATGTATATCCATCGCATTATTCCAAAATCTAAACTTGCATTTATGTTAAGTGTTAACCTTCTTTCTTTATAACTTTTTCTTGCAGTCCGAATATTTTAGAAAGATATCTTTGAAAATGCTAACACTGGAAACAAGACGGATGCAAGTTATGGCAAGTTTTAGCCAAAATCCCCAAAATCCCCAAAATCTAGGTAATGCTATTCATACTTATGCTCAAATTTTGTCTTTAAGAATTTCCACTTTAGAAACCGAGTTGTAGCTTTTTATTCTGCTTGAATTCAATCTACATAATGTTTGTTCATTCTCCATCCATTCATCTTCCTTCATTCTTTTAGTGATCCTAAACATAATTTTTTTTTATTTAAACTCAAATTTAAAACTCTTATGTTCTTCTGTCAAGTTGTAGAGAAACCATCATAAATTTAAAAAGTACCGTAACCTCTTTAATGAAATTATTTGATGACAATAATTGATTGTGTTTGCTTAATATTGTTGAATGTCAAGCTAGATAGTACATTGGATGGGGGGTTATTTATCATCATTTCCGAAATCTCTTCAATAATTTAATCTCAATTTCCCTTAATATATCAATTGGATTTGGACCTCTTATATTCTCCGAAAGCCTCAATTAACGGTTATCTTTTTCTCTCCTAATCTTTTTCCGTATGATTTATGTTTATCTTAATATATAAAAACTACTTGAATCTTGAGCTTTCCCCATCTTCCAAAGGTCATTATTTTATAATTTCCGTAAATTGTGTTTGTGAAATACAGATTCTCAAATCTTCCAGGCTCAGTTACAGGCTCTACTCCGAGTTGATGCTCCACAAGTCATTGACATCGATAACTCGGACCAGGAAGAAAGTGAATCCGATGAAGAAAATATGAACTAGACTAATGATGTAATTTCACTAGTCGGAAACTTAGTAGTCTATATGGTTATTTCGCATTGGGTCACTTAATTGCCTTATGCATGATGATTTTACATGGAAATAAATAATAACATTGGTGTGTTAGACAGTGGAGCTTTATAGATCCCCAATTTTCAACAGTTTTGACATGGTCTTGGTTTACGTGTTCGTCTGGCCCAATCTGGTGCATCCTAATTCAACCCTTTTTTCTTTGACCTTTTTGTTGGATTGGATTGGATTGGATTGGATTGGGTTGTATTGTGTTGAATTGATATCAGCCCCATTTTTAGACCCTAGCTCTAAATACAAAAAGATGGTGTAGAACCTAGTTTCTGAACCATATTGCATTATGTTGGTCCCAAGTGGTCAGAAGAGGTTTAGAGGGGGGGGTGAATAAACCTCTTTAAAATTTTCTTGCAATTTTAACTTCTTTAAAATTTTCTTGCAATTTTAACTTTAAAACTTTACTCTTACTGAACAGACTAAGCTGATCAGATTAGTAAGTTACAGTTCTGTTCGCGAACAAATCTTTGAACAGGTCTGTTGACCACTCGTCTGATAGTTACTTAGCTGATTAGTTAAAATCAGTTTTAATACTTAGAGTACTTGCAGCGGATTTTCAAAGTGTTTTTCACAAGTATCCTTAGCAGTTTGAAAAATGTTTTCCCCAGTTTTGTAAACTCCTTTTTCACTTCTTTTCAAACAGTTAACTTTGTGTGTTTTATGCAATCAGTAAATATGCAGTTTTAAAACAATGTAAAAACACAATCAATTTTTATAGTGGTTATATGGATTTGAATATCCTTTAGTCCACTCTTCCAAGTCACACAGATCTTGGGTTATACTATAATCACAAAGTTTACAGTATACTCTGCTTGCGTCGAACAACAAATGAAACGACCACAAGTTCGCAATAGGAAATCACACAGAAGACCTATTCTCTGAAGTTTGATCACTCACAAAGATGGATCACAACTCCGCACAACACTCTTGTTTACAAAATCACTCAGAAGATGTATTTTTTCTTGATTCTTCAACTCTGCTTTCGTCAACAAATGACTCAGCTGATGAGTGAGCTGTTCTTGAGACTTAGGAGAATTCTGCTTCGAAAATTTCTCTCAGAAAGTGTGTTGCTTGTTTCTTCTTCGTCTCTCTCAGCTATTTATACTTGAGGATTGAAAAATGTCCGTTGAAGAGAGACAAGATTCAAATTCCTCGAGTACTGGTCCTTAAAATCCGCGAACGGCTCTTTTGCAGTCTGTCCGTACTGAACAGTACTATTCTGCAGGCAGCATTAAATGCAGCATTAAATGCACTCTTCTGATGCGAAGCATTTCTTCAATCATTTGTCTTTAATAACCTTGTATTTCAGCATTTATTACTCCAAAGGGCATTTATTACCGTTGGGAACACTTCTTGATCTTCTTCACTTGGCTGACGAAAGTATACGTCTGATGGTGAACTCGGCTGATCTCAAACTTGAACAAATCTGATTTGAGTCGGCTGATCTTCACTAATCTGATAACTTTACTTCAGCAGATCAGAAGTCTTGGACCTTGAAACTTTGACTCTTCTGATTGTCGTCATTGCTTAGTCAAAATTCCTTGATAAGTTTATCAGCTAAGTTACTCCATACTTAGCCAATTTCTGAAGTTTTGGAATGCATCAAAACCTCCCTTATCAAACTTTCTTTAGTGCCTTCATCTTCATCTTCATCCAACAATTTCCCCCTTTTTGATGATGACAAAACTTCAGCTAAGTACCTGTTGAATACCTAAACTAAAGATTGTAATCCTCAAAATTTTCTGAGATAGAAAAAGTTTATTGGATTGAATTTGGACATTTTATTGATGTTTAAAGTGAATTACATGTACAAATTCGTCAGATGAGATTTCTGAAAAAGTAAACTGATTACAATTGATTTCTCAATTTCTAACTGTCAGCTTCTTCATCAGATTCGAGCACTTCTTCATATTCATAAGATGATTCTTCATCATCATCTTCTTCATCAGCTGCTTCTTCCAAGTTTGCTTTGGCAGCTTCCATCTTCTCCTTAAGTTCTTGTTCTTGAAGAGCTTTCAGAGCTTCCATAGCTTTCCTGGCAGACTCAGTGTTCTTGTACTTGGTAGTTTCTTTTTCTTCTTCTTCTACCTTTCCAAGCTTTACAGTCTTGTCAGCAGTGTCTTCAGTTTCCTTGGCTTTAATGGTTGCAGCAGCAGTTTCTTCCTTAGTTGTTTCTTCAGCAGCAGGTTCCTCAGCTGTTTCTTCTTCAACAGCAGGTTCCTTAGCAGGTTCCTTAGCTGTTTCTTCTTCAACAGCAGCAGCAGGTTCCTTAGCTGTTTCTTCCCTAATATCTTCCCCCTTTTTGTCATCATCAAGTCTGATGACTTTAGAAGGTTCAACAGCAGGGTTGAGAGCAACTGTTGGAATCTTTGCTTCAGCGCACAAAGCCTTGAGATTCTGATTGACAACATCGTGACTAGCTGTAAGATTTTGAATATCAGTGCTGATGATGTCAGTCTTGTCATTGAAGTAGTCAATATTCAGGTTGACAGTTGCAATTTCATCTTGTACAGATTGTACAACGTTTCCCACTTCATTCAGCAACCCTAGATTGACTTCCTTTTCTTCTTCACTGACTTTGATGAAGGTTGCAGTCAGATCAGCGATCTTGTGTTCAGCTCTTTGAAGTGCAGCATGAAGATGATTAACATCGATCTTCACGTCCTCCACATTTCTGTTCATTTCAGTCAAGCTGTTCACTAACTGCAAGGAGTGATCCTCAGGAATAGGAATACTTGTGATTTCAGTCTTGATGATCTTTTCTGTAGACTGTTGCACAGATTCCAGCTGAAGCTTATTTGATTCTGTCAGTTCTTCTTTAAGCTCTGTCTTCAGCTCCTCTTTAACCTTCAACAGCTGCTGTTGATGCTTCTCTTCCAGCTCCTTTAGTTGATTTTCCATCAGCATCTGGATTGCTTCCATCAGTGATGAATGTTTATCAGCTGATGAAGCAGAAGCAGCAGCTTCATCCTTTTCTTCATGTTCCTGGTGGACAGGAACTTCTTCCATCTTCACATCCTGATGATCTGCAGAATCCTCAGCTTTCCACTCAATGGCTAAGGGTTCATCAGCAATCTTTTCAGCAGACTTGTCTTCATGCTGGTCAGCAGACTTAACAGCAGTCTGATCAGCAGACTTGTCTTCATGCTGGTCAGCAGACTTGACTTCAGGCTTGTCCGCAGCTTTATGTTCATCAGTTATGTCGTCGTAGAACAGATTAGTAATTGTTCCATCATCATTGAAGCATGTAGTCTGTCTAATCTGCCTTACAATAATCCAAGGGTTGACAAACGCATTGTTTCCCTTAGGGATTTCATAGTACGGTTGTACTTCCTTGCCAAAGATGATTTGCTGGATACTTGGCAGTAGAGGCAAATCACTTGATGTACCTTGCTGATAACTAGACTTTGTAGCCCATCTCTTCAGGGCAGTCATAACAGCAAACTTAATTGCTCTTTCCTCAGCATCTTCAGACTTCTTTTTCTTTTCAGGCAAGGTGCTTTTAATCTTTTTGGCCTCCTCCAGTGCAAAGCCTTTTGCATAACCATGCATGATGTTTCTTACATGGCTGGGGTCCAGGGCCTTTTGAATGGAGTTTGTTTTCAGCCAAGATAAAACCCATCGTTCTTCATCAGCTAACTCCTTCATTGTTTGAAGTTCTGTAATTGAGCTGTTCAGCCTGATATCCCTCCACTTGATATATCTTGGTTTCTCCTGGGCGAACATAGTTCTCAACATGAGCTTTTGATCATGGTAAGCTAAGGCCTTCTCAAACTTCTTGAAAAGCTCCTTATCAGCATAGACTATCTCAAAAGCTTTTCTGACTTCAAACTTGTCCTTTGACTTAAGTTTGGCAGCAGGCAGCAAGATCTTTTTCTTGTCTTCTTCTTCATTCTTGCCTTCTCCAATCTTGATGCCACCACTATGGACAGGTCCATAGGCATCAGTTTTGCTCTTTTCAATCACCATAGCCAGTTCAGCATCTTCAGCAGCTTTTCTTTCTGCTTCAGACATTCTTCTTCTAGCTTCATCCTTAGCTTCTTGAGCCTTGCTCAGCTCTAGTGCCTTTTTCTCTTCAAGCTCATCCTGCTTTCTTTGTTCAGCTTCCGCCCTTGCCCTCTTGTCAGCTTTAGTGATTTTCTTTCTCTTAATCACTATCTTCTTTTTCCCTTTGTCAGCAGGAGCTGGTCCAGCAGATGATATGGGAGCAGCAGCAATAGGATGGATGATTTGAATATCTGGATCGTCTTGAGGTTGAGCAGCCTCAACAGTTGGTGCAGTCTGAGTAGTCTGTTGCTCATCAGCTTTGTCAACAGCTTCAACTGGTCTTTCAGCAGACTCTGGACTTGATCTCACTAAGTCCACCAACTCAGTATCCTTTTCTATGAAGGACATCTGCTTCCTTGCAGAACTCTTGGTTCTTCCTTCACGGTAAGTAGAAGCAGCTGTATCTCTCTGTTGGCTCCTCGTTCGTTTAGAGACACTTTCAGCAGGCTTCTCTGCTGATGGAGTTCTTGAAGGTGATGCAGGGGATCCAGTCCTTACATCAGCTATTATATTTTCAACAATCTTAGTGGCTTCAGCAGCAGAAGTCACTTTCTCCATCTGCTTTGCTTCTTTCTTTTTAGGCTCAACAGCAGCCCTCTTCCTTTTAGTTTCAACAGCCAAGC